>CM053784.1:129378924-129728924 GCA_028749045.1 Cupressus sempervirens
TGGTACCAGTGTAGGTCCTATAGGTATGTGATTTCAATTATCAATCAACAAAAGGGACTTTATTTTCTTCATGATTATTATTGACAATTCTATATTATTGTTGTCATGTTTTTTTAATCTATATTTTAAAAAGACAATACTCTGTGTGTGTGTGTGTGTGTGTGTGTGTGTGTGTGTGTGTGTGTGTGTGTGTGTGTGTGTGTGTGTGTGTGTGTGATTTCAATTATCAATCAACAAAAGGGACTTTATTTTCTTCATGATTATTATTGAAAATTCTATATTATTGTTGTCATGTTCTTTTAATTTATATTTTAAAAAGACAATACATTGTGTGTGTGTGTGTGTGTGTGTGTGATTTCAATTATCAATCAACAAAAGGGACTTTATTTTCTTCTTGATTATTATTGACAATTCTATATTATTGTTGTCATGTTTTTTTAATCTATATTTTAAAAAGACAATACATTGTGTGTGTGTGTGTGTGTGTGTGTGAGAGAGAGAGAGAGAGAGATTATTTTTTAGGTGCTGATGATTTCCATACACCTACTTCCACAAGGCTAGCCAACAGTTTGAGATTGTTGACTACAGGATCAACAAGGAGCTTGCAAACATCCACACTTGTTGCAACTAGAGCTGGTAAATCCTTGTTTTGCTACATTTTTTTATGTGTTAAATTTGATTTGATTTGTACCTTCTTGTTCATTTGAATATAGTATGACATTGATTAACTTTGTGTAGGGATAGGTACACCTTCTCATGGTGATAGAAATTATACCACTATTGGTGATAATTTACTAGCCTTTCTTGGAGCAGCTTGTGTTACTTGTACTAGATTATTGGAGGCATCATTGTTGAGGGCCAAGAAAGTTATGACTCTCTTGAAATTTCCTAAGCTTCTAGGTACTTTAAATTGTAATTATTTAGAGTGTAATTGTAGTTTACTTATTCATAGCTCATTTTTTGACTAATTGTCTTGTGATGATTTTGCAAGAAATGATATTTTTTATGAAACCTTTTATGATTTAACATTGAAGATATTTGGTCCCACATTACGTAAAAAGTACGTAGCTTGATATAATTGGTTACTACACTTTTTTGTTCATCCATTTGTTGTAATATATTCAACATACATAGCTTGAACTAATTATTTTATCTAACAATTTTTTTTTTTTGTTAAAATGTGGAACAAACAAGGTCTTTCATTAAAAGATCAACTCATAAAAACTATGGAGGAGTTCTATGGTCAAAATATTTTGAACAAAGCCCAAATTCTTAAAACAAACTTGCAAACATTTAAAGATTGTGAGAGACCAGTACAAAAGGGTTGTAAATATTAACCCAAAGTATAAGCATCCTCCTATGGTGCCATAGATGGAGTGGAATGAAATCATTGAAGATGCAAAAGAGATGAGACTAAGAGATAAAGGAATTAACCCACCACTCAACAAAAAGAGGTATGTGGTAGTATTAATATAATTAAGCACAAATTAGTGATCTCTAGTTATTCATTAAAATGCTTGACTTGATTACAATAATTGTAATCATATATATCTAACATGTATAATATTCTATGTTAGATATTCACCTTTAAAAAATATTACAGCTATATGTACATGTATTTGATTCTATGTTATATTAAAATGTATAATATAGGAACTTTTCAATGGTGGAAAGAAAATGTATCAATTATATATTGAGTTCAAAATCTACTTCTAAACAATTATTATAAAGCAAATGAGAATAATGAAATCTGAAAGTGACATTTTATACACCACTTTTTTGTAACCATGTAAAGCTGAAATATATCTCAATTGCACCTCTAGAGAATCAAATAGCATTAGATGACTTGGTAGAGGCAGAGTGTCAAGAATATTTGATGCAAAACCTGACAAATCTCTAATAAAGTGATATGATTCATCCATGATTAGCTCTGTATTGCTTCCAACATTACACCCACTCATTAATTAGCCATTCCATCAAATACTCTAGGATAATAGAAATAAACATTGGAAAACAATCCTATTCTATGCATGAAAATTAGATCATTACTCAATCTGTTAACAAGAGGAAATGAATCTGCACATTCATATTTCAATCACACACATACACATTTGCTGCACATGTGTACACACTGTAGTCAACATTTAATTGAAATTAAATGATGTACAATTTACAAAACAATGATATTTCATATCATCAACCTCTCAAATGGTTGTGTTGTAGATTATTATTTTTAGTTAGTAACCATCCAACTACTAGTCAATTAGTAACTATCTAACTATGTGATCATTGTTTAAATTCACCTCTTAATAGTTGAAAATATTATCCATTTGAATTTATTTGAATCAATAAGTAAAATTTCTTTTTTATCATTTTTCATTGTCTTTATGTAGTTTCAGACTATTATGGGTTGTTGAATGTGCAAAATAGTATCTTCTCCTTAGCACCTCAATGTTTTTAGGAGCATGTCATAGTGAAAGAAATTATATCAATAAAATGTAGAGCAAATATGGTGTAGTTATTTGTTGAACCAAACAAGGTTGGAAGTCAAAAAAAATTGTGGTGGATTGAAGTTATTAATGCTTCCTATAATAATTGATTATAGAGTAACCCGCTGATATGAAAGTCATGTATTTAGTTTGAAGAGAAAAAATATAGTATGAGTTTTGCATTTCCAATAGGATGTGAGTCATTGGGAATCATCTACAATTACCCAAGATTGTTGATTGTTTGGAGCACTACTAGTCATTGTGCCTATAAGGATTGTGGAAGATGATTGTGAAAGCTATGCGTCAGTACAAATTCAAGACATGAATTTAGATAAATAGGTCATGCAAAATTTGATGTAGAATGCATACTATTTGATAGAGAGTGGCAATAAAACAAATTCTAGATTAAGGCATATAAAAAAGAAAAAATATCAAAACACATTTGCAGCACATTAATTTAAATTTTTAATAAGAAGAAATCAAAATAATTGAATGAGTTAAATGAATGATAAAAGTGATCGTCTATAGGAGATAAAAAGATGATGTTTCTATTAAGATACAATTGTAATTTAAAAACTATCTAATATTTACATAAGTTTCAATACTGACCAAGTTTCCTGGAAAGTTTTATAATGTTATCAATCATCAAATATCATTATGACACTAACAACATGCTTGAAGCATTAAGCACAAACTACGACATGCAATTTGCACCATATTTGTACCACCCTTAAATCAACATAGTATGGAAACAATGGCGTGTTTATTTGGATTGTGGATTTTGGTAGATATTTTTAGAAGTGTGATTGTGGATTTATATAATATAACATATTTCTAACATATTTTGAAATTTACATATACAAGTTGTAGGACACATCAAAGCTGACAAAAGCTAAGAAAGAGAAGGTTGGTCAACACCATCTTGGCTTTGGTGGATATATGAAAATCTAATCATGCCTTGTAAGTAGCAGTAGATGAAATTTCATATCAAATTTTTTTATATAAAATTACAAATAAGAAATACATTCAATATTGACGATATTATGAAAAAAATGTAGGGCATTTAATTTAATCTAACACCTAGAGAAGAGGATAAAAAAATTAGCTTCAAGCAAGGCTATAAAGTAGTGGTTGCCCACCACTGCACAGATTCCAGTGGCCAAATAGATGTAGAAGATGCTGGTGCACTAGTTTACACATAGGTAAATAAGCCTAATGAATAATAATAGTAATTGAGAACTTCTTGAGAATTAATCTATTTGATGTTAATTTCAAACAATGATAACAAAGCATGCATGGCATTTCATTATAGCCTACTACTCCTAGCACAGATCTAACTCATGATGACAAAGGCACGGATCCTACACATGACGAAGACCTTAATGCGCATCACAATGATATAGGTACATATTCAACTTCTATTGAAAATTAATCATGTAATTATTAATAAAATTTAACATCTTAAATTGCAATTGGTGTAACCTTTATGTGATAATGTTTTAGTATACAAAGTGTGATGTTAGTATTGAGAATATTGAGGTTAGGTCTGAACAAAATGTGAGAGTAGATGATGTGGCACTATATGGTAAAGAAAAATACCTATTATGTTCTTTAGATTAATGAAATACTTATAACATTAAAAAAATGTTTAGAATTAAACCCATTTATTTCTTATTGCAGGGGTGCATTAGCCTTGTCCTCAAGAAAAGAAGAGGAAGCCTCATGTCATAAGATTGGAACCACAAGAACCATAGGAGAATGTCAAAGATAGTAACAATGTACCTATTAGTCTTTATCTTCAACAACAGAAAAAAGAAAAGAAGAAATGAATGTTAAAAACCTTGTTTGATGATGAATGTGTTGATGAATTTTTACGAATCTTGCTTATTAATGAATTTTATGTCATGTTATTGAATATTGTTATGTGATTATAATGATTGATGTGTTCATGAATTATTGATGAATGTTTATTGGTATTAATGAATTATATGTTGTGAACTAATGAATGTTATGTGAATATAATGATTGATGTTTTCACAAATTATTGATGAATTTTTATACGTATTAATTAATTTTATGTCATGCTAATAAATTTTATGTGATTATAATGATTCAATGATATACTTCTAAAATGGATTAATGAAATATTTACTTAGTTGTTAATGGGGAATTTAGAGTGATTATGGGGGGGAGGAGCCAAATGAGCTTTCACCTTCATGTGGTTGGCCTTGTTTAAGTAGAGAATATGAAAGGATTCTCGAAACCAAGTGAAGCTCAAACTAAACCTATTGAGTTGGGAGAAAATAAGACTTTCAAATTGGAGGCAAGTGGCATCCTAGAGTGGACTGGGTTGAAAGTGAACTAGAGGCCTTTTGCTTTGCGTTATGTGTTTTAAGGTCTCATATTAGGTTATATTCTTTTCATATATGATTGAGACAAATAATTCTATATCAACTATCATGTGTTTCTGATTTGAAATGATTTTTTTTTTTTGAAATGCAGGTTGAAATTGCTTTTGTTAGCAATCTTCCAAACAATGCTAATAAAGATTTTTTAAGAAAATTGTTTGAACCTTCTGAGAATGTATAGTTTTTTCTTCATTCTTTATTATAAACTAAAAATTTGACAATGGTAAATTTTCTTAGCTAGTTGTTGAGATATTGTGTGGCTACAATTAGAAAGAGTTGCTATATCTAGAAAGAGTAATGTGTATGTTGCCTTTGTTCACTTCTTGACACATGTTGTGAGTATAAAATCAAATGTCACAACAATAATTTGTCATAAGTATGCTTTGTTGTTTTTTGATGCCATAGTTTGATTGATATAAAATTACAACATGGTTTAACACATTTGAGATCTTTTGTATTATTTTAACTTATTTTTTCACATTCTATAATGGTTTTTATGCTTGGTTTCTTTGTTGAGTGTGGATGGTGCATATTTTGTGGTTCGTTGTTGAATGAGCATCATCTATTTTGTAACAAGACCTTGATAAAGCAATCAAAGAACTTGATGAAAAAATTATTGATGGTCTTGATAAAGGTCCTAAGTTCAAGATACAAGCAATTTTTAAAATTGTCATTCAATTAATTTTTCTCTTGTACACCCTTCCATTGGATATCACTTTTATTGTTTGTACATGATAGTTTAGTTTCTATTTTAAAGCTTCTATGTTTGTAGTGTTGATTTGACCCCAAAATATAGATTATAAAGTCCATTAGAAATCTCATTATCTTCATTCAATGATATGGTTATGTGGCCATCCAACCGTTGTTTGACAGATTAGGATGATGATGTGATAACAAGTGCAAGGTTTAGGGCATTTAGTGGGAAGAGGTCAAATTGGGAAGCTAGGTTTCAGTTCTAGAGAGATCTAATCATTAAGATGGTTGTTTGGCATTTGGGTAGAATAATAATTGATACAAAAGAGGTTAATTGTCTTCTCTTCCCTTCATTGTTGATATAATCTAATTATGAGGATTTTTATTTTGATTTGGACATATGCACTATATGAAAAAACATTATTTTCTTACACAACAATAGGAATTTGATTATATTTATGCTTTTTTCTAGAGTAAAGCTTTGTTAATATTTTGTGCATAATGTTTTGAAGATTTGTAACCATGGATTCCTTTTGAATGGATCTATCAATAGTCCTATAACAAACCTCGCTAAATGTCTATTTGGTGGTTTAACCGATGTGGTCAGATTCATACTTGGTTCATGGTAGAATTTTTACTCATAGTCGACAAGAAGCTCTGTCTCAGGCTATACAATGATATCATGCCTAAACATAGCCTATCCTCACCCTATTTATATTCTTATATAACTCATTTCAAAATGACGTACTTGTATGCACGCTAAAATGGTCGCCTAGACTATAGGCCCCAATTCTTCAATTTGTCAATTTCCTGAATCTATTCATTGTAATATTTTATTGAATCAATTCAAATCATTTTCAATTTATTTAATTAAAAGAAAATCTCTCTTTTAATTAAATAGTTTTATCTTATTTAATTAAATCTCTTTTTTTTAAATAATCTTATCTTATTTAATTATAATCTCCCTTTTAATTAAATTATCTTATCTTATTTAATTCAAAGCAATCCCTCTTTTAATTAAATAAATAAATCCCCACTTAAAGCTCTCTTTTTTGATGAAAAGAGGAAATAAATCAAATAAAATATTGTAAAGGTTTCTTTTTTAACACATATCTCTAAGTGGTGGGCTTTTTTCCTCTTACTTTCCTTTTGAGGGATTTATCCCACATTCCTCTTGAGGATGCATTTCTCTCCACACTTTCCTTTATAAGGAGCCCTCTCCTTCTCATTTGGATGGATGTTAGTTGCTATAGTATTGTTATGTTGTAGGTTTGGAGAGCAATTTTGGAGGAGTTTGAGCTTTAGGGATTAAACATTGGAGCTTCATTGCACCTTCTCTCTTCTTATCTTCTCTCATGCATCCATGGCTTCTATCATCATGCTTCATCTTTGCATTTTCAAATCATCTTAGAGTCATATTTTCTTTCATAGATTAATCTTGCATTGTTATTTCCTTTCATAGATTAGATTTCCTTTCTTGCATTGATTTGCATTGCTATCATTTAGATTATCTTTCATCTTCATTTGCATGCATATTCGATGATCATGGAGACTGGTGCTCTTGTTTTCCCTCTTTGAATCTCCCATTTTATGGTGTGCTTTCATAGGCACAAACTAGGTCAAACTGAGGGCCTCCATTACAAACCCTTGCACTCCATGAATAGAGAGCTATGAGTCACCATTTGAGACCTCAGTCTTGAGCAATCTTGAATATAATGACTCATAGAAGTGTGTCTTGACATTTTAGCACACAATACTCCTATTCATAGTGATGAGGAAATAATAAGACTAGATTATGTGCACTTGAGTCATGGGCCCTCAAAAATTCTTAAATAGGCAACTAGATTCATACCCCTTGATATGGTAACTCAAAACCCAACTATTCTTGAAGCCAATTTAGATGAAAAAAATTTTATAGAGCTCTCTTTTAGACTCTAAGACTCAAAGTTCAACCCCTTAACTATTTGTGTGACAAGATCTAAAGATCATTATCCCTCGAGTGTATACTCCTCTCCACTAAGTGGTAAAACTAGAGTTTAGTACTTCAAGAATGGGTGGACCCTCAAGCTCCTATTCTCATCAATCATTTGGATGCAAACTACCAAGGTTCCCAATCCTATTCTTCCTCCAAGATTTGAACTCTACACTTTAGGCCTAAAAGAGACTTAATTCTAGGTAAACACCTTAAAATGACCTTAACAATAAAGCTATTAGGATGTTCATTTATATGGATTGATATTTGTACTAGAGATTAAAGTTGCATGCTATATTCAACTACAATCGTCCACCTCTCACCTATGTGTAAAATAATATGAGCTTCAAAAAGTGGTAAAATCGAGAGGTGTTGTAATGATAAATGTCAACAATGATGTTATTATAACCAAAAAAGAGAGTAAACAATCATAAATGTCTAGTAATGATGTTATTATCCTATTATTAGCCTCATATATATTGAGACTATTTGTTTTGTTTTCCTCTAGTTGTCGTTGATATTTCAATGCAGCCCATTGTCTGGTATGACAAGGTCGTCGAATCATCTCTAGATGTCATCAATATTTTGATGCATCCATTCATCGATGATATGAGAAACCCAATGAATCTTCTTTGGCAGGAGTCAGTATTTTGACATGGCATGTTGTCAATGGTATGACAAATTGGTTGAATCATCTCTAGTTGTTGTTGATATTTTGATGTTTCTAACTAGATGTCCGATGCCACCATGTTACATAGATGGGGATGATTTTCAACGAAGTAGTCCATTGATAAATCAACCACCATAGAGTGCAACAAAATTTTGATGAAATTTTAGCAATGTTGTTTTTCAACGTTGAATCGTCAAAATTTTGACCACTGCATATCTAAAAATAGATCCAAATTTACTAGTGCCAAAATCATTGTGCCATGTGATTACTTTTCATGCATGTAAATGATAGATTAGATCTATATGCTATTACAATTTGATTTTATAAGTCATGTATGCATAGGAAATTGAATATGAGATGGTAAATATGTTGAATGCATTATAGTATTATTGAAAAGTTTAAAGTGGTATAGATCCTGATTCACCCCCTTCCCACCTTAGTATCTTATTTTTTTATTTAGACTTCCAACATAATGAACCTGAATATGTAGAGGTAGTTATGTAAACTACATGAGTACAATCAGTTCCTCTACATAGTTTCAAGCAAAATGAAAACATATAGTGATGAATTGAACCTTAAATCGACAATCCTAGAAGTTTCTAACTTGTATTTCATAAATGATAGCACCTTACTCTTCAATGAAATTCTACTTCTTAGTTTAGTTACCACAAAATAGAGAACATGAGACACATGAAGACAACAAACTTACTTTTGTGAAGACTTTGAACCATAGATGACGACAACTCTTTGTTACAAATATTTTGTATGTGAACCTCAAATAAATTTATTATTCCTTAATATCTATTTTGTACCTTTATCAACTTCTCTTTTTTGTATTGACTACCATCCCTATAATGTCTACTCATCAATAGGGTTTCAAGACCCCTTTAAAACTTGTCTTTTCCCCTTATGATAAATCATATTCATTATTCTTGTTTGTTGATTATATCTATTATGTATGGTTTCTATGGTATAACAATGTTCTCTAATAGTTTTTTGTGCTTTGTTATGCATGTGGTCTACATTTTATTTATGCTTACACCTTGGATATTACTATCTCTAGTATACCTTACATCTAGGTTATACCAAGTACATTGTACAATAGTACAAACCTTTGGATCACAACTAGTCTTGTTAATGGATCTCTTCAAGAGGTAGAAGATATATTGAATCCAACAAGCTCTAAATGTCCTTTGTTTCCTTCATATGTTACAACAGAGTTCAATAGCTACACTGGTCCACCTTGGGATCCTAGAGACCCCAAAACCATTCTATTACAACCAATTTTCTGAGGTAATTGTATACAAATACCCCTCACCACAACTTGGGTTATCACTATACAAAAATCACAAGGCCTTATCCTAGACAGAGCTATGATTGATATAGGTAGAACTTAAAGACAAGGCCTCACCTTCAGAACAATCTCTAGAGTCAGATTCATCTAAGAACTTCTTATAGAGCCTTCATTCTCTTACAAATTTTTTTATAAGATGCAAAGAAATCCATACAATATCATTAGAAAGGAAGAAGAAGCATGTCTGCACTTGATTTCACATACAAACCATATCAATGTTCATGTACTTTTGTAGAAAATGGTAAAGTCTGACATTCTAAAACTCTTCCTTTTCATTTATTGATTACTTTTTTGGCTTCCTAAGTAATCTATTAATCGTTTCTATAGATTGAAATTTGTTGAATTCAAAAAAGATGGTCACACAAAAGAAAATGATTAGGACAATTTTAAGTATGTCTTTATTCTTTTCTATAGATTGAAATTTGTTGAATTCAAAAAAGATGGTAACATGAAAAAAAAATGATTAGGACAATTTTAAGTATGTCAAGTTACCTTTTCAATACTTTCAAAACTACACTAATTGTAAAATTTTCACTATTTAATCATATGTACTCCCTCTTATCAAATAAAACATTTTTCTTTTATGTACAAGTTTTTGCTAGCTAGCCACAAATAGGACTCAAATTATGTTTGTATTTGTATACAAAAATAATAATTCTATAATTTTATATTTGAAATCCACTCTTGAATTGGGATGTTGTATATTAAATAAAATATTAGAACTACACAATTTTGGAACCTCCAAAGAGGTTAGTAATGTGTATATGACTAATTTCTATATAACAACTAAATTATATGATGTCAATTTTAAATCCTTCCTTTAATTCTACATATCTTTAATTTTTTTTAAAAAGGACCTATTTACATACCCCTTGCACCTCTTTTTGATACAGTTTTAGTTACTTTACATATATAAATTAAACTTCTATAGATATATACATCATGCAACCTTTGTCATCATTTTGCTAAGGCACTGGCTAATAATTCTAAAAATAAAAAATTATCACAAAATATATAGATCATAAAGGTCAAATGGTAAAAAATCAAAAAAAAATCATTGTGTTTTTTGTTTTTTTGAAATTTAGTCAATGGTACAATTAGTAGGGAGGATAATCGTGTCCTTTTGCTATTGCGGATTAGCTTCTTGTTTCTAACAAAAAAAGAAAATTTGAGAAAATCTACCCAGTTAGTCTAAAATTGTTACGTCATTACGGAAATCATCGATCACTATTGTGTGGGTGGAAAATATACCAATAAAGTAGTACTTAATTGTACAGGTCATTCGTTAGATAAACGCCAAGGGATAAATAAAAAATTACGCCAATAGTTCAATACTCGTATTAGCCAGAATATATATATATATTGCATGGCCAGAGGATTAACGTGAAAGGCAATGTTTAACATAAAGCAAATGAGATAGATAATAACAGCAAATACAAAAGAGAAGCAATCACACTATTCGGCTTTTGTGTTAGTTACCTATGCGTTATATCTAATAAAAAATTCTTCTATTATTTCCCTATTAAATCAGAACTGTACCAATCACAAGAATGTGACATGCGATTCTTTACCATTTTCTTAGGCAATCTACAAAGAATCCCAAGCATAGAAAGCTAAATTAACCCTAAAAAGCAAAGTTCAATGCAGTGAAAAAGGAATGCGGCCCCGTAAATGAGAATCAAAGAGCTAACTTGTAAGAAGCGCTATTCAGAATATATAAAGATGGCGACACCCAAACAACTCACCTATTATGATCTAGATGGCGAATTAGACAATTTCCGACGACTGTCATTGGACGGATGTTAATAACACAACAATAAATACAAATTTGACTGTGACGCTAATTCTCTCTATGGGCCTGGGTGGACGAAGAACACCAATTTGCGCTTTGTAAATTTTCCAAAAGAAAGAAGGATTCCCGACTTATCTCTTGCTGCCGACAAGGGTCTTGTGCCGACAAATTTTAAACCATGCATTGTATTGTCAATTAGAAAAAGAAATCTATCACGAATAATATCAACGAACTGCTTTAGACCGAGGTATGCGCTTACGTGGCTCACAGTATTGTATTAATTCTAAACACCCAGATTGCGCAAAGAAATACAACTAAATGCCGAATCACAAACGCAAAAGTTAAAAAATTCTTAACCCCTCTATCAAACAAAAATACTGTTGCCGTTTTACGTACTGCTCACCTAGGGCAAGTTTCTGTATAAAATCGGGTGTCATCGAAGAAACATCCCCACACAATCTCTGAGAGCTATTCCCAATCCTGGCATCTCAGTTATCCTTTAATGTATTTTTGTTTTAAGCTTCTGAGGGTAGATTTCTAGTAGAATGCAGGGCTCGATGAGTGCAAATCACGATGAGCCGAGTGGAAGATCGGAGGAATTTACTAAAAGCAGTAGAAGTAAGAAAATTGTTGGCACTGCATTGGCTTCTGTGCTGATAGTCGGCGCTGTCATTTTCCTGGCAGTTGGAGTTGATGGGCACGATAACGAGAGAGATAAAGCTGTGCGCACAAATCATTTCGGATGGACCGGAAATTCGACGTCGAGTGCCGTGTTAGATGCATGCAGCAGCACGCTTCATCCTGAATTGTGTGTTTCCAGTCTGTTGAGTTTTGGCGGGCTGTCGAGTGAACGCGGCCACGGTTCAATGGAGATGATGAATGCGGCAGTGAGCGTGGGAGTAATGGCGGTGGAGAAGGTGAAGGCACACGCGAGCAGTCTCTATCGCCCCGACCTCGACTTCAGACAGCGTGGCGCTCTGGAAGACTGTATGGAGTTGTTCGATGACACGCTGGAGCAGCTCAACGCCACGCTGTCCAATCTGCACAACACGTCATTCTGGTCCATGCCCAAGCACGCCGCTGAGATGCGCACACTGCTGAGTGCGGCCATTACAAACCAGTACACGTGTCTCGAGGGTTTCCAGCTCTTCAAAGGAGATCTCGAGCAAAGCATGAATGGCCCGCTGAACTACGTGTCAAATTTGGTGAGCAATTCTCTTGCAATGGTTGGTAATCTCTCAAACAAAGCAAACGAAGCATTGGACATTAGTGCAGATTCGGTTTCCAACCGGCGGCGCAGTCTGTTGTCGGGAGAAATCATTGCGTCGGAGGAGGAGGAGGGTGAGGGTTTCCCGTCTTGGATGTCGGCGGGAGATCGAGGGCTGTTAGGGGGCCGGGGGCGTATGATGAGGATTCATGCGGTGGTTGCGGAGGACGGGAGCGGTGAGCATAGAAGCATTCAGGCGGCGGTGGATGCGGCTCCAGTGAAGAGCAAGACGAGATATGTGATCCACATAAAAGCAGGGGTGTATAAGGAGAACGTGGAAATTCCGAAGAAGAAGCACAACATCATGTTCATTGGAGACAGCAAAGATGTCACTGTCGTTACCGGCAGTCGAAACGTTCATGATGGCTATACAACTTTTCGTAGCGCAACTGTCGGTGAGTCCTGCTTTACCCTCTTAATTACCAATCATTTCTATGACGTTTAAAATCAATCGTTGAACAAGTAGAAGCGACTTCATTATCTATAATGTTGAGACGTAGATTGTGCTTCAGTAAAGTGCTCAAACGTTTCATAGCAAATAGAACAAAATTATAACAGACGTTAGAAACACAGGATAGAGAGTGGAGCACTTTATAGTCCTATAAGCTCGGAGACTATTTTTCCAACCATTCGTCTTCGCCGCCTCCTTATAAGGAATTAATGTTTAAAAAACCCTTTGATTCATAAAATAAAATGATGCATCAATTTTTGCGAGTCATAATTTTTTACTCAATGTGGGTTTTTGGGTGAAATTTCAAATTGATTTTGTTGATTTATTTCAAAACAACTTTCTAAAAAATTGACAAAAAAAACACAAAAGATCAATTTTGGAGGTTAAGACGAAATTTTAGGCTCCCAAAAAAAAAGTCAAAATGGCCATCTATCGAGCATCAACAATCAAAATAACTCTCCTCACGCAACTTCCTATAAAATTTGAGCCAAAACCCATATCTGAATCAAAAGTTATGACAGTTAAAAGTTGATGCATCATAAAATAAAATAGATTTTATTGAATTATATAATTCTCATTTGAATTAAATGCATGTGTTTTTATTATGACTGTTCTACTTTTTGAAATCAATGATACATAATAGAGGAGAAGAATCGAAGATGGTAGAACTGGTCTAGTGTGTACTTATATTCATATTAACTAAAAAAATAAATATAATAAAACATTTGAAAAATAATATTTTAGTATTATTAATAAAAAATAAATATAGTAAAACATTTGAAAAATAATATTTCAATATTATTAATTCAAAAAATATATATTAAAAAAATCTTTTATCAAAATATTCTATCTTATTGTGATATTGCTATCGGATTCAAATGTGTAGTTTCTTGAGTCAAATTCATTGACTTATATTTCATGAGTAGTTGTTCACAAAATCCATCTCTCATGAGAATGAATGGAACAATCAACACACATTGGATCTAGGTAATGCTCATAGAGGTGAAGCACTGAGACTTTTTGGGAGGTCACCCATCTCAGTACTATTACAGCTTGAGCGCACTTAACTATGGAATTTCCTTCATGGTTAAACCCACTCTGCTTGCAACCCATTTGCAAAACCTTCACCAAGTGTTGTGCCTTATGAACCATTCATTAGAAATCCCCATAAGCTCATCAACTTATCAATATTCTATCTTATTCTTTTAAGTTTAGAAATATAAAATATAAAATTAATAACAAAGAATGAAATTGATTTGTTCTAAATTTTCTTCTACCTTATTTTTATCAAACTAAAAAATAATTTTAATTTTTTCAAAAATTAACCATATTAATTAAAAGTTACAAAAATAATTTAATTTATAATAATTTCTTATGACATTTTTCATTTAAAATCTATGTTTGACAGCTATCTTTTCTTAATGACATCTCTTCTATTAGAGTCTTTAATATAAATGTTCTTCTTACCTTCATAATTTTGATTAACTTCAAATGTAATTTTAATTATTCATATCTTCTTATGGAATTAAAATTAATAACAATTAAAAGATATTTGAATTAATTTAATTTATATCTCTCCCACTATATTCTAATCTCTCTTTTAGTATATATCCATCTCTCCTTATTTATGTATCTCTTCTATCTCTATTTGTTTATATCTAGTTCTCTATGTGTCTATCTCTTTACATATCTACCTCTATTTATACTTCATTATATTTGTATCCTTTTATTACTCTATCTCATCACCTATGTATCTATTCCCTTTCATTATTAATAATTTATCTATTCATTTCTATATCTCCATGTATTCCACTATATAACAAACTTTACATCTCTCTTTCCATCCCTTTTCATGTCTACCTTTATCTTGATAAGTAGGAAATAATTTCCACAGCAAGTCGAATTGTGATATTGCTATTAGGATTTAACTGTGCAATTTTGAATCAAACTCATTGACCCATGTTTCATGAGTAGTGATTCAACATGAATCCATCTCTTATGAGAATAAATGGAACTCTTAGCACTCATTGGATCTAGGTGATGCTCACAAGGGTGAAGCACCGAGACTTCCTGAGAGGTCACTCATCCCAATACTACTCCAGCTAAGCGTGCTTAACTACAGAGTTTCCTCCATTGTTAAACCCAAAGCTTGCAACCCCATTTGTAAAACCTTCACCAAGTGTTGTGCCTTATGAACCATTCATTAGAAAGCCCCTTAAGCTCATCAATTGATAAGTAGGAGATAATTTCCACAGCAAGTCAAATTGTCATATTGCTATCAAGATTTAATTGTGTGATTTTGAGTCAAACTCATTGATCCATGTTTCATAAGTAATGATTCAACATGAATCCATCTCTCATGAGAATGAATGGAACACTTAGCAATTATTGGATCTATCTTCCTCTCTCTTCTATCTTTATACATGTCTCCCTCTATCTATTTATATCCCCCTCTCTTGATTTTGAGACCTCAATATCTATATCTCTTGTCATCTTTCTATATCCCTCCATTTATTTTTTCTTTCATCTATCAATCTATCTATATCTAGTTATCGCTTTCTCTTTGTATAATGTAACTAATGTCACTTGCTATACCTATATTTATCTTTCTATCTCTCCCACTCTGTTTCCATTTTTTCCCTCTTTCATCTCTATCTATTACTCTCTTATTTCTCTCTTTATTTGTTCATTTATATGATTGTGTACATCATCCACTCTTTTTCTCCACATGCATCTCTACCTTTGTATATATCTCCATATCTTTACAAAACCCATCCCCACACCACATCCATCATCCCTCTCACCCTTGTGGAAAACAAAAAATGAGCTTAATGATAAGGATACTTGATTATCTTTTTTATTCAAAGGTTTTGTCTCCATTATTGTGGGATATTATAAGCAAATGAATAGTTGATATGAAGCTATCAATTCTTCATCGATGCCTTTTTGTATAAATATCATCTCCTAAATGGCCTACAAATTGACCTCATATGATATATAATTTAATGTGAAAAATACAACTATTCTTGTGTAGTTGAATTTCCACACCACTTTAGCATACCCACTTCATATGAAAGTACAAAAACTATTGTTTTAAACGAATGCAAATGATTTTATTTCATAATGTGTGTGTTTGTGTGCATCTCTCCATCTTTCCTATTATTTAGAAAGAATTTGAGATAAATAATTTTGTTTATAATTAAATATATTTTCATTGTTTCTAATATAATTGAGATAAAATTATTATATTGAAATTCATATTTTTAAAAAATTTATTATTTAAAGATATAGATAAATTTTAATATATTAAAGATTTTTTATAAGTATTGTGTTTATATGGGCATGACTAATAAACTAACACAAAGTTAGCGTGAATATAATTTTGGTACTTAAATCAATCCTTTTGAACAAGGAAACTAAAAATTGTCTATAAAAGGTCAAGAATGAAATGTTAAAAATCTAGTTATCTAGAAATTATCTTTTTATTAGAAACCAAGAAAGAAAAAAAGAAAAATTATAACTGAAGTTTCAATCTAGATATACGTGTCAGGATAATTTTTAAATAACCGCAGCGACAACTCGACTCTTTAACCATTTTAATCTCTTCCCATTAAAATGACTCAGATAATTAATTAAAGATTTTAAGGATGTATACATTCAAATTAATTCGCTGTATTGATCTGCTATTAAAGCTTATACTAAATTGGAACAAATATTGCAGCTGTGAAGGGGAAGAAATTCATTGCCCGCGACATGACGTTCGAGAACACGGCAGGACCGGCCAAATACCAGGCGGCGGCCCTTCGCGTGGGATCGGATCTCTCCGCATTCTACAGGTGTAGCGTTAAAGGCTTCCAAGACACTCTTTACGTCCACTCCCTCCGCCAATTCTACCGCGACTGCGACATCCACGGCACCGTTGACTTCATCGCCGGCAATGCGGCAGTCGTTCTTCAGAACTGCAATCTCATGGCGCGCAAGCCATTGCCCAAACAGAAAATAACATGCACCGCTCAAGGCAGAATCGACCCAAATCAGAACACGGGCATCTCCATTCACCACTGCAAGTTGATGGCAGATCCTGACTTTGCTGCCGTGAAGAGTTCGTTCCAGGCTTTTCTTGGAAGGCCGTGGAGGCAATATTCTCGTACTGTGGTAATGCAGTCTTACCTGGGTGACTTGATTCAGCCAGCCGGTTGGTATGAATGGTCTGGAAACTTCGCATTGGATACGCTCTATTATGCAGAGTACTTTAATTATGGTCCCGGCTCTGGTACTGCGAGTAGAGTAAAATGGCCGGGCTACCATGTCATTACGACATCATGGGAGGCAAGCCGGTTTACTGTGGGTCAATTCATACAAGGAAATTCGTGGTTACCATCTACCGGTGTCCAGTTTTCTTCGGGTCTTATATAATTTAACTGCATCGTATGGTATAAGTTATAAAGAAGCCTTTGCTTTCATTTCATTTTCTACTTTAATTTCTAGAATGTTCAGAAGGTAATGGTTGACCTATAAGTATCATATAATTTGTCTTGATTGGTTTGTCAATTCCTCTGTGATCAATTAAATTTGGTCCTACGGGTCGATGGCCACCCTCTACTGATGAGTATAAATCTTACTGTTATTTTCTAAACCAGAAAATGTGTTGATAGTTATCTGTTTACGCCTGTGGAGAACGTGTTCGGGACTATGTGCTTGTCAATTTTTACACTAAACAATACCTAAAATGATGGGGAATGGTAACACCGGATTTTAGAGAGCATTTTCAAATAGAGAACTGAAATGCTTGATGGAAACTACAATTTCATGGTTTTAGTGCAATGGATGGATTACTCTTTTCCTCTTCATTGTGTGTGGGTCCATCCATTTTATAACTGAACGAAAGTTAGAAGTTTTCAAACGTTATTAGATTGAAATGTTGCCAGCTTTTGGAGTAATTATGTGTATCATTTCTAATTATATTCTATAATCTATCAATTTTGATTCATCTTTTAATATGATAAGAAATGTTTATTAATGCTGATAGGCAATGGCAGAATGACATAAAAGGTGAAGTCATATGATGTTAATGTTAACTTTTACCTTTTTACATTAAAATTGACAACCATTTATATGTCAATTTTCTTAATTTGATTATAAATAGAATATATATTTAAAATTAATTTAATAAACACTACATAAAATGTTTATTTTTGAAATTGAAAGCAGCCAAAAAATAGATTGACCCAAATAGCAAGAAGTTGTAGAATAACTAACAATCAAGAAAATCTAGAATTAACCAACCCTCCTTTTCAATTAAAAAATATAACCCAAGAAAGTGTCCCAACTATGATAAAGAAACATATGAACAGTATACATCATCAACATACAAACAACATAGTAAACATGAGTCCATAAAAGCATCATTAACATAACCCTAATGAATTGGGTGCTGAAACGGTATAACAAAAACTTAAACTTAAACTAAAGGGGAACTAATTCCCTTTGTTCTTCTCCCTCCCCTCATGTTTATCCAATAGCAGTTGGAGCCAATCATCTGTCTAGAACCTGTGCAACAAACTCGTAGTGTCCATTCCTGCCACAATAGTCAAGCCCTCTTTTCAACACATAGAAGATGAAGGGTGGAGGCTGTTGAATTCATCACCCTTACAACAAACCTAGTGGCCTCATCAAACCTCTACTCCAGGATCACATGTCTTTCCTCGGGCCTTTTAAGGTTTTCGTTAGTGACCCTTGAATCTTCATTTTGAATTCCAGTTGGGGAACATGGGGTGTCCCTTTTTACACAAAATATTTGTTAAAATTATAATCTTTAGAAATATAAATCATCAATTTGTTTTTAGAAATTAAAATAAAAAGCTTACATAAGTGGAAAAAAATAGAGATAGAGAAAAGATAAAGAGGTTTGGGTGTAGTAAATTAAATTTTAATTATTTTGTCATGGATATTTCTTTACATATATTTATTTAATATAGCTATACTAGTTTAGATCATATGAGCCAACATCTATCAATTTCAATGGATCATAGGATATGACTCAAAATATTAATTTAGAAAGATGCACATAGTTAATCTTAAAGCATTCAAGTATGCCATTGTAGACTATGAATACTTATTGTCTTTGAATGGTGGTATATTTGTTAGAACATTTTTACATTTTTTATGTTCATAAATTTGATTTACAATGTGGTAATCAAAATTAATTTAGATTTAAGGATGGTAATTGTCTTCAATTGGTATGAAAAAATAAGAAATAAACCTTGTTTAAAAAATGTAGATGAGATAGATAGGTAAAATAGATAAATAAATTAGTTATATTAATGTATGCAAAGGTGTTAAAAATATAAAATATTGTTATAGAAATAAAATTAAAAGTATTTATAAGGCAAGAACCTACAACACAACAGTAAATTGTGAACCTCTTAATTGGGAGGTCTTGGGTTCAAATCTATTCAAGCTTAACTAACAATCAAAATAAGTAATCACAACAAATAATAATAATTAACCTTGGCTTCGGCCTCTTACTGATTGAAAAAATAAAAAATAAAAAAGTATTTATTTATATGCTATGAAAGCACATGCTATATTAACTAAATTTTCTAGGTATGGATATGAACAATGCCGATAATCTTATTAGCTAGGAAAGTTATTTATAAAAAAGAAAATATTTTATAGAGTTATATCTCGCTTAAGAGAATTATATGCATCAAATTTCATTACTCCTCTGATAGTCTTATCTCATCAAGATGATCCTATATATTGTTAAAACAATAACTAAAATAAGTCATAGCAGTGAATTTGGTACATGTGCAACTAAGATTGTTCTTCTAAGTGTTATTTTAGCTCATAATTAGCTCAATAAATGTAGAGTAGAAGAAATCATAGAAAAATATTTTGTTTGTGCTTCCTCTCCCACCTCATTATGTGTTGTTAATTACATCAATTGTGTAGCAAAAAAATCTAAAATCTCTAAATTGAAAAGATAAAACTTTATAGGAGAGAAGAAAACATTTTAGAAAATAAAGTAATTAAATAAAATCAAAAAGAATTTGAGTCCCTACAAAGTGTCTAAAGTGGAAGCATTTTTTTCTATTTTTAAAAATTTGTTACAATTGACTTAAAATTTTGGGACACCAAAAGATTGAATCTCAAAACATATTTGGTAGTATGAAATATATAATGCTCCAACTATATTTTTTAAATATGTAATTTTTTTAAATACTAACATGGTACAAATTGCTTTTCACTAGGAATATGTAAAAAATATGTTTTAAAAATGCATATTTCAAGACCATGCCATGGACACATATGACCACCATATGAGGATAAAGAAGTCTAAGACATTTAATATTGATCACTATATTTTTGTGTATTTTCTTTTAAAATTGTAGAGGTTTTTTGTTGGAAGGAGCACATGGGAGTAAACACATTTTTTATATTTTTAATTAAATTTTTATTAATTCTAAATTTTGTTTCAGTAACTTCTTGTATATAGCCTAAAATTATCATTTAAAAATATTTTTCATCTAGATAAAATTATGTCATATGTTAAAAATAAATAAATAAAGTTATTAAAAATCATAAAATTTTGATATTTGAAGTCTATGGACTGGTTTGATTAATAACTATTAGAAAAATACTAAAATTAATCAAATGCTCCTAAAAAATACATTTCTAAATTCTACACACTTAAATCTATATTAGATTATTATATCAAATAGTTAAATCATATAAGGCATCAAACATATGTAGAAGTTAATGTTATTAATTTCTAATGAAATAGCCTTCAATATTTTTATTTAGGTCACTAGGGATTTTGACAAGTTCCTTAATCTTTGTTAGAGTGTAAGCAAAATTATTAGTGCAATAAAAGAAAACTTAGCCAAGAAGCCAAGGTCACCAAAGCCAAGCACAAAGTGTTTTTGAAAGGAATGCAAAAACTTCAATGGTTTTCAAGAATACCCAAAACCTTCCAAGAAAATACATAGGCTCAAGCCTCTCGAATGACTAGTTATAATGAGCTAAGGGAGTTTTCAAGGCTCCCTAGAAACCTTCTGAACATGCTTAGATATAGTACCCAAGCCTTGTATGCTACTTATACTAATAAAAAAACTCATTGGTTAACCACAATACCACATGTAAAACTTCACTCCACCTCAATATGAGGAGATGCCACCTCAAAAGGAGTAGTAGAGAATAAGACATCAGTAGGGGTTGATCAAGGAGTCTTCCAACCAATGAAGACAAATTTTGTAAGGCTATTAACGATATTAGCAATGCTAATAACCTTTTATTAGAGGAATGGTACAAAATATTAGATTAAGGAGACTTGTAAAACCTTGTCCTTATGAGATAAATTGGTTTCACAATGATCATATTATGGAACTAAAATATTAATATTGGGTTAATTTAAATATTGGAGCTTACAAGGATGGTGTATTATGGAGTGTGGTTAACATGAGTACTTGTCATGTTGTGTTGAGAAGACCTTTGCAAAATGATAGAAGTGTTGTTCACAATTTAGAAGAAATGTGGTTAGCATTTTGAACAATGGAAATAAGTTCCCTTTGATTCCCTTAGAGGAGGAAGGGAGAGAACTTAACTATGATGAATATTTAAATGTTAGAGAATTAGACTACTGTAGATAGAATGTTGGCTAATATGCAACATGTGACTGAAGATAAGTTTGTGATTTTACAGTTGAAGAAGGATCTATTAATCGACTCTAACCCTAAGAAATTATTGAGGAATAATAAAAATAAGATTTTGTTATACAAGAAAAAGAAAATAGTGACAAGTAATCAATTGAGAACCAAAAGTAGTAACAAGTTGCATGAGTTTGGTGGTCAAATCATAGATAGTAGAGGAAATATTAGATTTTGCCTAATGGGGTAGGGTACACAGCTACTAAGTTTGTGAACTCTTTAGACAACAATAGTAGGAGTAGTCATTTATAGATTGTGACTATTGTAGATAATGAGGATATTTTGATTAAGAATGAATATGGGATTTATGTCATATGCTCATAAGGTCCTCTTATAGAACATATTCAGTTCACCTCAAGTATTTAATGTAGGAGCATTTTTAGGCAGCTAGAAATATTACACTAATAAAAAATACTTCCATTGTATTCCTATTCTTGCTTCCCAGTTTTTGTGTTATGTATTGAAGTTAACTCTTTAATCCAACTTATCCTTATGATATGTTCTACATGTCATGTTTAATTTATGTTTATGTTTGCATTCAGATTGGTTCTTTCTTGATGAAGGGTGCTCCCCTTAATACAATAAACTCATAGTGGAAGCAAAGAAAACAATAGAAAATGCAAGAACAAAATATGGACTTCTTTTTTGGGCTGCAAATGTGGAATTACAGCAATTTGCAAGATAAGCTGCGAACTATCACCCAGAGTTGTCCTAAACAATGTTTGGGCTTTTCTTAAATAGGCAAATTTTATGTTGCCCGGGAAGGTTCTAGATGCTCAAACTTAATACCTAGGGCCGACAAACCCTAACAGTACATATCGAGTTGACCAAATACATTTTTGACATTTATTATAGATATTCCAGGTGGCCCAACTTCGGAAGGTCATAACTCTTGAACCATTTCTCCGATTGGCTATTAAAACCACTTTTTCAAAATGCCAACTCTTGATCTATAGGCTTGAAATGGTGCAAGTGCTCTTCTAGCGAGTTTTTTGACCTCATATGTGCACTCTAAGGCCTCCAACAATGAGCGTGAAGGTTTTTCTACAAAATTTTCCACCAAAAATCCGTAATAACTTCTCTGATACTTAAGCTAGAGCAGTGAAATTTTTATGGTAAGATTATAACTCTAAAATGAACCTTCTTATAGAAAATGAGAACATTTTGAGCTCGTATGAAAAACTTACTAAAAATAGAAAGCTCCCATAGATAATAACCACCATGTCTACTAGTCTTTAATAGAAAAGAAAAGACTGAAAAGAAAATATTTTTGGGTTATGAAAGATTTCTCTTACACCTAGGATGCTCTTGCATCATTTCTTGATGAATTTAGATCTTAAAATTTGTCCTATCCTATTTTTTTTTACCTATTCTAATGATCAAATTAGAATGATTTGATCTTGAGATGGTACAATCTTGATGATTAGTGACACCTTTTTCAATGTTAATAAATTCTTGGTGGATGTTCATGTACAATCACATAATATATAAACCTTTTCTAGATTAGTCATTATGGATCTAGGTCCTAACCTATAAACTACAATACATTATTTTCATCTTTGGAAAATGTGATCAGTTTGGTTGACTTATGGCTTGTGATCTTGGATAGAAGTGTTGTAGGTGTTCTTTGTTAGAAAAAAAATGAATAAAGGGAGAAGCATTAGAAAGAAACAAGTTAGAATTAGAATCATGTATGCATACCTAGAATGTAAGACTCTATATTTGAAACCCAATTTGATTAGATTCCTTGGTTCTATGTATATCAGAATATCAATTTATCTTATTTTTATTTTTTTCTATCTAAGATTATAAGTTTTATATGTTAACTCTAGCTATATGGTTGGACCATCTCCATTATAGAAAGTCTAACCTTTTTTGTGTCACACATTAAAATTTATCTCTACATCCATGTTTGGAAATGTGATGATTGAAATAAATCAATTCTTTGGAAGACTACACCAAGATTTTGAATAGTTTACAAGGACATGCAATGTGTAGAGAGAGAACTTGTCTATAGAAAAATGAGGAGATTTGGTTTGCAGGTAAATACCTCAAAACTATTTATCCATTATATTTATTTTATGTCTATTTTATAATACTATTTAATATTCAATTTATCCTAAAACCATCTAAAATAGATATAGGTAAACTGCACCATGGTAATTAAATTTGCAAGGGTCTAGAATATATAAAAAATTTGAGAACTTGATGAAATTAAATTTAAGCCATTCTGGAACGATTATTGGGTCAATCCATATAATTTTTACACACTCCAATTGTGGAGATGAATTTTTGATTGACAACTTGTTATGTCAAATCATGATGTTATTAAATATATTACAAAGCAATAAGAAAAGAAAGAATAAAACTATGAAACCTACCATAAAATGTTATTACATTTTGTGAATGCTTAAATCATGTAGCTATAAAAAAGCTTATAAGAGTTCTTAGTAAAACACTAATAGAAAGATGACATAAGATATGGTGGGTAAATGGTTTCAAAAGGAAGCACTCACCAACTAGCTTACTAGAGTTACATATGGAAGCACAACCAAATGATGAAAGAACAAAAAAACAACTTTATTCTAGTGTAGACACATTAAGAAAATTTCATTACAATGTGTCAGGTAGAAGGCCTACCTAGTTACACCCATATACAATAGAATTACAATCAACAAGCTTAGAAGTTTGAGCTTACAGATCCAATAATTTTTATCTTTTATATTACTATTCTAGTCATGCCTACTCTTAATCTAGATCACAAATATATAGCCATCAAGACAAAAAGTCATCCTAATAGATATAATTATTACAAAATATAGGTCTTGACCAAAAGGGAAATCATGGACCATATAATTAAGCAAACTAATTTCTGTAGGAACAAAGATAGGTCCATATGTGATCTGAGAAGAAATCACTAAGGCTACAGAAAACACTATAATCATACAAACCTCGCAAATGCTAATTACCACACATTACTTGATATTTCAGGAAATAAACATGCCTTGAGCAAGGAAGAAGGAAAACTCTTCAGAGAGATGGAATTAAGTTATGTGAACATAGGAGATGGTTCCATAGTGGGTCTGCATTAAGTAACCAATGACATGGAAAAGAAGAAAATGAATGACAAAGGTTTCCCCACAAATAGAATACTGGGCAAGGAAGTGGGAAACATTTTTGGTTGATGGAAGATTGTCAAAGAACCCAAGATGCTCCTACATCAACACAGATACTAGTACTCAAGAAATAAGCCACATGCTTCTTGAATATCATTTAATAGGAATTAGTGTAAGGTTTTCTAGGTTAATTTTTCCCAAAAAACTAAGTATTCAAACATGTAGAATTAAATGTGATTGATGAGAATGATCACCTAAGCATATCTTTCAACAATTCATGTAGAAACAAACCTCATTTTTATGGAAGTTGTGTGCCATATAGATGTTGCAAAATCTTGGATTTATAGCCATAAAAGAAGAGAGGTCAAAATTTATTAAAAATTTAGACTCAAAGAAAATATTTTCAAAAGTTGCAAGGCAATTAAAAATTGAAAAAAGAAATGTTCATGCTAACATAGGAGAGAACTAAAAATCTAAAAAAATCAACAGTAACATTCATCAAAAATAAGTTTTTTTAGGTTCAAGAGGAGAGTACCAAAACCATTAAAAAATAAATTGCCAACTAGAGTTTAGCCAGTTGTGTCCACAATATTGATTGATCTATCTCAATATAAAGGAATCATGTTTTAACATATTATTTTAATTTTCTTAGTTGATACATCAAACAATATAATGCCACCAAACTATTTCAACTCCAACATAAATTGATTACTATCATAAATTGTGCTTTGAAAAGGCTTACCAATAGTTTTAACAATTAAAGTACATTTAATTAACAATGTCAGATTTTCACAATGCATTAGTAATGCAAATAGCTTCTAGATTTGATTGTATCAAAAAATTTAGCATCAACATTTTGGATCACACTTTGTGATCCATCATCAAGATGAAAGATACAAGGATAGTGAAGAAAGAATATGATCATGTGTCTCTCACCTCAATGATGGATCACTGAGTGTGATATGAAGTGTTGCTGCTAAATTTTTTGACACAATCAAATCTAGAAGATATTTGCATTAATTAAAGTACAAGTATATTGTTTGAAATAGGTATAACAAACTTTTCTCTGATCTCTTCACAAGTCCTAATTCTATTATCAATTAGGATTTCTCCAACTAATGAGATGTTGTTAGCATTCCATATTTTGGCAAAACAACTTTGAGTTAATGCCAATGGTTTTTTATTAAGGTAGATTCCCCACCAAATGGATCTATATGTAATAGTAAAAGTTGGAGGCCCTCGAACAACACTCTTATAACAAAGAAACTTTCTCACTTGAAATCAAGATCATCATAAAGACACAAACACATAAGACCCAAAATATTCGCATCAAACTCTCCAAAAATGATATCATAAAGAGGAGCATTTGTCTATGTTTTTTTCTTTCTTAACGGTAGATTAGCAAATATCTTTTCTGACCAAGATTTTGCAAGGTTTTCTTTCCATATAGGGCTTTGAAATTTCATTTGAATCTAAGGTGATCCCATGAGATTTTAGTTCCCTAAGACCAAATCACATCAATTCCCTTGGCCTACAATACCAATCCTATTTGACACAATGTCTCTTGTTGCTACCCATATATCTAACCAAAAGAAGTCCCTCAATATTTCATCAAGCTTATTAGTTTGACATTTATCAAAGATATAGATTAAAGATTGATAGATAGCATGGTATGCTAACTCCTTTTGAACAATGTGAACTCTCCTTGCCAATGATAATAGATGGGTTTTGCATTTGACATGCTTCCTTTCAATCTTTGAATAAGTCCACTATCATATTTCTTTAATTGAGGAATTAATTAAAAATAGTATTCCAAGGTACCTAATAATGGTGTTAGGACTAGCCAACCTTGATCCCCTTAAATGGGAGGCAAGAAGGGGGAACTTTAGACCAACCAAGACCAATAAATTTTTGAGGTCCACTTTTACACCTGAATCTAAGCTAAAAAACTCAATATGTCCATGGCATTATCCAAATTCACATTAGAGAGCTCTAGAAGTAAATAAGGGTCATCTAAAAACTAAGCATTTATCAATTCCTCTTTATTAGGTAAGAAAATACACTTAACGAGAGGACTCAACTTTGTAGCCATTAAAATGAAAAAAAGAGCATCTACAATAATGACAAATAGCATTGGGGCAATGAGGTAACTTTGTCTAATAAATCATTTCTGCCCTTGGCTACAATTCATCCTCATCATTGGTTTTTGCATTAATAGCTCTCTCACTTACATCATTACCAAGTATATTATTACTAGCTTCCATACATAAAATCAAGCTAAAAACCCTTTTATAGACCAAACCCTATATGACACCAAATTTTTGACAATAAAGCACATATATAAAATAAAATAAAACGTAAGAAAACATAAGGGAAACACAAGGAAGAATTAATGTCATTCATGCCTTGCAAGTATGGGCACAATCAATGATGAACCACTTGTTCTCTTTGTGATATGCCCACTTGCAGAGCCTCTCCTTCCACAAACCTTCACCAAGTCTCTAACCTATCTTTACAATATCTTTATTATTATTAGAAATATTAAAAATTAATTGACAATGTCAACTCAAAAGTTTAGACTAAATTTTTATTGTCCATACATATTTTTGTATAGACATGTCTTTATATTAATTTATTTCATTTCATATAATAGTCTATTTAATAAATGTTTCTTTATATTGACTTATTTTATTTTATATAATAATCTATTTAATTTTTTAATATAAAAAATAGATCTCAAACTAAAAATTCAATTAATAAATCTATAAGTCACTTAAAGAATTGACTCTATTGTTTTTATCTTAATCCAAATTAAAAAAATAGAAAATAAAGTAGAATAAAATAGAAAATAAACTAATGGAAATCATAAATGTAGATAAAAGTTCTTTGTTAAATTTTCAACATTTGTTCTTCATAATTTGTATATGTTCCGAAATCGAAAACAAAAAGATAAATTGAAGAAAAATCACTACACTTGTGCTTTTGAAGATGTGCAGTGCACTCTGTCTGAAGCATAGCCGACGGCATTGCGAATACCATCGATATTGTCTAGGTGAAAAGTACTCTAAGAAGCAGTCTCAGTTTATATACGTCATTCTTTATAGGAATTGCCGACGGAACAGCCTAAAGTAGCGACGAAACAATATTTGTCCCAGCCGGTACTTGCAAGCAAATAATCAGTGTGAAATGTGATGTCTATCGTAAAAGCAGATTTTGATATACAAGCCACATACGAAAGCAAAGCAACCATTTAAACTATATTTTGACTTTATTAGCTGTGTTTGATCAACAAAATTTTTCTTTTATCATCTCTCTATCAAATCAGAAACCACACCTATCACAGAAACGTGACATGAGATTCTTTAACCATTTTCTTAGGCAATCGCCAGGGAATCGCATGCATAAAGAGCTAAATTAACCCTAAAAATCAACGTTTGATAGACTGAAAGGGAACGCGGCCCCGTAAATCAGAATATTTAGTGCAATTAAAGATAAAAGTGCTAGTAAGAATATATGAAGATGGCGACACCCTAATAAATCATGATATGAATGGTGAATTGGACCATTTCCACCTATTGTCCCTAGCATAGATGTTAACAATAGAAAATTCAACACAGTTTTGAGTGTGATGCTTATTCTCTATAGGCCTGCAAGACATGACACATCACAGGCGGGCCAAGAAACACGAATTTTTGCTTTATAAATTTTCTCAAAGAGAGAAGGATTTCCGACATATGTCTTGTTGCCGACAAATGAACCCACGGAAGGCATTGTAATCATTAAAAGGAGTCCACAGCGAATAATATCAACGAGTTGCTTTGGGCGGAGACATGTGCTTACGTTACTCACAGTTATGGTATTAATTCTAAACACCCAGATTACACAACAAAGTACAACTATAAACCCAATGGGAAAAGGCTAAAACACCAAAAGAAAAGAATAAATTAATACTTAACCCCTCTATCTATACAATCTAGTGTTGCCATTTTTCGTACTGCTTTGTAGAGCCAAATTTCTTATATAACCCCGTGTGTCAACGAACATCTCCATGCAGTCTTGGAGAGCCATTCCAAAGCCTGGCGTCTCAGTTATCTTTAAATGTATTTTTCTTTTCATTTAAGCTTTTGAGGTAGTGAGGTTAATTTGCAGTAGAATGGGCTCGGTGAGTGCAAATCATAATGAGCCAAGTGGTAGAATGTCTGACCAATTTGCCAAGAGCAAGAGTGGTAATAAGAGAATTCTTGGTACTGCATTGGCTTCGGTACTGATAGTGGGCGCCGTCATTTTCCGGGTAGCTGGAGTTGATGGGCATCATAATGAGAGAGACAAAGGTGTGCGCACCAATCATTTGGGAGGGGAGAATTCGACGTCGAATGCGGCACTGAAAGATGCATGCAGCCGCACGCTTCATCCAGAACTGTGCGTCTCCAGTCTGCAAAGCTTTGGCGGGCTGTCGAGCGGAGCCGGTCATATGGAGATCGTGAATGCGGCGGTGAGTGTGGGCGTATCGGCGGTGGAGAGGGTGAAGGCCCACGTGCGCAATCTTTATAGCCCCGACCTCGACTTCAGACAGCGTGGCGCTCTGCAAGACTGTATGGAGATGTTCGATGACACGTTGGACCAGCTCAACGCCACGCTGTTCAACCTGCACAACATGTCATTCTGGTCCAAGCCAAAACACGCTGCTGAGTTGCAGACGCTGCTCAGTGCGGCCATGACAAACCAGTACACGTGTCTCGACGGCTTCCACCTCTGCAAGGGAGATCTCCAACGAACCCTGAATGGTCCGCTCAGCTACGTGTCCAATTTGGTCAGCAATTCTCTCGCCATGGTTGCTAATTTCACTTACAAAGCAAATCAATCCGCGGGTAGTGCAGATTCACCCAACAGCCACCGCCGCCGTCGTCTTTTGTCGGACGATTTCGTGTCGTCCAACGATGAGGGTTTCCCGTCGTGGATGTCGGCGGGAGATCGACGGCTCTTACGGGCTCCCGCACATAGGATCAGGATAAACGCCGTGGTTGCGGCGGATGGGAGCGGTCACCATCGAAGCATTCAGGCGGCGGTAGATGCAGCTCCAGGGAAGAGCAGGAGGAGACATGTGATCCACATAAGAGCAGGGGTGTATGAGGAGAACGTGAATATTCCCAAGAACAAGGAAAATCTCATGTTCATCGGAGACGGCAAAAGATGGACTGTCATCACAAGCAGTAGAAACGTTCATGACGGCTACACGACGTTTCGTAGTGCAACTGTTGGTGAGTCCCCCTTTCCTCTTTGATGGAAAAATTTTCTATCCCACTCGAAATGGATCGTCGTATTGGTAAGGATTTATAGTCTTGACCCGTAGACTGTTCTTTAATCAAGTGCTCTAATGTTACATTTCTTTAATGGTCGGTCTTTTTGAGGTCTCTAGAACATCATGATAAATGTTTGTTCTCTTTATGGACAAGCTTAAACGTCACGGACTCGCGGTTTGACACATTTTAGCTTTTATTTGGTTGGAATGTTTTATTTGAAATCAAATTAGCTTCTTAAGGAAGATTTCATGTGAACCGCTTAAACAAATAAAAGTCTCTTTTAGTTAGTAGCACACTTTTGATCTAAAGCTGTGCTATTGATTTTATAAACATCGGCGCCACATTAATTAATTTGGAACGGGTAATTGCAGCTGTGACGGGGAAGAAATTCATCGCCCGCGGCATAACTTTCCAGAATACGGCAGGACCAGCGAAATATCAGGCGGTGGCACTTCGCGTGGGATCAGATTTCTCGGCATTCTACATGTGTAGCATCAAGGGTTTCCAAGACACTCTTTACGTCCACTCCCTCCGCCAATTCTACCGCAATTGTGATATCCACGGCACTGTTGACTTCATCTTTGGCAACGCTGCAGTGGTTCTTCAGAATTGTGATCTCATGGCGCGTAGACCAGCAGCAAAGCAAAAGATAGTGTACACCGCTCAAGGTAGAGAGGATCCGAATCAGAACACTGGCATATCCATTCACAACTGCAGGCTGTCTGCAGATCCTGACTTTGCTGCCGTGAAGAGGTCGTTCCAGGCTTATATGGGAAGGCCATGGAGGAAGCATTCTCGCACTGTCATTATGCAGTCTTACCTTGGCGATTTGATTCAGCCCGCTGGCTGGTATGAATGGGCCGGAAACTTTGCATTGGATACGCTCTACTATGCAGAATATAGGAATTATGGCCCTGCTGCTAATACTGCCAGGAGAGTGAAATGGCGAGGCTACCATGTCATCAAGACAAAATGGGAAGCAAGTCGGTTTACTGTTGGTCAATTCATACAAGGAAATTGGTGGCTTCCATCTACAGGTGTTCAGTATTATTCTGGTCTCCTCTAATTATCTTCTGCAAATTCAGAAATGGTGTGTGGCGTTCAGTAATATTACTCGGGTCTTCTATAATTATCTGCAAATTCAGAAATATTGGTGTGTGAGAGTTAGAAGCGACGCTTGTGACTATTATTTGCTGTCGTTTGCCTTGCTAGTTTACTAGCATGTTAATGTTCTATCTAATTTCCAGAATCGTTTAATGGATTTCCTTCGTTTCTTTGGTGCTTTATGAACTCTGTAATTTGGTTCTGGAGGAGGAATTGATTAATAATTTCATTTTTACTTTTTAAGTGAGGGAATGTGTTTAAAAGTATATTTTTTCATATTATTACAATTCATAAATTTGAAAGATTGATAGTGCTTGATTTAACACTTAAATATATTTATTTAGTTATTTAAACAGCTAGGGTCCATTTCTAAAATCCCTTTACGTTTTCATTTTGTGTTTCTATTACATGTGCTTTTGTGAGGTTCAATTTTTTCTACACGGAGAACAATTTTTTTTTTAGAGTGACAACCATGTCACGTGAAAAGGTTTCTTTCGAATTTTACACAAAGATAAATGTTTTAATCAATAGTATAATTGCATTTCAATTAATATTTCTTCCATGTATTTTGCTTATGGTTCATGGTTAATAATTTGTTTAGCTATAATTAAAAATTTTCATTATAAATCTAATTTTAGAACTTTACTAACATATGTACAAAAAAGAATTATAATACTTACATCAATAGTGGATATATATAACTTACATATTGAAATGCAACAAACAATACATAAATAATTCTTTTATTTTTAGGAGTATGCAACATGAATTTTGAAAATTCAAATTTAATTAGTGCATTATGTCATATCTACTTATTCCAAGAAACACTAATGAAATGAAATTTAATTTAAAAGGATTAGTTTTGAAATTGTGAAAGTGATTGTATTGTTAAGAGATTATGTAAAATGCAAAGTTGTGCCAAAAACTATTTTATTAATTTTTAAATTAATAAAATTCAAATTATACTTCTTTTAACTAAAATGTATGACCAATTATAATCTATAAAAAATAATTAAGTGGAAAATTTTGGTTATTGAATCCACCTAGTGGTCTTGCTACATTGTTAAAATGCAACAAGTTCATTTGTGAGTTTTACTCATTTTATTCCTATGCTAATAAAAGTAGTGCATGGAATTCATTACAAAGATAAAGAAATTTATTGTAATTATACACTTTCAAATTGTATGTAAATGAGAAATAGATATTTTATTATGTATTGTCAAAGTATTTTTTATTAGTTCCCACCTCCTACGGGATACTTATGCATCCATTTGATACAAATAGGTAATTAAATCAACTAATTACATTTGAGGATCTTTTGAACATTTATATAAAACCTTTGTGTATTTAAACTTAAGCATATTTTTTAATTATTTTAAAAAGCTAGTTATTTTTATTTCTTTTGGTTGAGAGAAAAAAATGCAAGAAGAATTTTTTTTTTGTCACAAATAAATACATGAATTTTCTAAACTTTATAACCCCTATACAATTTAATTTTTATAAAGGATTGAATTGCTTCTTTTTAGAAGTTTCAAGCGAGTCCTTGCTAAATCTATCTTCAAAAAGTCTTGGAAGTCATTGTACTTCAATGCGATGAAGATCTTCTAAAATATTTGTATCATACAAATAATTTTGAAATAGGAAAAATGTGGCTAAAGTAGGGTATTCATATTTAGATATAGTTCATCAAGTGCATGATTTGCAATAGAAACACCTTCAATCTTGAGAGTTTGATTCACTTTTTCTGGGGGAAATACATAATATTTCACAACCAACAACCTACTTCAATTGGGGAAATGTGGAATATCTCACACCCAACTCAAAATAAAAGAAGTTATAAGGAAATCTAGCTTTTGGGTATCTTTTTCAAATGTAGAAATTCCCAAATTTCCTTCCTAAAAATTGTTTAAAGTCCAATGTAGAGGACCATGTACCCTATCTTCAATGCCTTTAGAGATCATATTGTTAGCCCCAACTATTAATGCTATTGATATATGTGGAAGAGTCATATAAGTTGTTATGTTGTCATTGATGTCAAGCATTAATTGATTAGACATTATGCTAATTTAGTAGAGTGCCATATCATATGATTGATGAGAAGGATGTGATTGATGAAGAGGATTTGAAGAAAGTGTGATGATTAAAGAGTTGATAAGTGTATGGTATATAATGGGAACTTAAATGAGTTAGAATTTGATAGTATGATGTTGGTTTAATTTTTTTACATGATTTGATTAATTGTTGGAATCATATATACACTACTCAAGTTACACTGGCTAAACATGGTGGATGAAGGAATATAGTTTTAGTTGAGCTACTACAGTTTTCACCAAGCACTTGATGAAGAAGTGAAGGAACATAGTGTTAACAAAGAAAGTTTAGTGTTGAGTCTAGTATTGACCAAGTGAAGGAACATAGTGTTAATAGAGAAAGTTTACTGTTGAGTCTAGTATTGACCAAGTGAGTTGTAATGTTCACCAAGCAAAGAAGAAAAGAAAATATGTAATCTAAGGCTGACATTTGATAAAAATTAAAAATATTCGAGAAGTTTCACGAGGATAAGGATGAAGTTAGTTATGAGATCAATGGCTGGAGAAATTCAAATAAGATTTGATAGAGGAGATTTATCAATTTAAAATATAAAGGACGAAGTTCAAGGTGGAAGTCTTTTTCCTAATCATAGATAGATTCAACGAATTAGAACTAGATGGAGATCTATTCAGTAAGACTATGCAAAGTGATTAGACAAAAGAAAAAAGCTAAAGAAGATAGGACTATGGTTGAAGAAGACAAAAAGGCAATGGCTACCAGAATTGAAGAAAGGCTATCAGATGTGCAAAATCTTACAAGCACTCAACTGGATCTAACGAATCAACTAATTCTTGCAAATTAGGAATTGAATCACAAGGATGTGGAAATTTCAAATCTCAAATTATAGAAGGACATACTAAAGAATGGATTAAAAATTGTGAAGGAATCCATGGAGAGATTCAACAAACCAAAAGAGGCAATGAAGTACTTTGAAAAAATTATGAAGTTAGCTAGCAACTCTAATGGGTAAGGGAATGTATGCACTGAGAAAGGAGAGTCATCTAGGAATGGAGTACTGAGGAATGGAAAGTCAAAGGACAAACCAATGTGTTATCAAAGTGAAAAATTTGGTCATACTACAAATACCTATCAAAGAAAACATAGTATGCAAAATTCTAAACCTAAGTTTACCAATTACTATTTTTACTACAAGAAACAAGGAAATCTAATACATGAGTGTAGGTCAAAAATGAGGAATGCATCTACTACACCTAGATTTTGAAGGATATTCCTATAACTGTAAAAAGTATGGGCATAGAGAATATGATTGTAGATCACAGACAAAACCTTACAGGAAAATCAGAGGAAGAATTATGCACCTAACAATGCATTTTCCAAATGTCACAAGTTTGGACATTTAAGCAAGAATTTCATGACTCAAGTACATTTAGCAAATCAAAATATAGACAAAGGCAAAGACAAAGTAGACATTGAAAAAATAAGGAAGGAAATGAACCAGAAATGGAAAAAGATAGAAGAAGATGGAAATAGTGGAGCAAGTGGAGTTGTGGTCACCCAATCCAATGGAGAAGGTGATCCTGTCATCTCAAACTAGGTAAGAAAGGTATGTATGGGACTGTATACTTAATTGATATATCATACATTAATTCTTTACATGTAAATGTGCCAAAAGTTCATATTTGCATATGTGAAGATGAATAAGAACAAATTTGTGAAAGGTTGCTGAGTGTCAGTTTAATTGTCTATTTTGACTGAGCATTTCAAAAAAGGAATGATAGAGAAAAAATGAAATGGTAGGGACCGAGTGATATGGAAGAGATCGAGCTAGAAAGAAAAGACCTAGTTGAATGACACCAATATCAACCAAGACAGTTAGGTGGACAACATTAAAGGAGACCCTGAATTGATCAAAAGAAGCTATATATTTAATTTTGAAGATATTATCTCGTACCTTGCATATAGATTTTGAGAGCATATAGCAATTTGGCAATTTGAGTGATGAGTAAAAGACTTCAAGAGCAATATGAATGAGAAGATTGAACAAGAGAAGACTAGAAATGTGCTGAGTAATTAAGAGAAGTAAGAACTTCAAACCCTAACAACAAAAATGGTAGCTTCATCAACCGGTGGCATGAGTCAAGAGGTTATTATAATCCAACTAGTGAAGAGTGATGCTTGTCCCCCACCAATGTTTCATGCTATTCTTGAAATTGTGATGAAAGGAGATTTAATGGGTGCACTATCTTCAATACCACTTAAAGTTATTATGATCCATGATGTTAGAAATTGTTTCATGTGTAAAATTGGAGAAGTAGGAAACTATGAGATCAGAGAAGCTTATTAGAATTTGTGCAATGGACGAATCTTGGAGGATGAGTTCAAAGTTGTTGAGAGGAAAGGGTTAAAAAATGCCCTAGAATTCCCAAGAAATTTCAAGATCGAATGGATTAAATTTTTTTTAAGAAGAATTCATGATGTGAAGTATTGGTTACAAAATGGACCCATGGAGATCTAAAAGAAAATTTTTCATAGGGTTATAGGCTGGCCAACCCTAGACAAGAAGAAAACCATGTGATGCCTAAGCAGAGAGGAAATTGAGAAAAGCATAGGATCTAAGTGGAATGGATGTGGTCTATCTATTACAAACATTTATGATCCACTAATTGAATTTTTAGTGAGGATAATAGCTCACAAATTCTACCAATCAAGCAAATTGAACATTGTTCCATGTATGGCAATGGATCAAGCATGGAAGATAGTAATAAAAGATCATGAATATGATCTTTCTGAGCTACAAAGACTACAACTAGCATAAAATTTTTCATCTATAAGGAAAACTATGTCCATCCCAATCTTTTGAAAAATAAAAGGGATGATTTCTAATAGCAGAAGGAGAGTACCCATTGAACCCATTAACCACTACTTACCCCTAGAAAACAACTACCTCCATAAGATTTGACCCCACCCCAATCTGGTTCTCCACCTCAATAAGACATAGGAAAGTGAAGGAGAAGAAGATACAACACCTCCACCAAAGACTAAGGGTTTACAGGGGAGGAGAGATCTAGCCCATCTATTGAAGGTAGAAAACCCCTACATCCTAAAACATTGTTCCAAAAAAGGAAGGTCCGTAAAGGCCTCCATAAGCCACCACAACCCCCACACAAAACATTGTTGAGAAAGAAGAGAGAGCATAGCCAACAAGCCCCAATCTGTAGCACTAGAGACCACCAATAGATCCTAGGAAAGTAAAGATAGTAGGGCAAAAAGATCGCAATATGCTACATAAGAGATCACCAATGCATCTAGGGAAAGTAGAGGTAGTTGGGAAAATAACCCCCAATCTATTGCAACAAAGATCACCAATGCATCTAGAGCAAGTAGAGACAACAAGCCAAACAACCCCTAATTTTTTGCTCTAGATATGACCGACAAAATAGTGAATACACCGACAAGATTCATCTAGGTCTTTATCTTCATCAAAATCTACCTACAAAAAACCACATCCACTACAAACCCTAGCACAACTTTGTGTAGCATAGCCCAAGTACAAAATTCCATCATAGATATGCATAGTCTAGATCTTCCCAACACAACCATAATCCAAGCTCCCAAAAAAAATCTACCCTAAACATCCTAAGGCCCCAAAAGGGAGATGTAGACATTCCCCTCATCATCATCTTCACTATCCTCCCCTTGGTTGCTATCACTTCCCATTGAAACCCTAGCATTGGTTGCTTTCATCCAACCCATAGATATTAATGTTATCATTAAAGTTAAAGAGGAGTATCATCTTAAATCTTTTAAGACTATTTTTTAAAACATTATTAATTATTAAAAAAAATATTCTTATTTTTAGTTATATCTCTTTTTCTCCTATCATCCTTGAACATATTGATCACAATAATTTATTTAAGGACAAGGTTGTAAAAATCTAAAATTATATATAAATTTATATTCTTTAATGTGCTTTTCTATTTTCCAATTCAAAATAGAGATAATATGAGTTTGAAATTAGAAGTCTACAAATTCTAAAAATAAAACTACCTTATGCATGCTAAGTAAACTAAGAAATTATATAAATTAAAATATATAAAGTAATTTGATCAAAATTTAATTTAGTAAATTTGTTGCTTGAATAATTTATACAAGGATATCATAAATAAACTCAAATACCTCTCTCCACACACACACACACACATATATGTATGTATGTATACATACATACATACTACATACACACACACACACACACACACACACACACACACATATAATTAAAATGTTGAATTTCTTAAATATATAATTAAAATAATTATTTATGTTTACATATATATTTTCTTAAACATTTCCATTAATATAAATATTTCTACTAGGATAATTTTAGTTTTGAATTAAAAATTCACTTTCAAGGTGGCCATGTCACCCACAATTTATGAAAATTGGGTCCCATGCTCAAACCAATCGCTAATAATGATACATAATATTTTTATTTTGGTGATGACTTTGCCAATGGAATCTAATCTTTTCACATGGTAAATTAAATATTTTTCCTCACAATTTCTGAGCCTTGTCTTATTCAATGGTCACATTTGCCAATATGTGGTAAAAATTTAAGTTAAGTTATATGTTAAGTACATATACTTGACATGTGTCTCTATTTTAGAGACTTTCTAAGTAAGTTTTTATCCTTTTAATCTTTGACCCAAAATAGATTTGACTATTGATAGGTGTCATTATTCCAAAGACTTTCTCAAAAGCTTGTTGTCCTTTAACATTTTAGCCTAAAATAGGATTTATACCATTATTTTACGATCATATAATGGCTATTAAAATGGTTTATTGTGTTTTAGATATTATAAAAATATGGTACTTTTGGTCTTGAGTTTCTTCACTAAGTAAAGATTCACCAAGGTTTGACAAAATATTCATACGATGGAAAAAAAATCACCCTGGAATTTATTATTTCCTAGTTTCAAAAAAAAATTGTGATTAGAAATTATTATTTTTCTCCTCTAAACTAATGTTGGATTCACCAAGATTTTATACTTTTTTCCAAAGAGGGGTTTCTTAAAGTTATCCCTCTATTTTTATTTTTTTAATAATACAATCTTTTGATTTTATTATTAAATATAATTAATTATTAATGCCTAACCTTTTTTATTTAATTATAAGTATCAATAGGGTTAAATTATAAAATTAATATTATATAAATAATAAATAATATATTAGATTAATTTGAATTAATGAATTTTATAAAAAAAACTACATTTCCATAGCACGTCTTTAAATTATGCAATTAAAATAGTGGAAAGAAGGGAGGGCCACCTGTAAAAAAATTCTTGCTCACTTCTTGTTACAATATATGTCACTAAATTACGGTAATATTAGATAAAATATTCACAAGTGGGTGATAAACTACTAAACTCCAATCAACTATTTGGCTCCCCAAATTCTCCTACATATTTTAGTTTGAATGAAATTGAATGATATATTATTTTACATACATGCACATATATGCATATGTATACAAATACACAAGAGTGGTCCATTGTTTCAATAAAAAAATAAAAAGGTAGTGGCCAATAGCTATAGTACCAATAACATGATGCAAACTTTAGATAACAATAGGTACCATGACAATTTTTTTATTTTTATTTTTAATTAAAATGTATAATTTTAATTATTAATTTTCTTTTTCTAATTTTTTGAGAGTTAAGGAGTGGGTGAGTTTTTTTAAAGAGGTCACAAACTTTAGTAGTCATGTCAAGTGTTCTCTATTTCTAAAAAACTTTCAAAAAGGTGACAATATGATCAATGTTGAGACAATATCCTAACTTTATTTGTATTTGAGTATGTTTTTTTTCTATATGTATGTTAAGAATATGTATAGAAAGTGTGAATTCTATTTGCACAACAATGCTAGTCCTATTGAGATAAGAGGTTTAAAACCAACCATTAAAACAAGGATAGAGAAGGCTAGTGAGCTATTTGACAAAATACCTCAACAAAATGCAATTTCATTAAATATCATGATTACAAGCCATATAAAAATAAGATTTACAAAATACATAATCTATTTAATAAAAAATAATTTTTAATACTATATTTATAATATAATAAAATTATATAATGAAACTCATCAACTACTCTATGTATTTGAATATAATCTATTGTTATGTATATACCATTGAAATACATATAACATAATCATACCATATTTTTTCCTAACCTTTAACAGAAAACATAAGATTTATCTCTCCCCCTTTTATTTTAATCCTCAAGAAAAATAATAATAATAAATCCTTCTTTCCTTAAAATTCATTAAATCTGAAGAATTTTGTATCATCCATTGTCACCTAAGAAAATGAGGGCACATGATATCTACATCATTGAAACCACCCATAGCTTACAAACATGAAATTGTGAAATTTAAATGGCCACCTTTAAATATTACACACTAAGGGAGAAATTAAGTTTGGAAAAAAGTAAGTTAATTTTGATCCAAAAAGTAAGTTAATTTTGACTATTTAACACTTTTAGTCTAGGAATAAAACTTAGTGTTTAATGTTTAAGTCAACCAAATTTAAATTGTTCAAGACTAGAAAAAAAGGAATTTTATAACAAGAGCATTGCAAGAGCTTGAGTCCCTACCTAGTGCAAGGGTTAGAAGGTAGATGAAACATGTGGCATTTTTAAGTTGCAATCAATAACAAAATATATTAACAATTCAATTCGCAATGATATTCCTAAATTATTAATGATTCATTTACATACATGCAGACTTGTGCAGTATGTGAGATCAAAGTTAGAGAAAATATAACTATATAACATTAAATTAATAGTTAAAATAGGATGCATAAGTACAAGGTTGGCAACATGTTTTAAGCATTATTAGCTTCAAAAGTGTTAAGCATGATTGACTTCAACAATGTCAAAAGGTTTAAAAGATTCATAATGAGCTCCAACATATGACTGCTCATTTATTTAGAACTAGGTAATAGTAAACGTACATGTAGCATATTTTCTTTAATGAACCAAGATGACTAGTCAGTTAACTTATGTTATTTACTTGACATAAGCACAAAACTAGGTATTAGTGTCCTTATTTTTCCTTCATCTAAACATGATCTAATTGTTTTAGGTAATTGGATACCAAGCTATGTATATTGATGGTAGTGAACACTATATGGTTTAGTGTGCTTGAATTGTGTAGTATGTAGTTGGTGACTAGCTTCGAAGTCTTGATGTTTCACTCCTATGAGAATTGCCTATATGTAATAAGTGTTAAGTCTTTCATAACCATGAGAGATGATTTATCGTGAATCCATACTAATAAAATAAGACGCTACGTGCATATAGCATAATGGAAGTTTTGATTTAAAAAGTCAGGAAGAGTGTCTTGAACCCATGAAAGTATAACTCTCTATAATTTATTTTAAAAACATTAAAAAAAAAAAAAAATACAACTTTGTAGAACAATTAAGTAAAAAGAAAGCTTTATTTCAATATTTTAAAGTTATTGTAATATTTGAACCAAGTATATGAATATTTTGATCTATTCAAAATAAATAATAATAATGTTAAACACAATTGTTAAGTAAACTATCATTAATCTCATTAACTTATCAATTCAATTCCATGTAAATAAATACATATTTAAATTTAAATAATTATCAAATTGAATTGGATCTCCAACAAAACACTCCTCTTACTTTCATTTTAACCAATAAATAAATTAAAGCTAATTATAGAAATATAGGAACAAGAACCTAAAACATGATGATAAATTGTGAGCTTTAATAAATAATAATAATAAATCACAACACATAATAATAACAAGGGCTCTAGTGGAGCCTAAGTCCCTGCCTTCTGTTTCATTGGAACTTTATAAATTTTGTAGTTGAAGTCCACTTTTGCTGGGTACATATATTAATGTAGAGTCATATGAAATACATTTGTTTGATGTTCTATTTTCATGATAACAAAAGTAGTTGTATTCACTAGAAGTGCACATATATTACTTTAGATTCATACAAAATACAGTTGTTTGCTATTTGATTTTCATGATAACAAAAGAAGTTGTATTGACTAGAATTGTACATATATTAGTTTAGAGTCATACAAAATATAGTTTCTTGTTGTTCAATTTTCATGATAAAAAAAGAAGTTGAATGTTGATACTGTGTGTGCAGTCTTTGTACAGTGTTGCTACCTATGTGTTGAGTGTCCCTATAAAATATCAGATTGAGAAGGTAAGAAATGGAGATGGAGCTGTCTGTTGTGAACTCACAAAGAATTTTTTAATGTTATTGTTGTGTTACCTTAATGGTTGGAAAATAGTTATGGCCAAATTTTTTTTAGGATTATTGAATGTTCATGTACTCTAAAATTGTTAAATAGGAGTCAGTAATAAGATTAGAATATGGACTATTTTTGAAGCTGAAACTTGAGCATTGAAACCAAATGTGTTTAATATTGTCACGTATGCCATTGTTAAGTGAAAAGACCATATTTTTCATGCAATATGAAATGTTGAGAAGGTTAGCAATGTAAAATGAGGAAAAGAAATTATGCAAACAATTGGAAACAAGTGGAATATTAGCTTACCATGGTGGTTTCTATGGTGATTGAGAGAATGAAATTTTCCATTGCTAGTGTGAATGTGCCATGTATGTTGAACTCTCACATTATGTAGATGGTTGTAGAAATTTGTTCTGTGTACTGGTCGAAGTGGATTCTAGTAAGCCTTGGGAAGTTGTCCTCAAGTAGGCAACAGTCAAGAATGTTGTCCTCTATTTGGATGACACATTGGAGGTAAGGCTGGAAGTTGAATGTTGTGATTTTGCCATAGTTGGTGCAATGAATCTCTATTGTGCTTGTGCTTGTGGATAATGACATTATTTGTTGACATATTGTGCATAGTGGCTGGTATGGTGTTTGGTGGACATTCTTTGTTCGTAGTGTTCTTGTAACCTAAAAGTGAACAATGTAGTCAGTAAATGTATTTTTAATTTGTTGAGTCCTCTACATAGTAGTGTGTAATGTGTGTGTGTTGTATGGATGATTACCTGCAACTTTGTTTTTGCCAGATTTTGTAGTGTTGTTTTTGTGCATTGATCATTGAGCAGATCAATAAATGTGGATTAGCCTGATTGTAGTATTGTTGAACCTCTTGGACCACTGAAGATTACATTTTTGAGTAGTAGTAGTAGTGGTGTTGGTTTTGTAGATGATGTGTAGATATCCTATAAGTTTTTGTAGACATAGTTGTGGTTTTGGAAGATTCAAAGCTGTGATAATGAGTAAGCTATTAGTTAGTGGAATTAATTGAAATTGTAGACCATTTGCACGAAATGAATTTTAATTTTGAAATATGTATCTTATAGTTGCAGTGTTGAAAGGGAGCTCTTCGTCTCTAATTTGTAACTGGAACTATTGTGCTGTCTGCTGATGGGATGTGACAAGAACACCTAGGGTTCTGATTGCATATGTATTTGGTGACTGTATTAGCTACAAGATTTTTTTGTCCAGTGCTAGCTTTTGTTGCTTTCATATGGTAGTATTTTTTTGAATCTGAGTTTTTGAAGTGAGCTGTAAGCAGTATTCAACGTCCCCTCTTTCAAAGTCTGATGTTTTGTTTATTTTGAACTTCTCTATGTGGATGCTTGTGCCAGGAGTTAGCCAATGCAAATATTTGTCAATCAATTTGTTGGTGATGTTTATTGTTATGGTCTTTTGAGCATGTTTATCAATCATATCTATTTGTGCAATTGGTGATCCTTGTTGGTTTGAGGAAGCTAACTTGCAATTTGGTCCATATGTTATGAGTATGTCACCCTCAAATATGCTTCCTGATTGTGTTGCGCAAATATCAAATATGGTGGAAGGTTCGGATGCATCTACTTTTTGTTTGCATATAGAAATCTATTTGTGTTAGAAGTTTGGTGATTCTAATGTGCATGTGTTCAAATGTGTTTGAAGTTGATTGCCATTGTTTGTCAGTATACTTACTTTTTTTGCTTGCTTTCTTGTTGATTGTCCAATTGTTGTGTGTTATGTTTGATTTCCATGGTTTAAAAGAAATAATCAATATAATAGAAATAGTAACTTATATGGTTGATCTAATCTTGGTAGCATCTTTGATATGGTCTGTAGCATCCATGGTGTACAAGAATATGGAATATGTCAATAGAAACTAGTAAGTCAATGGTCTGATGAGATTTATTGTATGAAATTTTTGTATCATGTGTATCATATTTTCTTGTTATAGTTGGTGTTGTAGTGCAGGAGCAAAGTGGTCTATCTAGTATGTGTCTAAAATAGTGTGGACAATTGTATCAAGATTGATGTTCTTTTTCTATATATGATCTAGTAGGCTTCCTATGTGTGTTGTAGGCTTGTCAACCATGAGCAATAGGTTGTGGTCTTGCATAAAACAATGTAGTTAGGACTATTTTTTTGTTTCCTTAAACATATCAATGTCCATGTCTCTTGCAATAATTAGTTTTGACCTTGCTGGTAATGTTCTTGTTATGGTTTCTATGAAATTGAATTGGTGAGTGATTAATGCTTTCAGTGTCAAGTATACATTTGCAATTCGAAGATTGTTTTTTTGTAGAAAATGTCAACTATTATTGATTCCAAGTATTATATTGTAAATGTTTCTAAATTTTCCAAGACACTATGTTTTGTGCAACATGTGAGGAGGCCATTAATAGAATGTGAAGGGTATAATTTGAAGATTTTGGTGAGTTGTGGGACTTGATTAGGGTTGTTTATTCTTATTTCTTGTAAGCACAGTATAGTTGCACTACACAAGTCATGGTCATGAGAATTTTTTTTTGCATGTAGTAGGAGACTGTGTGTATTTATGGTGCATATTGTGATGTTGGTTGATGTTTGTGGAGGAAGACTATATTTTAATGACCATTGTGCAAAAGTTGCAGACATTGTGTCTTAGAGTTTACTTTTTGTGAGAGCCTTAGGTTTTTATGTTATAGTCTATGAATCAAGTATAGTGAGTCAATGTCTCTGATCCATGACAAGATAGTGTAGACTAGTCCATGTTGACAGACTCTATATCGGTCAAATGCAACTGCATCCATTGTGAGCCCTTGTGCACTATGAATAGTTCTAGCCCGAGCCAACTGAAAGTGGAATTATGAGCATGTAATAACCTTGGTAGCAGTATTCACTCATTCAATGATTTGTGTCATTGGTGTCCATGTTTGAAGTATAAATTTTGTGTAAAGGCATTGCATTTGTTGATGATGTAGCTTTTTAACTTGTGGATTGTTGAACTGTGTCCAAACAATATCTTGTTTATCTTTTGTATATGACTTGAAAATTCCATCAATGACATTTACTAGTCCATCTTCTATATCAAGGTTTCTTGCTATGAGTTCTATGAGTATTCCTTGCTTGACAAGTATCTTTGCTAGTAGTGTTGTCCTTTCAATTTGGTATACTTTTTTCGATGGGTAGGTCTTTGTGATCTATAGCCTCAAATATATGCATGGTAGTGGGCACATAGTCTAGCATTCTTCTATTGTGTTCATCTACATCTATGTTTTTTTGGATAATATGTGGTAAGCTTGGGTCATTTGGTATAGGTCTATAGCATTTTTCACTTATGAAGTAGATATCCTCATTAGTTTGTTGGCAAGTTTTGATGTGATTCAAAGTGGAAATGAATTGTTCATTGCTTTATCTAATGACATAGTGTAGTTCATAGTTTTTGACATTTTCATTCCAAAATGTGTATTAGATAGTTTCATTGTAAATCTTTGGCTCTTCAAATATCCATGCATCACATACAGGTTGTCCATGGTATAAGTCATCACAAAATATTATGTCTACATTTCCAAATGCTTGTATTAGTGTGTGTTTTATTTGTCACAGTCTCCTATCTATGTTATATAACATTGTAGACCCAATAAGAGATGCTTCTTCAATTAGTAGGAATTATAATTGCTCAATTTTTTTAGTCAATGTATCAAGTGTGTCAGAATCCAATGGTGTTAGATTTGAAGAGTTTAGTGGTAGGTAAAATATTGAATGACCAATGGTTTTTCCTGTATTCTATACAACTTTTCCTATTGAAGTAATGATGATTCCTTTTGGCTTTAGAGAAACAATGTGTAGTTGTTTGTCATATAGTCTGACTAGAGCTTCACAAAGCACTTTTTCTGTGTATGTTTTACCAGTTCTAGCTCTACCAGTGAGGAAAACATAAATTGATTTTTCTAGTGCAAGTCTTTGTGACATTATGATGTCCTTTGATATTGCTTGTTATTCTTTATTTAATTTTCTTTACATATTGAAGCATTCTTAAGTGCTTTTAAGGGAGGGGTGTGCAATTTCTGAAGATACTACTTTCAAGTTGATTTATTCTACTTTTGTTTGTATTCTGTGCGTTAGATAAGGGAAAATGTCATAATGTTCTTTTATAGTTGAGTTGTTGATGTAGTCTATTTGATGATCAAAGATGGTTGTACTAATGTCATCCATTTGAACTTATGTTGCTACTTCGTCAATGTCACCCCAAGTGTAGTTGGTCTGACTATTGAATTTTTCTCAGTGTTTGTTATTTTTATTTATTTTTAGTTGAATGTTGCACTCCATGTCTTTTGACCACAAAATAGTGTTTTCTTGTTGCATCTAAATGGTATGTACAACATAAATTTCTCTCTGCAATAATTCTCATAGTCAATGTGTGGATTGTATCTCACATATCGTATGATATGTGCCTTATACCTTCTTTGCATGTTTCCTATGCTATCGTAGTAGAATGTAACATACTCTACAAGTGACACATTCTCTAACGTGTTTGATCTTGCTATGCACTTTTCTATTGTAGATTCATACATTATGTCTTTTGAATTATCTTGTTCTTTGGCCAATAGTCTTGGACTTTTGAGCATGACCACTCTACTTTCAGATGGTGTAGTATTGATGAATGTTGTTTTTCTTGACAACTTTCTTCATGGAAATGATAGAGAAGTGCGAACAACTTGCCGACTAGACATTTGTTGATAGTTGAGCAATGCATTTCAAAGTTGGCATATGTATTGTGTCTTGTCATCATAAGTTGTAGCACATTGTCTTCACAATTTGCAAAAGGCTAACGATGGTGTTGTGTCTTGCTTAGTCATGTATGAGCAACAATATGATATAGCAACATATGAATCTAATATGAATTGTGTATCTATGTTCACATACCATAAGGTTGGAACTTTTGTTGCTAATGCATTTTTCCAAATGTCTACTAGATTTTATTTCAATAGTAGAACTCTTTTCCTCAATGTTAGTTGTATCAATGTCATGTACTTATTTTCAATTATGCTAAGATCTTCAAGGAAGTTGTCAAATGTAGTGTTCTTTATGTACCGTTTATTTTTCAATTGTCGCAAAATTTATTTTATCTTGTCTTTCAGTGCATTGTCTATTCTTGTCAATGGCTCCAAGACTATTATTTTCCTTAGTGGTGGCAAAGGGAAGTTGAAGTGATAGTTAGATGTCTTATATTTCTTGTAACTTTTAGTATGATGATGTGTTTGCATGTTTATGAGGTTTTCATCTAGCAATGTTGAATAAGATGAGATCTATCTATCTACAAAATTTACTATTTTCTCATGTGTGCACTTTCCAAATATTGGTGCATCTTTAATTCATAACATAAAGTGGACATGTTCATTTTCTCTATTTTGGAATTCCATGACAAAGAAGTAGTCCAATACTTTACCAAATAACTCTACATTTGCCATCATCATTTTGCGAAATGTGTTAAGTCTATGGTTAAAGTAACGGGTAAAAGTACTAGGCTTTTCCTTAATTGAAAGTCTAAATTCTTATCCTATATAGTTTCATGATGCTTTCCTTCTTATTTTGTAGACATCTATTGGAGAGTTGTATACAATGGTTGCCAAAAATGCTTTGCACTTGTTAATGTAACAAAGAATGTTGCTAACCCTAATTGTCTTGTCATTGCAAATATATTTTTTCTTATATTTTTTACATAGTCTGGAGATGTCCGAACACGTCTAAGTGATCTAAAACCTATTGGTGATCTTATTTTTTTTCAAGATTTGCAAGAGTTCACACATCTTTTGCTAGCAATTTTTTCCCCTTCAATTTCACTTTTCTTATGCAAACTCATGCTAATGATGATATTTGTTCTATGATTATCTTGATAGCTTTGAAAAAAAATACATTAAATGTGTTGTGAAGTCATAATCTTGATGCCTAAGCTCCCATTTAGATATCTTTTGGTATGAAAACTTACTTGTAATGTCTGATGCATGTGCATATTCATAGAATAATGTGGGAAAGTTCATTTCCTTAGAATTTCTATCTTGAAAAATGCCAAGAGGTTTTATTCCTTTTGAAGGTGTAATTTGAATTATAGTTGTGTTAAGATCTTTGATTAATTATGTGTCATTGAACCAATGAATCAATGATTTTGAAGTTGGGTCATCATCAAGTTCATAGTTGTTGTCATCAGTTTCGGGTTGCAAGTCAATATTTATGTGGCTTTGTTGTTGGCTTATTTGTGTCATTGTTTCCCAATTTTCTACTATATGTACCTTCTGTTCAGTATACAATGGTGGTGTTGCTAATTTTTCTAATGCATTCGTTAAATATGCCGATCTTATGTTTCCTTGAGCATATGCATTTTTGTATTCTAATTTTCACTTTAGCATGATTGCAATTGTTTTCTTCTTATCTATTCCTCTTGGCAATGCTTGTTGCACTTTATCAATGTTAACAATAACATTGATTATTGTGCCTACCATGCCATATTGTGATCTTTTGTATCCTAGTTTCCTTATTTGTGCAAAAGAAATTCACAAAGACACTAATCTCTCCTCTAACAAAGTCAACTTTTGTACAACACTTATATGTGGGTTTTGTCATATATTCCATAGTGTTGCATAGCACGAAACTTTCTGACATATAGTAGTTTTGAAACATTATTTGCAAATTTAATGCCCTCGAACAATTTTCTTTTTGTCATGCATGATGGGAAGTGATAAGAAAGACTGGACAAATGTTTCATCAATTGTACGTATATTTTTGTGGAAATATAGCAGCTCACAAATTCTTCATACATGAATTGGTGTGCCATTAATGGTGCATAAGTATCGTCTAATTGATTTCTACATTGTAATTTGTGTTGAAGATTTTCTTTGAGTCTTGTGGGGCTTTGATCGAGTCCTTTTGATCCCACAACCTTGGGTATTATTCCTGACGTCTTTGTTATCATTGTCTATATGTGATTGTTGTTTTCTATTTTTACATATTTTTTCTTTGAGAGATCAAAGTGGCTATGGCATATTGAGATTATGTAGAGTATCAGTTTGTGGTGTTCAAGATGGTGACAAAGTGGTGGTAATCAGTGAGAAAGTGTATTTTCTCATACAGATATCAGTGTGGTTTGGTTGTTGAACTTGGTTATCATTGTCTGTATGTGGTTATTGTTTTCTATTTTCAAGTATTTTTTCTATAAGAGATCAAAGTGACTGTGGCATATTGGGATTATATAGAGTATCGGTTTGCAGTGTTGGAGATACTGATGAAGTGGTGTTAATTAGTGAGAAAGTGCATTTTCCTGTACATATATCAATGTGCTTTGGTTGTTGAACTTGGTCAACACCTTGTACAGTTTCATGTTCCTTTGGTATGTTTGCTATTGACTTGATAGTGTTTGTACAACTAGTTTGTGTAGTCATTTTCTATGTTAGTTTTTGAGAAATATCTGAGTATAGGTATAGTAGGTAGAAACTAAAGTTTGTATACTATATACTATTATACTAGTTTTTATCAATTTATGAAATACAAATATGACTTCTACAATTGCTGAATTAAAAATTAAAATCAGTTTGATAGCCAACAAAAGTAATTGCAAATATGATACTATATTCACAATATAGAGTATGCTAGTAGATTGTAACCAAATGGAAACAAATAAATTTTTTAGCATGTACCTTCTTTTGATCCTATTGCACAATGTATTATTGACCTCTTCTGTTACTATTGTAGGAGTTTAAGCAGTATCAAACTGAAACTTGGAATCAGTGACCTGGGAAAAAGTGAAGAATAGAAACTAGTTTAGTGCATCCTAAAGACATAATTTAAAAACAAATATTTTACATTAATAAAAAGTGAAATATAATCTTCCTATTAGTAAAGGAAGTTTTTTTTTCTTAAAAGTCGACTGCATAATGAACTGAACAACAACCAAAACATTCGTCATTGAGGCAGCTTGATCTCTTGAAGTATTTTTTGCTTGCAAGATTCCTACTTTCATACCTAGAGACACTGATTCTTGCAAGACTCCTACTTTATGATTATAGACACTAATTTTATGCTACAACTATATCTAGGCCAGGCAATTGGAGTTTCGAGGCCACTTTCCATTACTACAACAAGCACCTATGTAAGATTGTGACAACATCACTGAACTAGGTATTACAAACTATAGGAGCAGGTCATTAGAGCAGGGTACACTATAGTGCCTATGAATAGCAATAGATACTGAGTTAACTATTCTAAGAGTTAAAGGCTTAAAGGGGTCCCCAATGCCTAGTCTAAAATCTGACAGCATACAAAGCAACACTAAAAAAAGGAAAACGTGGGTGAACTATAGCAACATCACACAAAAAGCATGATTCTATGCTTTGTAACTCTACCCAAAAATAAATTGTATTTCTATAATCAATGCTTCTATCATAGATTTTGTGTACAAAACTATGAAGCTATTGTAGGAATGCTTTGATAAATCCATGATTCCATCCTTTCTAACTATTTCTAAAACTAGTCAATTATTGGACCAGGTTAGCATGTGCACTTTCTATAGTTGCATGAAATAAAAACATCATATTGTATTGATCATGAAGCGTGGTTTCAAACAGTCTCATATATAAGCATTTTACTATTTTAACCACCAGAAAATAGAGAATAATATACAACACTCTTGCCATATAGGAAATGCAAAACACGCTGTCAAGAAGAATATTTTAGTAGAAAATCAAAGTTACTGTAAACAACTTTTTATATCTTGATAAAAATTGTCTCACTTCTGTGAGTAGATGCCCTGCCACTAGTAGCAGCTGAAGGATGCATAAATTTCTAGAGTCAAACTTTGGAACTGTAAGATCACATGAAACAAATATAGCATTTCCAAGTTTCTAACATGCAGTCAGCACTAAAAGAAATTGGAAACAAAACAAAGAATTAGTGGAAGTGAAATATTGTATGCTCATACTACCAGGAAGAAAAAAAAAATGTATGACAATAAATTATAACCAATCAGACCTAATGAGAAAGTGATATTGCTTGAATGAAAAATCCAATGGCTAGCACCTATCATTGAGCCTACAAAAAAAACACCACAATGCATAGAAACTAGATTTGGATAGCTCCAAATTATAGTATTGTTGTTATCCTTGCACCACATGGTATAAATGCATCTTTCGATAAAAAATAGAATAGGAGCCTTGATATACTTTGAAGGGTACACTTGATTACACAATAGTAATCTAATTTAATGTAGAAAAAAATAGAATCTCTCGATGACAACTAAAATTCAATATTATTATACTCATTGAAATTGTAATTCCAACAAACACACAACAACAAGACAATCACTGCAACACTAACCTACAAAACTATATTCCATCTTCCATATTGAGAAAATAATGTAAGTAATGCACACACAAACAAACTAATATGACTTTTGGGGGAACCTCTCAAACAAACTAGAACACTCGATGACCACAGTCATTAATAGGAGAAACATATCATAGCTAACTACCATCAATACAAAATAGGACAATGTACACTTTCATGCCCTAAAAAATTCTATATACTAACTATTTGGTAGCTGACTAATATGTATTTACTATAGTATAATCTCATTATATGTAAACAAAATTTCATTAAGAAATAAGAGCATTATCAACAAATTCCATTAAGTTTCTGAAATATTCACTGGCCATAAAAGAGGGCTATTATAAATTGCATTAAGAAAAGTAACACCTAATTTATGAAATCCTATACCTAGTTTAGAATTACTTCGTGTTGTCACATTTCAATGAAGATTTGGGTACTCAAACCGAAGGGCAAAATAGGAAATAGTTGTTAGTGTACCAATCTTACTAGCAAATTCGGTTAACAAAATAATATAGAATCCTGTTGTTTTCAAATGAAAACAGATTTCTTGTTCTAGTCCCATTCGAGTCTCAAAATTTTCCATAAAACTAACGAAATGACAATCTAGAACTGAAATGAAGGGAAGTTAACATTACTAAAAATAGAAATTTCATTACTTGCAACAATGGTGAAAGATGATCAAATGAGAAAATGCTAAAACATAAATTCCACACTCTTGACAATGTTCTTCAGACCCCGGTCACAAGAAGAAACACTAGATAATAATTTCTGGGCATTACCTCAAAAATCATTTGATGTGTTGATGAAACCTGAAATCGCCAAAAACCCTATATTCAGCGTCTCTATAGTGGAACAGTCAATCACCTTTGAAAACTCTTCACTATTTTTAGCTTGTCTATAGTCGGTGGCCTCTCCGATGTATGCAATTAATTTATGTTCCAGGGTTTCTGATATATAATAAATTCATTTCTATCCCTTGCTAATGGCGGTAATCAATGTGTCTTTATATCATGCTCTGTTTGCTGTCAGAATTTATTTCTATTTTTAAACTTGAAAAAGCCTAAAAGCCTCGCTAATTTTCACTTCCTCCAATCAGAAATTAGAAATAACCATATCATAATTGTTTTTCTAAATATTGCCTCCGGAAACTTTACAATATGGCATTGCACAAGCCAAAAGAAAAAAAGAAAAAAAAATCAGATTCATCCAAAACATTAGATCCCTGCCCTAAAAAGGCAGGGACTAATAATTAATCTTGGTCCATAAAAAAAAATAGAAACAAGACCAACATAAAATTAATTATGGGTACACTTTTTTTTCATTTTATTTATACTCAGAAAAATCACATCCTACCAATCAGAAAATTAAAATTGGTATATCATAATTCATTTTTAAAACGAACCTTAGAACGCATCTAATATGACATTCGTTCAGGGGACTAACAAAATCAATATTCTATTGACATTTACCATGTAAACTGAAAAGTTTGGGAATCAGTGAGCTTGTTTACACCATACAATGAAACGCAATTGAAAGATTGGACATTTAGGGGTATTAAAAAATCAATTTAACAGGCGCCGGTGGCTATCGAATTGCAGCCTCCATGTGAACTGCCTTTTGGGTCATCTTTATCTTCAAAGACACTCGTCGTCGTATGGCGAACACAGGGCATGAGCAGAGGAACAATCCTCATTTCAAGGCAAGCCTGCAGTGAAGGGCACAGAATCTAACCACGTGTCTCCAGAGATGAAATTTGAAACAGTGAAATTTAAAGCATCAGAAATGTTCATCACATGATAACCAGGCCATTGAACGCGCGCTGCAGTTCCTGCCCCTGCTCCCCAGTTCATATATTCACCATAATAGAGAGTACTCAGAGACATGTTCCCCGACCACTCAAGCCAGCCACGTGGCTGAACCACGTCATCAATGGATGACTTTATAATAACCGTGCGAGAGTATTCTCTCCACGGCCTCCCCAAGTAAGTCGGGAAAGAGCTCTTAACCGCAGCAAGATCATCTGCAGCGGTGACGTTGCAGTTTTGAATGGAAATGCCCGTATTCTGATTCGGGTCGCTTCTTCCCTGAGCCGTAAATATATTCTGTTGATTCGCCATCGGTCTTCTGGCCAAAAGATTGCAGCTCTGGAAAACCACTGCGGCGTTTCCGAATATGAAATCTACGGTGCCGTAAATGTCACATTCCCGGTAGAACTGACGGAAGGAATGAACGTAAAGAGTGTCTTGGTAACCGAGGAAACTGCAACGGTAAAAGGCTGAGAGGTCGGAGCCGACTCTGAGAGCAACCGCCTGGTGTTTTTCCGGGCCTGCCGTGTTTTCGAAGGTGATATCCCGGGCAAGGAAGCCTGCGCCCACAACCGCTGCAATGCAAAACCATGCAATAGCATTTGAGTCAAAAACGTCATCAATTTTGAACTAATTTAGTTGCTGAGTCAAATATTTCGCCATTAAAGCATATAATGACAAACACCGCTAGGGTTAACGTCGTCATACAGATTGGATCTTACCTAGGTTTAATATTTAAATTCATGATCTCATCATGGTTTAGTTATAAGGTTATTGTAAGAAAATATTAATATATCATCGTGGTTTACTTTAGCAGTATTGTTGTTTGCTTGGTGTAAAGTCAAACATCCATCTCTTATTAAACCACACATGCCTTAGGCGAGGTAGGGTGAAGTTATAAAATACAAATTCAAAGGAGAAATCCCAAAAAATTGTCCGCCCTATGTGAGTACAAGCCTACATGATAGATGCCCCGCTCAATTGGATAAAAAATCTGCCTCCTTGTCGTTTTATGAGAGTTATTAAGAAGTTTTATAGGAAAGAGTCGTTTGACCACCCTAGGAGAAATTATCTTTATTGAACTATGAACCTTTCTTGAAAAAATGAACCCCTCTATTCAAGAATTGGGCTTGAAATGTGAGCCTTTAAAGTCAAAGATACGATGACAATGGGATGGTATAGATATAACTTTATCTATTAATTAATGTTATAATAAGAGATAGATCTAGTGGAGATATCGTATAAGATAACTATCATCTTTTTAAATAGAATGAGATGGTAACAAAGAAAGAATAGGAAGATTTTTTTGTCTCAAATTTTCAATATAAATATACGGCTAGGCGAAAGATTTGGAAAATTTCATTCTACTTACACATTTTAATTTTAATTTTCATTTGCTTGAATCTTATTAATTATTTTAATTTTTATTCAATTTTTCAATTACAATAATATTATTTCTTAAATGATAATGTCTCTTTCTTTTGATCGTAATCTTATATATAGCTTCAGTTTTCTAGATATTTAAGCTTTCGTACCTCCTAGATTTCTTCTTATGTCCTATACATTTCTCCCTACTTGTATTTAAGCTTTCTTACCTCTTACATTTCTTCTTATGTCTTATACCTTTCTCCCTACTTCTATTTAATCTCAAGTATTTATCTACTTAAGTTGTCTTTAATCATCTCATCATAACAATTGATAATCTAGTTTGATCTATGTTGAAGGGGCAATACTAAGATTATAGGCAATGAACACTAAAATGACTATAAATTTAATAGATTTTTACATTTTAGAAATGAAAAAACATAAAATAACAATTGTCTAATATTTTATATATGATTAGGATATAGAGAACTCTCCTAATCAAATGCTTTATATGAAAACATACAAAAATACGAAATATCCAATCAAAATAATAATTTAAGAATTGTATTGTAAAATAGATATATTTAATATATTTCTACCTTTAAAATCATATATATATATATATATATATATTCACAGAAATTGAAACGCCGATAGAAACGGAAAAGTCAGTCACCTAATGATTTCGAAAACTTTAAATTCAAACGTCGAAACTCTACACTACCGGGGAAAATTGCAACGAGTATGGAAAACAAAATTTTAAAGAGGTTAAATTGTATAGTTTCACTCACTCTATAACTACTTTAGTTATCTCGAGATCCTTCAGTTTGATTTTACCGAGCCTAGGCCCTGGGGATCTTCACTAAAAATTAGCACCACTTTGCACGATCTGTTTCGAGATCTATGCAAAATTATCTAAGAAAGAAATAAAAGTTTCAATCGATTAGCATGAGAAAGACTGCAATGACTTACCAACAGTTGCAGAGCGAAACGTAGTCCATCCATCTACCACGCTTCTGTTGCCGGTAATCACAGTAACATTTATCCCATCACCCAGCATCATAATATTCGTCTTATAACTTGGAATTTCTATATACTCCTGGTAGACACCCTCTGTGACATAAATCACATATCTGTCCAAGCTATTGTTCGGTGCAGCGCTGATGGCGTCGTTAATTGTCGTATAATTACCACTGCCATCCTGCGCCACAGTCACCACACTGTCAGCTAAAACTGTATTATCGCCTTGTAGAAGTCTTCTTCTATCCGCAGCGGGCAACCATGGCGGGAATTCTTTATGATTTGCACGATGACTTCCTTCTGACAACAAACGCCTGTTGTGGTTTTTTCCCACAACGGAAATATTCTTCACTAAAGCAAGAGAATTACTGAGAAGCCGCGACACATTACGCAAATTACTAGTGAAAGTTATTTGTTGACCTCCACTTGCCTCCTGAAAGCCTTCCAAACATGTGGCTTGATTGGTGAGAGCTGCACTCAGCCAAGTCTCGACATCAAATGCCTGCCTCCACGCCAAAAAGTTTCTGTTTGAATTGCTGACATTCAACAGAGATTTCTCCAAATCACCCAGTGTTAGACCGAATAGCTGAATGCAGTCTTGAAGGGCGCCCAATTGCCGTGGGGTGACTGCCAACCGATTCAGTCGAGAAATAAGATGAGAAACTCTTCGGGCTTCCACAATTGTGACCTTCAGAGCAATTCTTCCAAGATCTTTGGAGCCTCCCTGCCATGACCCCGCAGACGACGTCAAGGCAGACATGCAAAATGTCGGCTCCAACGTCACATTGCATGCAGATTGAAGAGCATTGTGAGATGCAACTCCATCGCCTTTGATTTGGATAAACATTAAACACACCACAGAAAACGTAAGCATCGCTTTTAAACAAGCCATCTTGATCCTCTCCCTCAGTTTGCAACTCATGAATTCACAGGAAATGGGAACTGGGGAGAGCGGTTTTATAGAAGATTGGAGCATTATGGGAAATCGTAGCACCGCCATGTGTTTAATCGCCCACGACCAACTTGGCACCGCTCTCGATCAATAAACGAGTCAGCTTTGGAAGTACAGAAAGCTCATTTCCACTGACTACGTTTGTCGGACGTTCCAAGCAGACAAACGGATTTGATATATTTTTCTGCCACAACTGCAAAGCCGTTTGACTTGCGTTACAACGGACAGACGTCCCCATGCAGTAAGCCACGATCACCGACTGGAATGGGGTCGTTTGGGAGAAGGAATCTTGGCATCTTCGATAATTTACTGACCCGATGACATGATTCCACGTAGCCCAATGACCGCCGTATTGACTGGTGCAGAGCATAATATCAAACTCTGATACGCACAGCGATATTTTTGCTCATCAATGTGCATTCACCTTCACCTTCACCTTCACCTTTCTAATCGACGTAAGATACCGTGCCAACTATATTGCAATAGCTTACGACAGGCCAAATTGAAAGCAGAGTATGGTGCCCACTGGTTGGGCTGTTCAATGAGATGCAATTATTGAGTGCCAAGCAAACGGCGGACAATCCCAAAGTCTACCGAGTAAATAATATTTAATTGGAATTCAAAACCGCGTTTTTGAATTTGTATTAATTATTATTTACTGTCAACTTTGCATGTTGCTGGGTACACAATACGGCACGGTCTCGGATATAATATTGGCACCGACGAAGGACCTTGCACTGGAAATTTGTATCATTGCAGAGAGACTCTTGTCAATAGCAGGAGTTGCGTTGACAAAAAGTAGTAGATGGAAAAAGATAATAAGCCGGGGCCACGATTTTCTTCTTGGAGAGATATTTTTTATGTCAGGGATATAACACATCCACTCTGAGAACTATTGAATGCAGTAGAATGAATGTGCACCTTTCACGCTTGAATCTCATGTGGACGCAACATGCGAGTCAATGTTAAGCGTTTTGTATTCATGTTTACTGAATTCGAATTAAGTGAGCGATGTCCAGAGGACGCAAAATTATTGATTCAGTAAGTATACTTAAATCGGTGCGGTGCCCGTTATATTTCGAAATCATGGGTCCGGTAAAATTTGTCCACGGTATCCCTTCCCCGAGTCCCCAGTCAAAGCTATACTTAAATAGTAGGCTTACTTTGTCGTCAAATATTTTGGTGGAGGATTTTATATCAATTATAAAGTCGTTTTGAATAGGACAGCATATATATTCATGTTGAAACTTTTTAGGCAGATTAAAAGCTACAAAAGCTACCATTGTACAAACCACAACACAATTTGATCTTTCTTGACATCATTAAAAGTATATAACTTACCTCTCATTATGAGGTTCCATTAACTCAAATTGTCTAGAATGAAGAACAAAGCTCACCAAACCATGGGAAAGGCTATCATGAGATTGATAGCTTTCCTCTGAATTAAGAGTTATAACTCCCTCCAAGAAATACATTTAAAGAATTAGATATTGATTATGTCTTTTACCTAAAAACACAAAGAGTTGCTGACATTCATTTGTCACTACTACATGAATGTGGTTTCAAACATTGATAATCAAAGGGAAAACTAACAAATGATCACAAAATCTTTCCTATAATAGAGAAATCAAAGGGATTTGAACACCTCAACTTGTTAGATCGTGAATACATAAACCAATACATTCATTTACTTGATATGACAATACAATAAAGAAACAACCACACGATCAATTTTAACTAGAGGAATACATATTCAAATTACAAGATATATATACATTCCTACAATTTTATCAAGTTATTCAGAAAATGAAAATGTATTAACTTCTCCTCTATTACATGTTACCATTTACATCTCAGAACAAATCCCCTCTTCTTGTGGCCACGAGACTCCCAGAAAAGTAGAACCCCCTGCGCTAAAAATTGCCTCTCCATAAATACTTTCACCACTTATTCAATCTGTTTCATAGCTAAATAGTAATAATGTTTTTTCAAAACTTATGTTTTCCATATTAAAGCCAATATGTTTTACATTGTGGCTCGTTTGGCTGGGGGAATATAAAAATGGGAATAGGAATACTTATTCTTGAATAGAAAATGGGGTTAAGTATTCCTATTCTTTTTTGGTTCACCCAGAATTTGATGCGGAATTCACAGACTCAAAAAAATTTTTTTTCTTAAAAACTTTTAAAAATGGAATTGGAATATGTATTCCTATTCCACCTATTTAGGTGGAATAGGAAATGCTCATTTTTGGGCTAAAATTGGAATACGTATTCCAATTTTATTCCTATTCCTATTCCAATTCCAATTTGTTGCATCTGAATAGAGAATTCAAAATTTTAAGAATATACATATGCCTATTCCACTTGTATTCCCATTGCCAAATAGGCCCTGTGGGCATCACCCATTGATGAAAAATATCATACGTTGATAATTTGTCTTATGTTTTATGCCCTTAAATTATGTCATCCAGATCTTCCTTGTCATTCTGGGCACTACCATAATACCCTCAACAAAGTTGTTTAGCAAACCATGAAGCTACTGGCTGAATGATCATGAAATGGAATGAACTGCCATGCACTAGCATGCTTGTCAAAGAGCCATGTGTTGGACGATAGAGCCACATGTCAAACTGTATAGGGATGAGTAGGGAGAGCAAAAACTTGTTCTTTGTTGAGTAAACACCTTATCTGGACACCGCGTTACAATTTTCTCGGGAGAGTTTTGAATTTAAGGAATTTGGAAGCCGGAGGATGCAATACGTGAGGGAGAAAACATTGAGAGAGGAAGATGAGGATTAAGAAGAGCTAGAAATTAAGAAACTATTGGTGGCTAGGATATGAGAGGACATTGTCTTTTTGGTTGGGTGAGGGGGATGAGACGATGTTAGGAAGTTAAAAGAAAACTCAAGTAGTTTGAGAGGCGATTCCTCAAAATGCTTTTTGTCATTCGAAGAAGCTCTACAACAACTGCGAAGCCAATAGAGCTTCTAATGTGATTAGGCAATATTTTCTAGCATCCTTCTTGCAATTGTCCAAATGGGAGTTTAGGAACAAGGTATGGAAATGTGGAAGCAAGGAAAGGTACAACATTTGTTTAAGAAAATGCCTCAAAGAGCTATTATTTTAATTTGTAATAAATTAAACCCAAGTTTTTTGAAATGGATTTCCAAAAAAGTTTTCAATATTTTTAGTCGAATGCAATTGGCAGTTGCGAAGCCAAAATATCATAGCTGATGATTTTGGAATACTCCTCTGCCCCTGGACAAAGTCTCCTCCATTTGGTGTTGTTTGCATGTCAAAAGACTATTTTTTGAAAGAAAAAATTGTGAATAAGAAATTAATGTGAAAGAGATGCCAAGGCTAATTCTAATGATGCTATGGAACATGATAAAATTGGATGGAGCTCAGCTACACAAAAATTTACTTGTTAGATGGTGGGTTGCAAACCATGAATGAAAATTTATCACCAATGGAAATCTGTGTAAGAAATTGAATGATTGGTGGGTGGTCAGTGGTGCAAGAGCACCCACATAAAGATTTTCTTTCCTGTTTCTTGTCTTCCAATTCTGTGGTATTTTTTGTTTGTACTTTTGCCAATTACCCAAGTCAACTTTCATATTTTCATAAACCTCTTCCATATAAGAACTTAGATAGAACTCCTGCAAACCTGCAATAAATGGATTAGAAAAAGAAAATGAGACCTCATCATAAATGAATTCATCAATTTGGTTCACTCTAGGAACCTTTGCATCCTTTATATCAATGTCCTTATGCTGCAATATCTCCATGCCTAGAGACAAATTCATCACTATTTGATCCTTATCTATCCTCATAGCTTCATCATAAGTCTTCTTCCTTGCTGCAACTATTATCCTTTTTGTAGGCCATACCACTTTCTTTCTTAACTTCAAATGCCATTTCTTGGTTCCATCAAGAACCAACACATCCACCTCTTTTCCATCTTTATGAACCTTTTCATCACAAGGCTCATCAACAATTACCCCTTCAACCTCTTTCCTATCTTCAAGAACCTTTTTATCATCAGGTTCATCAACAACTATTTGCTGCAAACTTTTAATATCAGCATCAATTTGTTCATTTTCTCCTTCCAATGGAGAAATCTTCTCTTCAAAGGCAACCGAATTATTTATTCTATCTTCACAAGCTTCTATAATCTCAAAGGATTGTTTCTCTAGATCACTATTTTCTTTTTCCATATTTTTCTTCAACTCCTCTTTTAGTCTTGCTAAATTTTCTTCCCCTTTTTAAAGTTCCCTCATTAGGAATCTCATTTTCGCTTCTATCTCTTGATTCATTCTAGCTTCCTCTTCTCTTTTTTCTTTTTTTTCTCTTCCTCTCTTTTCTTTTTCTGAAAATTACAATATGAAACCCATGCATCTAAAAGTATCTTCTGATCATGAGATAAATCTTCTCAAATTAATCTAATAACCACTTATTGATTTTCTCTTGTTCTTGCATCTTCTTTGCCAATTCAGCATTGGTGACCATGTTTGATGTTTTACCTTCTAACTCTGATCTAGACATAAAATCTAATTGCCTCAAGAGCTTTCCCCAAGCTCTGATACCAAAAATGATGCAGAGGTAAAACACAATGGAAGCAAACACAATAGCAATAGGAACCAGCACCAGCAAGAGATAGATTATAAAATTTTTCTATTTAATTTATCAAATGAACAATACATACATTAGCTCTTCTTGCAGATTTCTTCTCTTCATAACTTTGTATCTAGAAACTTTGCTCTCCAACTTGACCTAAACCTAAATCTAAAACTCTATTTATACTTGCTAAGATAATCTATGAAACCTTCTAGATTATTACAAAATAGGAAAAACAACTTATAGAAAATTCTAGATCAGTATAGAATAGGAAAGAATCACCCCACAATGGTCTGAACAAATCCCAAGAAAATATCTTATTGTAATGACAAAATTGAGATAATTTCCTCAAGTCGGCTCGTGCATAAATTATGTCCAAAATTCTTTATGTGGGTGCTCTTGCACCAATTAGCTTTAGTAGTTTTCTTTGTACATGATACACATGTGAGTATTTTAGATGAAAGCATGGAGATTATGAAAATGGAAGTAGTGGACTATAAGCCATAGTTATTAGATGCCCCATTTTGAGCCACTTGTCATTTTTCTCCACATTAATGGTAAGGAAAAGGGGAAGACAGACGAGTGGGCGACTGTGCTCATTTTCATTTTCATAGAGTTTGGGGTGGAACAACTCAGAGCAGCCACTGGAGGCTTCCATGCCAAAATAAACATGACTGGACACAATGAGAATGTTCCCAATTTTGTTGATGAAGGTCTACTCCATGGTTGTCCTACTAATTTCAAGCATTTCCACAATGTAGGTTGGCTTATCTACGTCAATTTATGATAAACCTTTTATGATTTTGCAATGTTGGTCTTGTTTTTTTCTTTAAATGTAATTTTACCTCAAACACTTGGTCTAATCTAGGCATATAAACAATAAAAGGAAGGGGGAATATGTAATATAAAAAGTGGATGAAAAAAATACATCTGACTCTCATGTACACTATTCATTATGCCTATTAATTTTCTATGCATTTGTGTAACAACGAAACTAGAGTAGATATTTGGTTGACAATGGACACTGAAAATGATAAATATCTGGGACAGATGCAGCATGCTAACTTTTAAGCAATCAACTAAGAAAATTGAAGCTATTTATGATTTTGTATTAAGTAGTGCTATATATCCTACAATAAGATTTTAGAGGTTGAATTGCATTCTAATGTCTTATTTTCTCTTAGTTTTTCTCTGAAGAGGAGGTAGAAAAAATCCTACAAGATGACATTTGTACTTGTAGAAGCATTGTTTGTGACCAACCATCAAATGGTTAATTGTACAATTGGCCCAATGATCATATTAATGGCTGATTTCTTAGCTAAAAATGTTAACAACTTAAATTTGATTAATTTTTTAGGACTTCTTAATATGTTATGTATAAGAATTTCCAATACAACATAAAACTTCAAAAATAAAAACTTAAATTGGTCAAGAGAAAAATAGTTCAAATCAATTTTGTTTTAAATGAAGCTAAAGAAGAAAGCAGTAGACAAAAAGAGCTTGTGAAGAAATGGCTTCACAAAGTTTGGGATATTTCTTGTGAGACAGAGGACATATTTGAAGAATATGCCATGAAATACATTTATGCTAGTCATACCCAATTATGCACTTTAAGCTATAATTAGTTGACCCTTTGCAATCATATGGGTAGAAGAATTTCAAAGTTCTAAGGTCTGAATAAGTTATATTTTTGGAGGTCAACATTGATATGTTATGATCACTCTTGTCATCAAGGTTTAAAACTAATTGATTCCCCATTTGTAATCTTATTGATTCATAGCTCTGGATCAAAATATTTGTCCCTCTTTTGATCTTAAAGAAGGCAACCTACTAATATCACTAATGCTATGATGCCTCACTTAGAAGAAGTAGAGTAATCAAGTTGATCACAAAGAAAATAGTTGAAGAGATTGAATGTCCTTCTAATAGATTCAAAACTAGTAGGGATACAGTCCAAGGTTGAAATCTTGTTGAGCTTGTTGGAGAACCCAACATATCCAGATATTGCAGTGGTTGGAATAGGGAGGATTAACAAGATTTATCTTTTTTGGCATCTCTACAATGGCAAAAAAGGAAGGTATGAAATGGTTGTATGTCGTTCAATTTCCTAGTTCTATTTTGTTTCCAAATAACAAAGTGATATAGTCTTTTGATTAGGTTTCAATGATCAAATTTAGAATAGTAAAATAAGTGAGAGCTAGTACCTAGGTTGGTTCATGACAATCTTTTAGGGAAGAGATGTCTGAAAACCTACTAGCAAAGGTGAATTACTAACTAAAGTTGACATTTGAAATGGAGACAACAATCAATGCAAAATTCTAGTTAGCACAAGAAGTAGAGAGGTAAATTTAAATCTAGATGCTAATATTTTTTAGATGGACTATTTTTCTGATGAAGACGGATGGAAGTTGCATGGGGTAAACACCTAGTAGCTTTCTAGCTTAACTTTGCACATCTAGAACTCTTAAATTGTAAGTTGGATTTTGCCAATTTTCTCAGTGTGCCTCTATAGGTGAATGAAGTGCTTAAAGCTAAGGTCTCAACTTTTGGGTACTCACGAATCTCTCTGTAAGGATCATGATTGGGTTTGACATTAAAATCAACTTAAGGAGAAAGAAATAGAAAGATGTACAACAATGCTACTATTTTGGAGTGTATGGATAATTTTTCCTTATTATGAAAAATTTAACTATTTTTAGTCTAATAATCAACTTTATCCTTGGACCTATGGGGTACAAGTGCTAGTATAATTCTTTGTGGGGAACCTTTAAAGAATGTATTTGGGTACAAGTGTAATGTTTTGCACAAATTTCCTATTTCTCCATCTACGCCATTTTAATCTTTAAGTTATAAAGATTAAATAACATGAACTTTGTTTGGTTGTAGTTATCCATTTTCCATATGCAAATCATAGTTGCCAAAAATGTGATGGTTGGCTATCGTTTGGCATTGCAATCAATGAAACCCATTGCAACTGATGAAATGACCATTTTTGAGAGAAAATGTTGCCAAATCATTTTGGCAATTAAAACATTAAGTAGGGAGTACTAGTTGTTTAAAATACAAATGTGTATTGACAACATAGAATTAGTTGTTTAGTGTAGTGCCTACCCCTAGTTTACATTTTGTTTATTGCTGAACTCTTTTAGGCCAATTTTATGCTTGATGATTAGTAGCATTATCTTTCAAATTATCAGATACTTGTTTCATATTTAGTTGATTTGATGAGGAGACTACTCGACACTATTTACTTCATGTATGTTCAATGATGATATATATGTTCATGTATTGACTTTTAGTTATTGAATGATCTTAGTTAGATGAATGATTATTTATACGTGTTTTCTTATGGATATTTACCCCATATTGCATGTGTATGGTGTGCGTGTATATTTTCTTTATGTATGACATTTTTTATGTGGTTAAGGAAGGGAGTCGTAGTCACCTACTAGTCGGAATCTACACGATACACCACTTCCTACCATTGTCTATTTAGCTTAGTATATATGTGTTTGTACATGCATGGATTTTATGTAGATTGCTAGTACCGGGTATAAACTTTCCTAAATTGCTAGGATGAGTGTACCCTATCGCATTATCTCAATCCTAAGAAAGGAGAGATAAATTCTTAAGTCCAAATCCTAATATTTAAACTCATTTATCCTAAAAAATTAGGACAAGTATCTAAGTTGATTACCTTCTGAATGCATTGTATGAAGTAAGTTCATGATTATAACCCTTTACTTTGATCTTGTATGTGTTTTTCTATGATGGGTTTTCATATTTTGTCCTTTAAGGTCTTTGGTGATTTTTCTATTAATTAAGTCAAACTAAATGATTTAATTTAATGGAAAATTGATATGAGATTTTAATATTTAATTATATTTAATTAATTTAGAGAATTAATTAGAAAAAAAAAATTTAAAAATAAAAGTTATAAGTTTAATTTTAGAACGTGATAATATTTATTTAATTTAATAATAATATATTTAGATTTTATTTTTAAATAAGTTCTAAATACTATTGTTATTTAAGTTAATAAATATTTTATCAATTAATGTTTTGAAAATAAATTAAGAAGTGGAAAAGATATTAATTTATTAAAAGTTTTAAGATTGTAAATGTGTGCATGAGATTAAAATTTAATAAATTAATCAAAAAGAGAAGTAAAGTGAAATTAAATAAAGTTTTTTATAATTCAATAAATGTGTATGAAAAAGATAAAGAAAAAAGATAAGAAAGAGTTAAAGTCTGGTGAGCAAGGAATCCTCTCAGGTGATCGCACAATTAGTGCCCTGATTTTAGAGAGAACTTCATATCAAAATTTGATGGTTCATTTTCAAGGGACTGCAAATTTTTGGAAGAGAGAAAGTTTTGAGAGGAGAAATTTCTCTCACAATCTTTTTGGGCATAGCATTGTTAGCATCTGAATCTAGGTAGATTCTTGTGATTTTTTTGCAAAGTTAATTATGCTATTTAGTTTCTTGTCTTCTTCGTGACTATGAATTGATTGTCTATATTTCATTGCGATGAATATTTCAATCTTGCAATTTGGAATTTCTGGTATGCATGCTGATTTTATTTGTATACAGGAAATTAAGAGATCGATAGAATCCTCTTTCAATAGTTTTAAAATTGGAAATCAAGCCTAGAAGGTTTTTGAAAGGGAATGGAAAATTTTAATGGAAAATTTGTTTAGTTGTTGTAATTCCTCTATCAAAGTATTGATAGCATTTTGTATTAAAAATATATAAAAATAAATAAAATATACAAAATTGTTATAGGGGAGGGAATTTATTTTGGTTTTGTTTTAAATAAACAAAATTTTAAAAAATTAAATAAATATAAATATAATAATATATAAAGTGGGAGGCAGGGGCCACCACCCCCCACCCCCCTTTTTTGTTTACCCCCTTACAGGAGGTGGCCTACAGCTTGGCAGACCACATCTGCTAAGTAATCCGTGGTTGCCTAAGGCAGACCATGATAATATATGGTAGTTTTTTAAAATTAATTTATTATTATTATTATTTCATTTTTTTATTAATAATTAATTAATATTAAATATTATTTAATATATTATATATTAATAAATTGAGCAAATTAAATGTTAATAATAGTATTATATTATTATTAATTATTATTTTATTAATGAATTAATAAATTTTTAGTGATGATTTAATATAAAATATTATTTTTAAATAAACAATTATTAATAATAATAATGATTAAGTGATATAATAATATTTAATTATTATTTTAAATTAAGTTATTATAAAAATGATTTATAATCATAAATTATAAATTAATATGAATATTTTATATAATTATTAATTAATTTAATTAAATGTAGTTTAATTAGGATTAATTAATAATGAAAGTTGTTTAATTAAGTTTTAAATTTATTTAATTATTATAATACTGATTTTAATAAAATTGTCGATTATTTTATTTGAAAATCAACAAGTATTATTTTAATAATTTAAATAAATAGATTACCCTTGGATTATTTTAGAAAAATTGAGTTAAAATCAATTAGGGGTAACTATGCATTTTATTCAGATATAGGAATGAGTTAATTCGTAAGGGTGAATTGTGAAACTTATTTACTTGAAACATATATTAAACTGAAAATTAAAACCTTAAATTTAACTCAAAAATATGTTTTCAAAATCAAACTAGAAACTATGAAATCTACACTTGTCATCTGTATGTTATCTATGGTTTGGGTTTGGGTTGACTAGAGTGTTGACTAGTTTTAGGATGTCTACCAGAGGCGTGGGAGTTTTGTGATTTGGTATTATGCTAAATTAATCTTGATCTTTTTAACTCAACCATGGTAATGTTTTGGTATGCTCTATAATGAGTGTGATAATATTGTTAATTATTATTTTCATTGTCATTGTGGGATAGTGAGATGAAAGCTATGATATATTTGAGTTAACCATTTTGAGTCTTCAATCAATATTTTTGGGATGCTTTCCAATTGTTCATAGAGAATTGATGTGTTATTGTGATTTATCCTTTGATGATTTCCAGTCACTTGTATAGGACTAAGGTGATATTATATGATTCTTTGATTTGTGATTTCATGAGCTTAGGGTAGGTTATCTATATGTAATGTCAAGAAGTGGCTTGTAATGGAGGCTAGGGCCCTAAGTGGTTGCTAGGGTAACCCATTGTAAGTTGTTTAATAAGTGAAAACACTACACTAAATGAGAGTAAAATGAACCTAACAAGAGTCTTTGTATGTTCCCACCCATGCCTCTAGTGCTAGTACAGGCTAGGATGGGAGTAGAGAGAGGGCTTGGTTGCGGCCATGCATTGTTAGTATGCCTTGTCAATACAAGAGGATACTAGCACCGCATAGGGTCACTAGGGGACTAGGGTCTTGAGATATTGCCAGGGTAACTCTAGCATTGATTCATGCGATGAAACTTGCCCACTTACATAGTAGACTTCTTACATGCCTATGTTTACCTCTAGGTCTAGATGTCAATTTATCTTGGAACCTTTGAGTTAGATCACTTTTAGGGTTTTCTAGACTTAGAGAGTATTTTTGATCTTTGGATTGTTATTCTATTTGGGACTTGAGACTATCTCCTTAGCATGGTGGAAGTGGGCATTTTTGAGTTACCACGTGGTTGGGTGGTAGTGCCTTTTACTCTTACCATTGAGATCCATTTGTTGATACTATGGCTGGAGTTTCCTTGTCTACATTTCCTTTTGTTCTATCTTTGTATCATTATGGTGGATGGTTATATTTTATGATGGATGTTTATATTTTTATGATGGATGCTTTCACTTTTTGGTATTGTACTTTGTATCATGGATCTGAACGGGATTATGTAATCTATTTTTATAAATATATATTCTTTTAGCCTTTCATACCCTGTGACATGTATAGTGGATGATTGAGCATTCTGAATTTTATTGCCAAGTGGCATTCAAAAGAATGTATATTATTTAAAATGGACTTTGAACTTTTAATTATTCTTTCATGTAGATGTGGTAATTGTTAGACTTAATACTAATTAAATCTAAATGTGATTCAAGATCTTGGGATCTTAAGGAATGTAATCTGTTATGTTTTCTTATGGGTGATTGTATGTTATTGCTTCCACTATTTTATGTTTTGATGTGTATGTTATTCTTTCTTTTAAAAAGAATGTTTGGAAAACTTAGTAAAACTTTAGGTTAAGTCTTTTGGATCCCTTGGTGGGGTGTTACATTTAGATTCATAATTAGATTGACTATTTGACAGAGGAGAATTAGCCAAGATTAAGGGAGGAATATTAGTTGTTTTATTTGCATTATTATCTCATGTGATTTGCATGAAATATGTTATTAAATATTATTTTAACTATTAAGATTGTTTAGTTTTTTACTATTTATTTTTTAGATAAATGTTTGTTTGTTGTCATGTTGTCATAGTGGTTCTATTTCTCATTTCTCATTTCTAGTAACATAGATGAAAACATGCCCATAAATATGAATTTAACCTTTAGAGAAAAGATGTAATCTTTTTAATAGATATTGCATATTACCCATCTATGTGAATATATATTCACTTGAAAGTAAAAATCCTTTCCCAAACTACTCAAGCAATCACTTTCATCCTTGGAACTTGTATCTTGCATTTTTGGTAGATATTGTGCCTTGATTTTGGATGACCATTCCCATAGATTTTTCTTTAAATACATAATTAACAAATGATAAGGTAGAGAAGCTTCTTGGTTCGATAATATATCTAGATTGGAATCAATGATGTGTGTTTGAGATGTCGTGATGTAAAAACCTCAATATAAACACATGATTTTCCAAATGAGCCCCACATCCATCTAAAACATGTAAATATTCACCACACATATATCTCACATATTCAATAAGTAAATTGAAATACTATGCAAAACATATACATCTAAAGCATGTAAATAAGTAAGAATTCACATATATGTGAGGGTATGTGCATGATCATGGTCAACCAAACTATGGCCTTAAGTGCTTGTGAAAAACCAACAAATCAGGGTTATGTTAACTTGACACATAATTTTAAAATGGTTTTGGATTTTACATCAAAAAGTTGTAAGAAAATAATCTATAGGAAATTGAATGTAGTTTCTAAACTACCAATTGATTGGTCAAAATTTTGGATTTTAAAGCAGTACTACAAAAATTTTAGGGTGAAATTAAAAATTAGGTGTATGTTTGACCACCTTAATCAAAATCAAATGATAATATTTATTAATATAATTATAGATATAAAAAGTAAACTCATGCCTAGATGTGACACATATTTTTAGGTATTTTTATTCCAAATAAATAATTAAATATGAATTTTCTACTAATTTCTTTTTGAAAAAAAAAAACTCCCATGTCTGACCACCTTAACTAATAGAAAATTTTATCAAATTTTATTTTTATTTTATTTTTCTTATACTAGGAGAAACATAAAATGTGATGCAACTTTTGAATTTAAAAAATGTTATACCATTTGAAAATTATAGCTATTTTTCAATCAGTATGTCAATCAACATTTTACAATCATCTTCATTGAAAATTAACTAATAAATACTTATCGAACTCAAAATTTTACAACAATTATATCAATGGAATCTCAAGAGTGTTATAAAAAACTACTTTTTGTTTCATTCAATTTCGATGAAAATAACATTGTCAGATGGCTACCCGAAGTCTGAGTGTCAGTGAAACCCTTCTCAAACACATTTTTTTGTGTTGACCAAATAGGCTTGGTGAATATCGAGCCTAATTGGATACCCGAAATCAAATTGGGTATCCGATCAGGTCTATGATCTTTCAATTGAAATTTTGGAGGGAAATTTGAGAGGAAAGCTATTCCAATTGCAATTTTGGAGGGAGGAAATTTGAGAGGAAATAAATTTGAGAGGGAAACTTTAGAGTGTTTTAGAGGGAAATTTATTTGCAAAAAGTGTGGGTCACATTATAATGCCTTGCCAAGGGACCCAAAAGAAATAACCTAAAATTCTACTAAGTTTGCCAACATTTTTTTTTTTTGAAGTAAGAAAGTATAACATACACATCAAACACATAATAATGAAAGCAATAACATACAATCAACTAAAGCATACATAACAAGTTACATTTCTTAAGGATCCCATGATATTGAATTACATATAAATTTAATCTAATACTAAGTCTAACAACTATCATAGCCGCATGAAAGAATAATCAGAAAGTCTAATGTCCATAATATACATTTGTTCTGAATGCCTCTTGGAAAATTAATTCAGAATGCTCAATCATCCATTGTACATGTCACAGGGTACGAGAGGCTTAAAAGAATATACATATGTAGAATTAAAGATACATCATCCTACATGAATCCATGATACAAAGTACAGTAAAATAAATGAAACTATCCACCATACATGATACATCCATCCATCATAAAAGATATAAACATCTAACATAGAATACAACTATCCATCATAAAACACAACTAACTAAGTGTGTGGTTCCTCCCAACCATCAATAGCATCATAAGACCATTGTGGGCCCTAGCCATCCCCCACACGTAACATCCCAAGGCACCAAATAGATCGTCGGTACTATCGTAATAGGGACGTCACTACTAAACATACTACAACATAAGCATAAAGAAATCTAACATACTGATCATCAATATAAGGAAGTGCATTAGTAATAACATCACCTAAACATGATAAAAAAGCCTCTCAAGAAGCTCCAGCCATGGCGACTATGGATAGATCTCAATGGTAAGAGTGAAAAAGTACTACCACCCAACTGCGTAGAACCTAAATGGTCCACTCCCACCACACTGAGGAGATAGTCTCAAGTCTCAAACAAGATATCAAATCACATAACACAAAAATACTCTCTAAGTCTTGAAAATCCTAAAAGTATACTAACTCAAAGGTTCCAACACATAGATCGACATCTAGAGCCAGAGGCACAACAAAGACATGTAGGAAACCTACTATGCAAGCGAGAAAGTGTCATCACATGAATCATGTTGAAAGTTTTTTGAGCAATCCCCTAGGAATCTTGGGTCCCTAATGATCCCTGTGGCCACTAGTATCCTCTCGTATTGATGAGACATACTATGGAATGCAAGGTCGTAACCAAGAATTCTCCCAACTCTGACCCTAGTCTGTACTAGCACTCGAGGCATGGGAGAGAACATATAATTATCTTCTTAGGTTCATTGTAATTCCCATTTAGTGTAATGTTTTCACTTATTAAAATAATTTACAATGAGTTATCCCCAAGGCCACTTAGAGCCCCTGTTCCCCACTACAAGCCACTTTCCAACACTACATATAGATAACCTACCCTAAGCTCATGAAATCACAAATCAAAGAATCATAATAAAATCACCTCAGCCCTATACAAGTAGTTGGAAAGCATCAAAAGATAATCCACAATAATCACATTAGTTCTCCATGAGAAACTAAAAAGCATCAAATGATAATCATATTGATCACGATAGTTCTCTATAAGCAACTGAAGGCATCAATGATAAAATACAATATTCAATGGTTCTCCAACAAGAAACCAGAAGGTATCCCACAATATCCATTGGTTCTCAACGACCAACCAGGAAGCATCTCAAAATAATACTAATGGAATACTCCAACAAGGTCAAGTCAAACATGTCACAGCATGACAATATCAAGAACATAGCATACACTTCAGTCCTCTCAAAGAGACTAGAAAACAAATCAAATATAATTGATTGATAACTCAAAAATGGTTAAGTCAGGTATCTCATATACATACACCTCAGTTTCACACAAGAAGACTGGAAAGAAATAACAATCAATAATCCACACACATCATAGAGCATGTCATCGCATTACCATGGTTGGGCTAAAAGGATCGGGACCAAATCATCATAACATCACACTTGCACAACCCTCAAGCTTCTAGTAACAACCTAGGACTAGTCAATGCTAAATCAACCCCCAACACTACAAAGCATAAACAATACATAGAAAACATCATAGTCTCATAGTTGGTTTGATTTGAAAGTAAAGAGTTGAGTAGATCAATAAAGCTTAAGTTTCAATTTGTGTTTCAATGTTCGTTTTAGGTGTATAAAATTCTCAGTTTATTCCTCAAAAAATTCCATTCATTTATTCGACTCCAATATATAAAGTCACACTCATGATAAAAGTCAATCTCCTAAAAGAATGATTTGAGGGTAATCATTTAATTATCTACGTTATAAAAGTAACCATTATCGATTTTAAATAAAGTGATTACAATCTTATTAAAATCGATATATATATTTTTTTAAAACAACATAATTAGATTTACAACTTCATTAATTACATCTCATTATTAGTAAATTTTAATTAAATCAAGTTTAATTAAATTAACTAATAACTATAATGCATTCATTATTAATTCTTTTAATAATTATACATTAATATAAATTAATAATAAAAATTTATTAATAATTAATAATAATATAAATTTAAAAGAAATCATTAATAATATAAATTTAATAATTAAAATTTAACAATTTTAATAATTTACTATAATTAAAATATTATAAATCACATCCACTATACATACGCAGTCTGCTTAAGCAGGCCTGTGGGCTGTCAAAGGTAGCCACGGTCTACTTTCACAACCCTGATCTGCCAATGGTAGGCTCGCAGTCTGCCTTAGCAGCCACAACCACTAGTGTAAAGTGGGCAGTGGGGGTGTGGTGATCCCACCCCCATAATATTTTATTTTTTATAGATGTAGTGCTTGCCCCTAGTTCACGTACATTTTATTATTGCGAGACTCTTTTAGGCTAGTCTTATGCTTAAGATTAGTGACATTGTTTTAAGATTATAAGATATTATTTTACATTCAGTTGATTATATGATGAGGTTACTTGGTACCCTATATTTCATGTATGTATGATGATTATCACAGTGTTTGTAGTTATTGATGATGATTATTTACATGGTTATTGTACGTATTTTCGTATGGATACTTATCCCATACTTGCATGTGTATGGTGTGCGTGTTTGTTTTCTTTATGTATGGTGTTTTAGATGTGGTTAAGGAAGGGAGTCATAGTCATCTGCTAGTCGAGATCTACACAATGCACCACTTCCTGACATTGTTTAGTTAGCTTAGTATATATTGTTTTTGTACATGCGTGGACTTTATGTAGCTTGTAGGTACCGAGTATCGACTTCCATGAATTGCCAGGATGAGCATACCCTATCGCACTATCTCAGTGGTAAGAGAGGGGAGATAAATTCTTAAGTCCAAATCCTAAACCCTTAAGCCATTTGTCCTGATTGATAATTAGGACAAGTATCTGAGTCGAGTACCCTCTGAATGCGTCAGATGACGTTAATTCATGATTGTTGCCCTTTAGTTTGATTTTGTATGTGTTTTACTAAGATGGATTTTTGTATGTTGTTTTATGAGTCTTGGAGTATTTTCTATTAATTAAGTCTAATTAAAATATTAAATTAATGATTTAATTTAATGGAAAATTATTATGATATTTTAATATTTAATTATATTTAATTAATTGAGAAATTAATTAAATAAAAAGAATTAAATTTGAAGATAAAGTTCTAAAGATAAATTTAGAACGTGATAATATTTATTCAATTCAATAATAATCTATTTAGAGTTCATTTGTAAATAAATGCTAAATATTATTGTTATTTAAGTTAATAAATATTTTATCAAATTAAAACATTTGAAAATAAATTAAAGAGTGAAAAAATATTAAATTATGAAAAAGTTGTTTGTTCACATGAGATTTAAAATAAAAGACATTAATTAATTAAAAAGATAAAATATGTGGATTTAATAAAGATATTTTAATTTCATAAATTGTGTATGAGATTAAAGTAAAAAATTAATTTTAAAAAAAGTCAAGTGAAAATTTAATAAAGTTATTTAATAATTCTTTTAATGTGCATGAAAAAGATTAATGCAAGATAAAGAAAAGATTAATAAAAGTCAATTTAAGAGTTAAGTCTAGTGAGCAAGGAGTCCTCTTGGGGTGAATGCATAATTAGTGCCCTAATTTGAGGAGAAACCTCCTTATTACCAATTGAAGGTTCATTTTTGAGGGATGAAAATTTTGAAGACGATTTTTGAAACATGAATTTTGGAGAGGAATTTGGACGCAAATTTTGGAAGCGAATCTTCTCACAATTCTTGACTGGTTGCATGTTAGCATCAGGTTCAAGTAGGGTCTTGTGTTTTGACCACTAAATGATTTATGAAATTCAATATGTTCTATCTACTTTGTGCTTGTAAGAAAATTGTTTTCTCAAATCTTGTTGCATGAATCTTGCCACCCTTGATTTTGAATCTTATTCTATTCAATGTCATCTGTAAATCTAGATTGAAAAACTATTTGGAAAACCTCATTCAACAATTGAAAGAAATCAGAATTAAATCGGGGTTTAGGTTTGAATTAAAATGGAATTGAGGAATTTTAATTTGGAAAGGGTTTGATTTTGGAAATGAAAATCCTAGATTGAAAATTCGATTAATTCAACTTAATTTTTCTATCAGATTAAAATTGCAATCATGTATTAAAAAATAAAAAAATAATACAATTAAATTTTTAAATGTGTTTATAGAAGGGGGGAGAAATTGTTTAAAACAAACTTTATAAAAGTTAAATACATTTAAAAGAATAAATATAATTTTTTTTTTTAATGTTGGCAAACCTAGTAGAACTTTAGGTTATTTCTTTTGGGTCCCTTGGCAAGGCATTACATTTGGTATCAGAGCCTGAGTTTTTACATTGGGAGCTCTGGGTATATTGGAATGTCACTAGTTGAACAAAATGAAAACTTTAAAACTGTTATATGTACCTATATCAAACTGGAACTTGAACTAGTTGAACTGAAACAAAACTAAAACTTTTAGTTTTATATTTTTCATACTTCAACAATTAGACTTTAAAATTGAAATTATACATAAGCCTAAATATAAGAAAACTAAAAATTGGAAGTTATTCTATTTTCAAAACATGTGTCTTTTATCCATGCTTTACAATAGTATGCTTTATAGTTATTATAGCATCTTGTATGTTTTCCAATGGAATAGGGATGTTGATCCTTTGTTTAGAGTGTTTAGTGGATCTATTTTAGTATTTGTTAAAAGAATGAATGTTGGATCAATATGGTTTTTGGTTTACCATTAATCTAGAATCGTATTGCTCTAAGTGTGTTGTAGTTTTCTTCAGTGGAGTCATATTCTCCTATAGGGGGGAAAGGGTTCATGGGACCTGCCTAGTGAGATTCTTAGCTTTACCATCCTTGTAGGCTTCCAGGAGTAAGCCTAACTCTAGGGGGCTAGATGTAGCGCTTGCCCCTAGTTCACCTGTTTTAATCATTGCGATACTCTTTTAGGCTAGTCTTATGCTTACGATTAGTGACATTGTTTTAAGATTATAAGATATTGTTTTACATTCAGTTGATTATATGATGAGGTTACTTGGTACTCTATATTTCATGTGGGTATGATGACTATCACAGTGTTTGCAGTTATTGATGATGATTAGTTAGATGATTATTGTACATGTTTTCTTATGGATACGTACACCATACTTGCATGTGTATGGTGTGAGTGTTTGTTTCCTTTACGTATGGCATTTCTGATGTGGTTAAGGAAGGGAGTCGTAGTCACCTGCTAGTCAAGATCTACACAATGCTCCACTTCCTACCATTTCTTGTTTAGCTTAGTATATATTGTGTTTGTACATGCGTGGACTTTATGCAGGTTGCAGGTACTAGGTATCAACTTCCCTGAATTGCCAGGATGAGCATACCCTATCACACTATCTCAATGGTAAGAGAGGGGAGATAAATTCTTAAGTCCAAATCCTAAACCCTTAAGCCATATGTCCTAATTGAAAATTAGGACAAGTATCTGAGTTAAGTACCCTCCAAATGTGTTGGATGGCATTAATTCATGGTTGTAACCCTTTAGTTTGATTTTGTATGTGTTTTACTAGGATGGATTTTTGTATGTTCTTTTATGAGTCTTAGAGTATTTTCTATTAATTAAGTCTAATTAAAATATTAAATTAATGATTTAATTTAATGGAAAATTATTATGATATTTTAATATTTAATTCTCAATTAATTAAATAAATAGAATTAAATTTGAAGATAAAGTTCTAAGGATAAATTTAGAACGTGATAATATTAATTTAATTTAATAATAATCTATTTAGAGTTCATTTGTAAATAAATGCTAAATATTATTGTTATTTAAGTTAATAAATATTTTATCAAATTAAAACATTCAAAAATAAATTAAAGAGTGAAAAGATATTAAATTATGAAAAAATTGTTTGTTTGCATGATGTATACATGAGATTTAAAATAAAAGAAATTAATTAATTAAAAAGATAAAATATGTGGACTTAATAAAGATATTTTAATTTCATAAAGTGTGCACGAGATTAAAGTAATAAATTAATTTTTAAAAAAAGTCAAGTGGAAATTTAATAAAGTTATTTAATAATTCTTTTAACATGCATGAAAAAAATTATGCAAGATAAAGAAAAGATTAATAAAAGTTAATTTAAGAGTTAAGTCTAGTGAGCAAGGAGTCTTCTCAGGGTGAACGCACAATTAGTGCCTTGATTTGAGGAAAAAACTAGTTATTACCAATTGACGGTTCATTTTTGAGGGATGAAAATTTTGGAGGCAATTTTTGAAACATGAATTTTGGAGAGGAATTTGGATGCGAATTTTGGAAGTGAATCTTCTCACAATTCTCGATTGGTCGCATGTTAGCATTAGGTTCAGGTAGGGTCTTGTGTTTTGACCACTAAATGATTTATGAAATTCAATATGTTCTATCTACTTCGTTCTTGTAAGAAAATTGTTTTCTCAAATCTTGTTGCATGAATCTTGCCACCCTTTGTTTTGGATCTTTCGTTATTCAATTTCATCTATAAATCTAGATTGAAAAATTATTCAGAAAAGCTCATTCAACAATTGAAAGAAGTCATAATTAAATCGGGGTTTGGGTTTGAATTAAAATGGAATTGAGGAATTTAAATTTGGAAAGGGTTTGATTTCGGAAATGAAAATCCTAGATTGAAAATTCAATTGGTTCAACTTAATTTCCCTATCAGATTAAAATTGCAATCATGAATAAATTTTTTAAAAAATATATATAATACAATTAAATTTTAAAATGTGTTTATAGAAGAGGGGAGAAATTGTTTAAAACAATCTTTATAAAAATTAAATATGTTTAGAAGAATAAATATAATTTTTTTAATTAAAAAAAATGTTGGCAAACTTAGTAGAACTTTAGATTTGTAATAATTTTCCTAAGGGAAAAATTCACCCAGGAACTAAGAACTCAAACACAAGCACACAGTAGACCACAGAGAGAGAGAGAGAGTATGATCAGAATGACAATGTATTCAATATGCCATCATTGATGCAATGTGAAAGTACACTAGGAGTGTTTGTATATAAATGCCTTTGAGATACATCTAGAATGCCTCGTAATTAGCACCATGATGTGTCATACGACCAAGCACATGTCCACCAGATATGGGTTATCCTCTATTAAGCACCAAAGTAAGTGTGGTGATGTGAGGATAAGCCTACAAAGGTGTGACACGCAAAACAGTGTTATAGACACCATGTGCTAAAATAGAGTTGCATACTTCCTGTGTTGTCTACATGACAACTCAAAAGGTGCGCAAACTCCTAAGTGTCTCACAAATAAAAATAATAAAATAATGCAAAATAATTAAATAATACATTAGCCTAAGTAAACTTAAGTGACTGTAATAAGTAAATACTTATTTACACCAACACCCCCCCTTGAGTGCAACTTAGGGGAATGCCCTTAAGATTATGAACTAGGATGAAGATGCATAATGGGTCCTAGCTACTAGGTCATGTTAGGTACCCATGTACATAATGAAGATGCAAATCTCTCATAAAATGGGGAAAGAGGGAAAACCACGTGGGAAAAACCCTCCCCCCAAAAAAGAGATAAATAAGGATCCATCGATGGATGGAGTAATCAAAACCCCCCCATTACGACATACATCTAGTATATACAAAAGAAAATGAAAGAAGGAAGAGAGATAGAATAGGCTCCCCCCCCAAAAGAAGAATGCCAACAAGTGAAAGCCGCTCCGATGAAGAAGCTAGTCCAAGAATGCAGAATGGTGTTCCTCCCCTTAGGAAGAAAAAATGGCAAAGGTACACTCCTAAAGATGTATGCTGGCCTTGAAACCTACTCAAGTATCCCTATACTGATGCTGAAGTTCACCCCTTCCAACTGTGCTAAAAATAATGAATGTAGATCTGGCAAGGATGTCTGTTGAATCTGTTCCACTGAACCATCTGTCTCCTCAACTAACAAAGAGACCTCCACTAATTTCTATTCATAAGGATCCACAATCATGCCAACCTGAGTAGATTGATCATGTAGAGGATGGACATGAGGGTTAGAGTGAGCCCTCACAACAATTGTAGAAGAATCACCTTCATCAATGAGAAGATGTAAGTCCTCAAGTCTGTCTCCCAACTCAACTAAAGCTGGAGTTGCAAGACAAAATGTATCATAATGAGATGGACCTTTCACTATGGAAATATAAGCATGTAGACTGGACTGATGTGACCTCTTACTGCAACTGTCGATAGAACCCCACGTGTCTGAACCTGTTGAAGCACTATCGCTTGTGTCACTATTAGTTTCCAGTATGTGTGATGCACGGAGAGAAGTAGAGGACAAGCTTGGAGAACTTTCCTCAAAGTGAACATCCTTCTCCACAAAAATCTCATGTGTCTTAGGATCCATCAGTCTGTAAGCCTTTATACCGTCTTCATAACTGATGAAGGTACAAGGCCTAGGTGCCAGTGCCTTGAAACTCCTAGAAGAAAGGTTTGCCCATCCTAGACAACCGAAGACTCTAAGATGACTCACAACCAATTTTCTGCCGCACCATGCCTCAAAAAGTGTCTTGCCATCTAAGGCTGGATGAGGAGACCTGTTAAGTATGTAAGTAGCACTGCTAATGGCTTCAACTTCAAGTGTAGGATCAAGACATTTGGCCTTTATCATGCAACTTGCCATGGTCTTGAGAGTCCTAATCCTCATAGCTGCAACATCTGTCTTGTGCAGACTAAATGATGGTGAGTTCTGAAGATCAATTCCCTCAATTCTGCAAAATTTCTTGAGCCTTTTATCTACATATCTATTGTCATTGTCCACCCTTAGTACTTTGATGGATTTCTGTGACTTGTGTTCAACATGAGTCTTGAAGTCTTGAAGCTTATGAACCAATTCATTCTTGTGATGAAGGAAGAAGACCCAAGTGAATCTTGAAAAGTCATCAACAAATGTGAGTATGTAGTGGCCTTGGCTAATTGAAGTCACTGCACAGGGTTCTGCTAATACCATGTGAACTAGCTGAAGAACAACTGGAGCTCAAGAAGACTTCCCTTTATCATACTTCTCCTTGAGATTCATATCCACTGAACAAGATAAACATTCTCCCTTAGAAAAGTTGATATGAGGTAGACCTTTCACCATATGTTTAGAGCAAAGTTGCTGAAGAGAGTGGAAGTCAAGGTGATCAAACCGCTCATGCCATAGATTGATGTTTGAATTAGAGTGAGTCAACAAGGCTTGGGAAGGACTCTTAGGCACAACATGGGAGAAGGAATAAAACCTCTTGTCATCATTGACTTTCCCTACTACTACCAATGAATCATCTTTGAGACTTTGCACCATCACTAAATCTAGAAGTAACTCAACCTTATGACCATCTCCAAGGTGAGTGATTTGGTAAACTGATAGGAGATTGGAGCTTAGATTTGAAACATAGAGAACATCTTTGAATTCCCCATTTTCCATTTCCACATGTCCTTTCCCTTTCACTTTCATCTTAGCATCATCTCCCATGAAGATGTGTGGTACCTTTGATTGCTTCAATGAAGAAAAGTCTTCCTTTGAAAAACCCATATGGTAAGAGGCACCTAAGTCAAGTATCCATTCTGAACAACTTGTGTTTGCCATAAGTGCTTGACCTTTACCTTTTGAAGAGGTTGGAGTAGAATCCTTGGAAGTACCTGGCACTTGAATCTTGTTCTTCTTGAGTAGATTTTCTAACTCATCGATTCTTTTTGTCTTGCAATGATGCTCATCATGATTTGGCTTTTTACAGTATGCACAAAAGAGTTTGTCCTTCTTTTCATTACTTCCTTTCTTGTTTGAAGAAGAATCGCCTTGTTGAAAGGAGGATTGTTGTGTCTCAGATTGTGTTTTCTACTTCCACTACTTCTTGTTGTTGTTGCTTTTCCCCCCTTGACTTGATTTGTGATCATCACTAGCCACCAAGGCTTTGGTCTTAGATGACTTGAGAAGTCCAAAATCCACCAAGTGAGATTGTTCAACAATCAACATGTCTACAAATCCATCAAAGGAAGGCTTTTGGTAAGTAGATCCCATGGTCAACCTGTGAGTATTAAAACTGAAAACAAAGTTGGCGTACTCAGAAGGTAGCCTCTTTAGGATGTGATGAATCAATTTGTCATCCTTCATGGGATTTCTACAATCTTTAAGAAGTGCCCTATACTCATTGACTTTGATGATATAATCATGAATTGTGTCATAATTCTTAGGATTTAAGAGAAGTAGATCATCCTCAATCTGAAATCCCTTTTCTTCATCCACTTTACCATACAACTATTCAAGTTTATCCCAAGCTTCTTTAGATTCTGAACAATTTTTAATGTGAAAGAGAAGATCCCCATGTACACAACTCCTGATAACACCTAAAGCTTGTTGGTCTTGAATTTGCCAATCAATGAGCTCTTTAGCATCACTAGGTTTGGTGATTGTTCCATCAACATACAAACTATATCCTTTTTCCATTAATCTACTCCATGCAATATCTTTCCATGTAGAATAGTTGTGTGAAGGTAGAGGAGGACATTTAAAACCCATGATGCAAAAATGAAAAGAGCATAAAAAACATAGTACACACCCCCTCTTTTCACTCAATCAAAAGATCCCCCCAAAAAAGATGTTGTTGGCACTTTATAAGTAGTGCATTTACAATGGGCTACTTGTCAAAATGAACAAAGTGGACTTTTTGATTTTTCTTTTACAACTACCTTATGAGGCTTAAATCTATCACTTAAGCACTGTAGCTTAGTTTTACAACAATTCTTAAAAAGAATCAAATCTTTACAATGCCAAAGGCCTAATTCTGAAAGTGAGAAATTGGTCCACACAAACCTAGAATCTAACTACAAATATGGAAATTAGACAAAAAAAATGCACTTTAAAAAAAAAAAGAACCTGAAAAAGTGAACAGATGTGCCTGTATGGAGGTTCTGAAGTTGCAAAATGTAGGATTATGTAGGTACAATCACCAAAATATGCAATTTTTGCAAAATTTGTGCACCAAAACTAGAAAAAAACACCACCACTGGAAAATTTAAGAAATTTTACCCAATTTCAAAAATAATTGCACCTGAATCGGAATCCGAATGTCCAAGTTATGGGCTCACAAAGTCTAGCTACCAAACTAAAATGCAATTTGAAGAGAGGTTTGGAAGGAAAACTTTGAGTCTAAATTTGATGATCAACTAACCATCACTGTAGTTCTAATATGCCTGGGAATGACGATCAAATAGCCATCAATTTTATCCTCAGGAAATGATGACGTCAACAAAAATACAGTCTGTTTGGTGACGTGTCAGATGACTAGATTTGTCCATACTGTACAGATTATATTACGTGGCATACAAAATCTGACATGGTGTGGTAGAAATGTCCAATTTCCACAAGATGATGTGGCAGTACTGGGTCTACATGGCTGAAGGAGAGTGATGTGTCAAATGTACACATGTCAAGGTCTTTGACTGCGGGCAAAGTTATATTAAAACAAAAAACATCAAAATAATAATTGCAGCATGGGTGGGAACCAATACCACTGGGCGTGGAAACTACTAAACGTAGCGATGGGTAGAAAAGTCAGTGAGAATTTGAAGTGCCAAAATTCCAAGTTCACGAGTGGTAGAAAAGATAGTACCTAAAAAATGTAGATCACAGCGAGCCTTTACACTGCACCACCAGAAAAGTCAGAGCACATCCTGGGAAAGGTTTTAAATGTTGAAACTAAAAAAGTGCCTACAAACACTATCAGAGCCTGTGTTTTAAACTCACACACGGGCGGGAAGTGTAGATCGCCAGAGTTCACAGACGGGTGCCAGAATCTCTACTTGGGGGTGGATGTTAGATGCCGAGAAACTATAATTTGCGGGCGGGAAGATAGGTGCCAAGAAAGGCAGTCGTAGCCAAAATGATAGCAAACAGTCATCATAGTGATTAATGTGTGCTCAAAAAGATTGATTCGACCGTCGAAAATTGTGCAATGCTTGCCGAAAATGCGAGGGGACATCAGATTTTGGTGGGTTTAGTCCCACATGTAATGTGCGTGGGGGCTCTGCAATGTATAAAAGAAATAGGCCACAGTTCAAATTAACAAAGGAAAGCATGGTCGCCTTATGTATTGTGAATGCCAGTAAATGGACCTACTACTAGATTTATGAGCTGTTGGCTGAGGGTCATCACTGGGATCTGTGTTGTCCTTCTTCTAGGTTGTTTTCTTCCACAAATGGCAGATCTGAGGTGTCACTGCCCGAGTCTACTCAAATTTTTTTTTCAAAATTTCACAAATAAAACAATAGAAAATGAATAATAGAGAAATGAAAAATTACAGATCCAAAATAAACCAATTGAATCTGTGAAAAATGACCATACCCATATCGCAAATTGGGCCTTCGGGTTCCGATTTGCAAAAAAAATTTTGCCTCACGGTCAACTATAGGCCAAGGTAGCCAAGTTTATAGTTGATTTTCACTGGTTCAGCATTATGAATGCAATGGTGAGCCCAGATCTGGCTTTAGACACTCCTAATTTCTGTAGCACTCTAGATTTGAGCTGAGGTGGTGAAGCAAGCGTGATCTCGAATGATTATGTGATGAGAAAAACTCCAAGTTTCTCTGATACCATGTAAGAATTTTCCTAAGGGAAAAATTCACCCAGAAACTAAGAACTCAAACACAAGCACACAGTAGACTAGAGAGAGAGAGAGTATGATCAGAATGATAATGTATTCAATATGCCATCATTAATGCAATGTGAAAGTGCACTAGGAGTGCCTATATATAAAGGCCTCTGAGATACATCTAGAATGCCTCGTAATCAGCACCATGATGTGTCATACAACCAAGCACATGTCCACTAGATATGGGTTATCCTCCATTAAGCACAAAAGTAAGTGCGGTGATGTGAGGATAAGCCTACAAGGGTGTGACATGCAAAATAGTGTTGTAGACACCATGTGCTAAAATAGAGTTGCGTACTTCCTATGTTATCTACATGACAACTCAAAAGGTGCACAAACTCCTAAGTGTCTCACAAATAAAAATAATAAAATAATACAAAATAATTAAATAATGCATTAACCTAAGTAAACTTAAGTGAGTGTATTAAGTAAATACTTATTTATACCAACAACATTATTTCTTTTGGGTCCCTTGGCGGGGCATTACATTATTATTATTAGATATGATTATAATGAATATTATATTATAGTAATATGCATGATTATAATAATAATAATTATTATTATTATTTATTTATTTTTCGATCGATAAACAGTCGAAGCCTAGATTAATTATTATTATTTTGTTTGAATTAATTATTATTATGTGTTAAGCAAAGGTAGATTTGAACCTAAGACCTCCCACATGAGAGGCTCACAAGTTATCGTTACATTGTAGGCTTTTGCCTCTATGTATGATTCTTATTATTAAATATAATATAGGTATAAATATAAACATTATTATTATAATTAAATATAATATAGTAATATATATGATAAATAATAATATTATTAAATATATATATAGTAATAATATATGACTATTATTATATACGGTAATAAATATGGTTATTATTATTATTATATTAAAATATACAATATTATATTATTATTGAATATAAAATTGTCATAAAATGCATCGAAAACTTTCGACACATTTCAAGACAACATATGTCCTGAGGGCCCCTAGTGACCCATTTTGATGCATTCCCAATGGATCCCTAAGGGTCCTAGGTGTCGTAGGAACATACATTGTCATGAAATGGGTCAAGAGGGGTCATAGGTTAACCTATGACCCCTCTTGATGCATTAGAACAAACCAAATGCATCCCTAGGGGTCCTAGGATTCCTAGGGACATAGGTTTTGATAAAATGCATGGAGAGGGGACATAGGTCATCCAATGGCCCTTTTCAACCCATACAAACAATTATAATATGTCCCTCGGGGTCTTAGGACCCCTAGAGACATATGTCATCATGGAATGTGTCAAAAGGTGTCATAGGTCATCCTATGACCTATTTCGACCCATATAAATAATTATAATATGTCTCTAGGGGTCCTAGGAACCCTAGAGACATATGTTGTAATAAAATGTGTCAAAAGGGCTCATAGGTCATCCTATGGCCCCTTTCTACCCATATAAATGATTATAATATGTCCCCAGGGGTCTTAGGACCCCTAGAGACATATGTCATCATGGAATGTGTTGAAAGGGGTCATAGCTCATCTTATAGCTCCTTTTGACCCATATTAAATGATTATAATATGTCTCTAGGGGTCTTAGTTCCTTTAGAGACATATGTTGTAATGGAATGTGTTGAAAGGGGTCATAGGTCATCCTATGGCTCCTTTCAACCCATATAAATGATTATAATATGTCCCTAGGGGTCCTAGAACCCCTAGCAACATATGTCATCATGGAATGTGTTGAAAGACATCATAGGTCATCCTATGGCCCCTTTCGACCCATATAAATGATTCTAATATTTCCCTAGGGGTCCTAGGGGCCCTAGCAACATATGTTGTAATAAAATGTGTCAAAAGGGGTCATAGGTCATCCTATGACCCCTTTCAACCCATATAAACAATTATAATATGTCCCTAGGGGTGCTAGGACCCCTAGAGACATATGATGTAATAAAATGTGTCAAAAGGGGTCATAGGTCATCTTATGGCCCCTTTCGACCCATATAAACAATTCTAATGTACCTAGGGGTCCTAGGACCCCTAGAGACATATGTGATCATGGAATGTGTCAAAAGGGGTCATAGGTCATCTTATGGCCCTTTTCAACCCATATAAATATTTCTAATATGTTCGTAGGGGTTCTAGGGCTCATAGAGACATATGTTGTGATAAAATGTGTTGAAAGGGGTCATAGGACATCTTATGACTCCTTTCGACCCATATAAATAATTATAATATGTCCCTAAGGGTTCTAGGACCCCTAATGACATATGTTGTAATAAAATGTGTCAAAAGGGGTCATAGGTCATCTTATGGCCCCTTTCGACCCATATAAATGATTCTAATATGTCCTAAGGGGTCCTAGGACCCCTAGACACATATGTCATCATGGAATGTGTTGAAAGGGGTCATAGGTCATCCTATGGCCCCTTTTGACCCATATAAATGATTCTAATATGTCCGTAGGGGACTTAGAGCCCCTAGAGATATATGTTGTAATAAAATGTGTCGAAAGGGTTCATAAGTCATCCTATGACCCCTTTTGACCCATTTATGTCACTAGGGGTCCTAGGACCCCTAGTGACATATGTTGTAATAAAATGCGTTGAAAGGGGTTATAGGTAATCCTATGGCCCTTTTCAACCCATATACATGATTATAATATGTCCTTAAAGGTCTATTAGTGAACAGAGTGTCCTCCGAGAAAATGCTTGCAAATTTGACCCTGAATGCCCAAGTGAGAGGACAAACTAACACCAATAGTTGGATAGGTTATCATAGATTGATAACCTTCCTCTGAATTTTATTGGGTGCAGCTCCCCGTGTGAAATATTCAATGAATCAAATGTAAATGCTTTTACAAGAAAGCATAAAAGGATATCAAACATCTAACCATAAATATAGTGTAGATGCAAGAAAAGCTATAAAACTACAAGAAATTAAATGGTAAATGACACAAATTCCACTCACCCTAACATGCTACAAAAGACAGAATCAAGAAACACATTATCCATCTTCTTGGGAAAGTGCAGAAATGAAGATATGGATATATGACAACATATTTCAAAGAAAACCAAAGCGACACAAAGATCACACTTACTGGAAAGCAGATTGCTCAAACTCAAAGTTTTCACAAACAATTAACTCTCTAGTCTCCCTCCTCTGAAAGCATAAAGATGCATTTGCTATTACAATCACCATTAAAGAAAGCTGTAACATATCAAAATTCTCCTATTGCTAACACATAGTTCAGAATAGGAAAATGAAAACTTGTTCTGCCCCCCATAGCTTCACAAGAAAATGAAATAAAATTGGGAAAACCTCTCCTCCCTGCTGTAGCACAAAGTCTTAGAAAAATGCCCTCCTTTTACTGTATTCACAATTCTCCAATTTTACTGTTGCTCAAAGTCTCCTAGCAAAACTCAGAAAACTGGAACCCTTTTTTCATTTTCCACCAGCCCTTTTAATCTATTCTTTCCTTGTAACTTTTCAACTTCATAACTGATTCTTGGTATTGCCTTTTTGGCATAGCATGATATTTTAATAGAATTCCCAGGATCCCCAAACTTCGTTCCCTTTTCAGTTATTAAAATTGATCTATAACCTTCCATCTTCCAAGTTGGGCTTATAATATTTTATAAGTTTTAAAGTCACAAGTGACTTTAGATTGACCTATCATTTTAAAGATTTGCAGATGTTCCTTTATGAAAATGAAATGTTAGACTTTTAAGATGGGTGATCAATCACCATTCTTAATTTGGAATGTATATTCTTTCTCATTGACACCTGCGGATATCATAATGTGTTGTCAAAGTTTGGTCCTCTCTTTTGATCAAATATATCATCCACTTTGTATAAGGAAGAATTTCATTGCCCATATTGTCTCTTCGAAAACTCGTGGCTTTTTTATCTGCATATGTTGGTTTAATGCACTCACAAACTCCTATCCTTTACATGCTTGAGCTTATCCCATCTTTGTTCGCGATAATCTTTATTAGCTGGGCTCCATGTTGATAGATGTTCAATTGCTTATTCTCTGCAAATAGGAGAGCCCACAGTTATATCGCTACTCACCTTGCATCGTTATCTTGATGGATCCACCAATCATGATAGGAAGGATCAAACCAATAAGTATGTTTGAAAACAAGACACTGTGTTATGAAGAACTTGTGCCTCTACATTACCCATTTTGAAGCATATTTTACTCTCTATGAAGGCATAGATAGCTCTACATCTACTCTCAATCTCCATCTAATCTGTGCCATTTCCCGTTGCTAAATTAGTGGTGATGTCATCATCAAATATATCCTTGGTTAGAGGAATAGTTAGAGGAAGTCATGCCTATACTTGACCTTGAAGTATTTGATGTCTCAAAATACTCTCTGTGCGAATGTTTATTTTTACTAAAGAGTCCACAAGATGAACATTTTTGGACATAAATCACCACCATGATAGTTTCCATGTGGATTCCAATAAACTTCACTTGATTTTCCATATTGAACATGAGCAAGCCTTGTAGTTTCACTTGCTTTCACGGAACATGTTTTTCTACCATTGTGTGTGAAAGACTTTGTGGATGTAAGGGAAGGTTAGGTTTGGTGTTACAAATTATCCTCTATTATGATATCTTTATCAACTTCTTCATAGTCAACACCTTGCTCTATTGAAACCATAGTATGCCAATTGTCAAGGATGCCCGAGCATTTTTTTATAGGCACTCGATGAGTGACATAAGAATTTTTTGAGTTGGATGTCTAATATACCTTATCAACATATATATGGGATCGGTGAGCCATTTTCAATTGGTGTTGAATTGATCATTAGAGCAGGAATGCTTTGTTTTGGTGGAGTCGAGGATATGAGCAAACATAAATTTGAATCCTCCCATGCTCTATTATAGTCTCTAGTTTATTGGTTCAAAATAAGGTTCAAGAGGTTTTCATCTTTAAATACTACAACTGACATAGGGCTCCTTGTTTTCCTAACATCCCAATCACTCTATCTCCCTCATCATCAGAATCAAACATAAAGCCATCCAATGTTTCTTCAACCATAGTCTCAGCTTCATGGATATTGGAATGTGGTTCAAGCTATATGAAACCATCCACAATGGTCTTAATCTTGGCCTTTGAGGTCCCAGTATTGATAATAAAAAATGTGTATGATGGAACAATTGTTGTTTTATAAATGGCACCTTTGAGGTCTAGTAAGATTTCATGATCTCCAGAAGATGATTTAGATATAGCCAATCGACCAATAGAACCAACATCTCCACTAAAATCTGAAGCCTCCTCTTCACATTCAAGAAGTACCTTTAAATGATGAACTTTATCTACCAATACCAAAGGCCATCTAGAAATAACCCGTGGCTCCATCTATCTCTCAGCATCATTAATGTCAACTTCCATCATATTACCATTATCTTCAACTTCTTGAACTACTAAACTATTGTCCATCTTGACCTGTACCTTCGCACTTTCTCAAAACTACTGAACTAGCAGAGTCTGAACCTAAATGATGAGATTCTAAACTTGTTGAACTGAACATGCAGAATGAATGATTTGGACTTATCAAACCACTTTGAACTACTTCAAACTTTAGTTCAAAGTGGTTCAAAAACTCTGTACTTGAAGTTTTAAAACCATGTTCATATTGGGTGCTAACAGGGGCTCTAATTGTGGGACTAATTTTGATGCCAAAAGTAGAGAACTCCAGCAATCTCTGGGAGAAGAACAGTGCCTTAACATTGGGCAGATAGAGTCAGTAGGAAAGAAGACTGGGAGCTTCTTGCAGAGAGGGCAGAGTGGAGTAGGGAAAAATCAGCAAATAAAACCAACAACCAAAACCCAAACTATCAGCAAGCATGAGGCTTGCACATTATTCCAACTACACTACACAAAAAAAACCTATTTACAGTATTTACAAAGGTAGGAAAAGAACCTTCCATAAAGACCAAAAGAATGAAGGAGTTAAGTGAATCCATTTACTGGTTGAGAGAAATAGGAGCCTTTTCAAATCAAAAAAGTGTATCTCAATGGACCAGCTCCAAACCATTACTTGATGATGACTCCTTCCATGCCAAACTTTAGATTGACAGCATGCATGCATATGTTGATCCACCTCTCTTTTCCAAAGAGCCATAACTCATCATAGTATTCATCTCCACTTAAGAATTGATCTCTCACACTGGCATGATTTGATTCTACCTCAAACTGAAGAACACGAAATGAAAAATCTTCATCAAAGGATAATGTGCAATCCTCATGAAAATTGTCATGCAACTCTTGTACGTGATCAATTTGTAATGATAATGACACTCCTTCAGCATAGGATCAGCTTTCAGATGTATGCCTTCTTCATTTGTTTCAGTGAACCAGCTATCATCAAATGTATCATGAATTCCATCCCCTTCCTTTCTTAGAGTGTCATCACATATCTTAGCATTACCCAAATCAACAACATCATGCATAGATGGATGAAAAGGAAAATTGCCAATAAATACTTCATTTTAAAATTGTTTTGAACAAGTACCTGAGGCATCATCCAAGAAATGATCCCGCTTGAGTGATGAAAAAAATGTAATAATGATTTCTTCTTCTCCACCACTAGATTGAAGGTCAGCTTCATATTCTTCTTTCTCAACAAGAAATTCAGCAGGGGCGTCTTTGTCTAGTGGCATTTTTGTCTCATCTCCATGAAGAATTGAATCACCATCAAGAGGATTGGTTTGAGAGACATCTTCAAGTTGAAGACATAGCAAGAATCTAGCAATTACCTCTTCTTGTTGATCAAATGATATTTCTTTCCATGCTTGACAGTTTATAGTCTGAGTGCTAATTTTAGCATTTCCAAAATGACAAAGAAACTCTTCTTCACATACTTTCACCTTGTCATAGTTACATATTTCACCATCATACGAAATTTTTTTTTGCAAGGGCTGATCACTAGTTTGCAAGCATAAGGAATCATCTTCTTTCTTCATGGAAATAAGAAGTTTAGTCTCAGGCTGCATACTATCCTGAATTTTTTCATCAAGAAGGTTTTTCAAAGAAAAATGATCAACATCGAAAGTGAAAGATTGAAAATCCAGAGGCAAGTTGTCAACTTTCTCATCAATAGGAACTTTTGAAATATGTAGATTATCAACATAGTTAAAACTGAAACTCTCACGATGTAGAGAAAAGGATTTGAATATACCTCCATTAAAATCAACATCATCTACAGGATTTGCTGCTACAAAATCCTCAGAATAGAAAGATTCAAGAATAGAATCTCTTTCAACATTTTCTTTCAAAGGATTAATAACCTCACATTGTTTTGTGGCATTTAAAGACTCATTTTTAGAAAGCATCTCAACAAAATTTTCAGGAAAAGAAAAATCACCATGACTTTCTAATGTACAAATTTTTGTATGAGATGAAGCAAGATCTTGAGACATGATTTCACCATTATCACTTACCCTTACTCTAGTGTTGTCATGAGTATTCTCTTTTTGTAAAACTAGATCAGCATGATGCTAGAGTAACTCTGGCTAGATTTCTTCTTTGCTAAAGATTGAATAATTGCATGATATAAAATGAGATGGAATCACTGGAGCTTCCTCGTTGCCAACATCCAATTCTTCTTCAAGCTATTGAACTTTTCTCTTGTGTATTCCCAAATCTTTCAGTTTATGATACCTAGCACAGAGGTTTTTCCATAATAGCCAAGGTAGGTCATCATCTTTAATGGGTATATTGTTTCGGACACCCCAAGAAATTCTTTCTTTAAAGCTATCCACAAACTCATGCAATACTTTATCATCCATTTGATAAAGTTCTAGGAGAGAAGGGTTTGGCCTTAATCTCCTCATGACTTTTATGGTCGGCATGGTCTTTGCAATAGAATTGCTAATCTCCTGCACACAAAGATAATAAAAAAACTAAGGAAACAAATGTTAATATTGATCTTTGCTTTCAATCCCTAGTAGAGTCGCCAAAAATCTATTAGTGAACAGATTGCCCTCTAAGAAAATGGTTGCAAATTTGACCCTGAATGCCCAAGTGAGAGTACAAACTAACACCAACAGTTGGATAGGTTATCATGGATTGATAACCTTCCTCTAAATTTTATCAAGTACAGCTTCCTGTATGAAATATTCAATGAATCAAATGTGAATGCTTTTACCAAAAAGCATAAAAGGATATCAAACATGTACCCATAAATACAATGTAGATGAGGGAAAAACTAAACAACTACAAGAAATTAAATGGTAAATGACACAAAGTCCATTCACCCTAACATGCTACAAAAGATAGAATCAAGAAACACATAATCCATCTTCTTGGGAAAGTGCAGAAATGAAGATATGGAGTTATAACAACATATTTTAGAGAGAACCAAAGCAACACAAAGATCACAATTAGTGGAAAGTAGATTGCTCAAACTCAAAGTTTTGACAAACAATTAACTCTCAAGTCTTCCTCCTCTAAAAGCATAAAGATGCGCTTGCTATTACAATCACCATTAAAGAAAGTTGTAACATATCAAAATTCTCCTATTGCTAACACACAGTTCAAAATAGGAAAATGAAAACTTATTCTGCCCCCCACAGCTTCACAAGAAAATGAAATAAAATTGGGAAAACCTCTCCTCCCTATTGTAGCACAAAGCCTTAGAGAAAAATACCCTCCTTTTACTGTATTCACAGTTCCCCAATTTTATTGTCGCTCGAAGTCTCCTAGCAAAAATCAGAAAATTGAAACCCTTTTTTCATCTGCCATTGACCCTTTTAATTTGTTCTTTCCTTGTAACTTTTCAACTTCATAACTGATTCTTGATATTTCCTTTTTGGTATAGCATGATATTTTAATAGAATTCCCAGGATCTCCAGACTCCGTTCACTTTTCAGTTATTAAAACTGATCTATAACCTTCCATCTTCCAAGTTGGGCTTATAATATTTTATAAGTTTTAAAGTAACAAGTGACTTTAGATTGACCTATCATTTTAAAGATGTGTAGATGTTCCTTTATGAAAATGACATGTTAGACCTTTAAGATGGGTGACCACTCACCATTCTTAATTTGGAATGCATATTCTTTCTCATTGACACCTATGTATATCATAATGTGTTGTCAAAGTTTGGTCCTCTCTTTTGATAAAAAATATCACCTACTTTGTATAAGTAAGAATTTTGTTGCCCATATTGTCTCCTCGAAAACCCGTGGCTTTTTTATCTGCACATGTTGGTTCAATGCACTCACAAACTCCTATCCTTTACATTCATGAGCTTATCCCATCTTTGTTTGCAATAATCTTTATTAGTTGGGATCCATGTTGATAGATGTTCAATTGCTTATTCTCTGCAAATAGGAGAGCCCATGATTATATTGCTACTCACAATGCCTCGTTATCTCGATAGATCCACCAATCATGTAGGAAGGATCAAGCCAATAAGTATCTTTGAAAATAAGGCACTGTGTTATGAAGAACTCGTGCCTCTGCATTACCCGTTCTGAAGCATATTTTACTCTCCGTGAAGGCATAGATAGCTCTACATCTACTCTCAATCTCCATCTAATATGTTCCATTTCCTATTGCTAAATTAGTGGTGATGTCATCATCAAATATATCCTTGGTTAGAGGAAGAGTTGGAGGAAGCCGCACCTATACTCAACCTTGAAGTATTCAATGTCTCAAAATACTCTCTATGTGAATGTTTATTTTTGCTAAAGAGTCTGTGAGATGAACATTTTTGGACATAAATCACCAGCATGACAGTTTCCATGCAGATTCCAATAAACATCACTTGATTTTCCATATTGAATACGAGCAAGACTTGCAGTTTCACTTGCTTTCATGCAACATGTTTGTCTACCATTGTGTGTGAAAGACTTCATGGATGTAAGGGAAGGTTAGGTTTTGTGTTAAGAATTATCCTCCATTATGATATCTTTATCAACTTCTTCATAGTTAGCACCTTTCTTTGTTGAAACCATAGTATGCCAATTGTCATGGATGCCCAAGAATTTTTTTTATAGGCACTCGATGAGTGACATAAGCATTTCTTGAGTTGGATGTCTAATAAGCCTTATCAACATATATATGGGATCGGTGAGCCATATTCAATTGGTGTTGAATCGATCATCAGAGCAAGAATGCTTTGTTTTGGTGGAGTCAAGGATATGAGCAAACATAAATCTGAATCCTCCAATGCTCTATTATAGTCTCCAGTTTATTGGTTCAAAATAAGGTTCAAGAGGTTTTCATCTTTAAATACTACGGCTGACATAGGGCTCCTTGTTTTCTTGACATCCCAATCACTCTGTCTCCCTCATCATCAGAATCAAACATAAAGCCATCCAATGTTTCTTCAACCATAGTCTCAGCTTAATGGATATTGGAATGTGGTCAAGCTATATGAAACCATCCATAATGGTCTTAATCTTTGCCTTTGAGGTACCAATATTGACAATACAAAATTTATATGATGTAACAATTGTTGTTTTACAAATGGCACCTTTGAGGTCCAGTAAGATTTCATGATCTTCAAAAGATGATTTAGATATAGCCAATCGACCAATAGAACCAACATCTCCACTAAAATCTAAAGCCTCCTCCACACATTCAAGAAGTTCCTTTGAATGATGTACTTTATCTGCAAATACCAAAGGCCATCTTGAAATAACCCATTGCTCCATCTATCTCTCAGCATCATTAATGTCAACTTCCATCATATCGCCATTATCTTCAACTTTCTAAACTACTAAACTATTCTCCATCTTGACCTGTACCTTTACACTTTCTTGAAACTGTTGAACTGGCAGAGTTTGAACCTAAATGATGAGATTTTGAACTTGTTGAACTGAACATGTAGAATGAACAATTTGGACTTATCAAACCACTTTGAACTACTTTGAACTTTAGTTCGAAGTGGTTCAAAAACTCTGCACTTGAGGTTTTAAAACCATGTTCATATTGGGTGCTAACAGGGTCCTAGGACCCCTAGAGACATATGTATCATGGAATGTGTCAAAAGGTGTCATAGGTCATCCTATGGTCCCTTTTGACCCATATAAACTATAAGAATTTGGCTTAGGCCAAAATTCACCCAAGAACTAAAGAACTCAACACAAGCACACAATAGACCAAAATAGATAGAGTATGATCAGAATGATGATATTCATTCACTAACTAGATGAGAGTACACTAGCAGTGCCTAAATATAAAGGCCTTAGGAGAGCTTTTAGAATGCATAGAAGTTAGCATAACGATATGTCATACAACCAGGCACATGTCCACCAAATATGGATTATCCTCCATTAAGCATGTGATTAAGTGCAATGATGTGAGGATAAGAGTACAATGGTGTAGCATGCAAATCAGTGGTGTAGACAACATGTACTAAATGAGGAGTGTGGATAACTGTGTTGTCAATATGAAAACTCAGTGAATGATGCATACTCTTGTGTTCTAGACACCATGTGTATAATTAGAGTTGTGTAACTCAATGAGAGTAGACAAACTCCTAAGTGTCTCACCTAAAATAATAATAAAATAATGCAAAATAATTAAATAATGCATTAACCTAAGTAAAACTTAAGTAAGTGTAATAAGTAAATACTTATTTACACCAACACCCCCCCTCAAGTGCAACTTAGGGGAATGCCCTTAAGCTTACAAAATTTAGGATGAGATGCAGGATGGGTCCCGGCTACTAGGCCATGTTAGGTACCCTTGTACATAATGATATGCAATCTCTCATAAAACGGGAAAAGAGGGAAAACATCATGGAAAAAACCCTCCCCCAAAAAGAGAGATAAATAGGGATGCATGGATGGATGGAGTGATCAAGACCCCCCCATTACGACATACATCCAGTATATACATAAGAGAATGATGAGAAGAGGAAGAGAGACAGGATGGGCTCCCCCTCCCCCCCAAAGAAGAATGCCTAACAGTGACTGCTCCAATGAAGAAGCTGATCCAAGACTGCAGAATGGTGTTCCTCCCCTTAGCAAGAAACAATGCCAAATAGTGACATCTCCAATGCAGAAGCTAATCCAAGACTGCAGAATGGTGTTCCTCCCCTTAGGAAGAAACAATGCGAAAGGTACAAATGAGACACTTCCACTGTGTGTGGAAAGAATCCCATGGATAAGTGATGTCTTTGAAACTTGTTCAAATGAGTCAAGAACCTATCCCAAAGAATTGTCTATCTCTACAACTGATAAAGAACCCTGCTACAACTGCTGATCATAAGTATCCACAATCACTTCAACCTATGATGATTGATCATGTAGAGAATGAATAAGAGAGTTTGGAACCCTCATGACAATTGAAGAAGGTAATTTTGCATCAAGAAGAAGAGGCAGATCATGAATACTGTCCCCTAAATCTGTCACTGAACCTGTAAGACTGGATGTACCCTTCTATTCTGGACCTATCACCGTGGTGATGTATGCATGTGGACTAATTTGTTGAAGTGACCTCTCATTGTATCTGTCGATAAAACCTCACATGTCTGAATCTGTTGAAGCACTATCACTAAAATCACTATCAGTATCCACACTATATGATGAGCGAAGAGGAGTAGAGGACAATCTTGGAGAACTTTCCTCAAAGTATACATCCTTCTCCACAAATATCTAATATGTCTTGGGATCTAGAAGTCTATATGCCTTCACACTGTCTTCATAACCAATGAAGGTGTATATGAGCAATGTTAGTATGCTAATAGAAACCAAATTTAAATAAAGCTTCCACAAACTAAAAAAAATTCATAAACTTCAAGATAGACTAAGATGAGCTCTCAATTGATAATATGAGCCATTAATGGACTCTCTCAATAAGAAGATCTCTTGTTGAGTAGCTTTATCTAAATGGATAGGATGTATGCTCAATATGCTTCCAAAGGCTTCAATGGATGATTGTGGATTTTTGGTGTGGATAGATGGCTTTAGTATGGATTTGGCTCTCAAAATAGCATTATAACTTTACTTCATGGATTGTGTTATTTTGCAAAGGGGAAGGATCCAATTTATAGGCAAGAGGCTTGAGGAATTGAGGGCTAAGATGCAAGGATGGGAAAAAGCTCATGGAGGGCTTAGATTGCATGAAAGGAGAGCACATGGATTGTGCTTCCTTACAACCAATCAAGGAGTGACACATGTCACATGGTGAGAGGATGGAGGAAAGGGGAAGGATGTGTCAACAAAGGAGGCTCAAGGGATAACATCTTCATAAAGACCCTTCATAAGTGCTTTGTAAGAACATTTATGACTTTGTGGGCTTTATAAAGTTTTGTGGTTGAAGATATTTGTGAGAGATACCATGAAATTCAAATTTGAGGGTTTAGGGAGGTTTTAAGCTTGCTTAGGGTTGTAAAAATGATTAGAGGAAGGGTTAGAGATGGCTTAGGACTAGGCAAGTGGATGGCAAGTGGATTGCAATTAATGAGGGTGGGTGAAGGAGGAGATATTTGTTAACTTTGTCTTGGGTTAGTAAGTCTTAACCCATTTTTAGGGAATGTGACAAGGTTAGGAGGGGATTAGGATTAGGGTTAAAGACATCTTCTAGAAGAGTCTAGGCTTTGGATGAGGATGAAGACTTTCTAGAAGAGTCTAGAACTTCCTAGAATAAGATTTTATGAAATAAATAAAGTTTTATTTATTTCAAGGGTTTGGGTTTGAGGAGATATTTATTAAAATATTTTTAATAAACATGAGGATTAATATTTAATCTTGATTAAATATTTTGAGTTGGGATTAGGGGTAGGAAATGATGGGATTAGCCTTTAATCAAAATTAAAGAAGGATTAGAAGATTTTGGAAGAGGTTAGTGGTCTTAAGGTAATTGGCCAACTTTTGGAAAAAAAAAAAAAACTTATTTATTTTGGGATTTTTGGTCAATTTATTAATTAAGTAATTAATAAATAAGGAAATAATGTTTAAATAAGATTTAAACATTTTTGGGAGGGATTCCTTAATTAAATATTTTTAATTAAGATAAAGGGATTTAATGGCATAAAAATAAATAAATTAATTAAATAAATAATTAATTAATAAATGATGATATCATCAGGACTTTTTCAAAAAATAAAAATACTTTATTTTCTAAAGGATTTTTGGTCAATTTATTAATTAAATAATTAATAAATAAGGAAATAATGTTTAAATAAGATTTAAACATTTTTGGGAGGGATTCCTTAATTAAATATTTTTAATTAAGATAAAGGGATTTAATGGCATAAAAATTATTTAATTAATTAATAATTAATTAATTAATAAATGATGATGTCATCAGGACTTTTTCAAAAAATAAAAATACTTTATTTTCTAAAGGATTTTTAGGTGTCTACAGAAGGTACTGTTGTCACTTAGGTTTGCACCCTTGTCCAAAGCCTATGCGTGAGGACAACCTAGTGAAACATGGAAACAACCTCCAAGCTATGGGACTTGAATTGTAAGGTTGAATCTTCGAAGAAGGCCAAATTCCTCTTACTATCAGGGTGCACCTAACTACTCTTGGAGAGGAAAAGGGAGAAGGAGAGCATGAAAGCAAATCTAACTAATCTAATCCAAAGAGGTGAATCACCAAAATAAAGTGTTCAAACCAATCTCTATCCATATATGCACTATTGAACCAGAATGAAACTAAGGATATACACATTAAGACTTGCTTTAATCTAATAATCATACGCAGGTTAGAAGACCAAGATGAATGACATAAGGATGGGGGTATTCACTTATATTATCATTCATAGATCCAAGGAAATGCAGTCATGCAGATTATAGATTTCCACAAAAAACTAGTGGAGGCAAAGAGTTCTTGCACTTTCATACCAATGGGTGAAAGAGATAAGATAGAAAATCATGTATTTTAGAGGCATAGGGGAATTTACACTAGAATTGCAGAGCAACAATAGAGAAAAACAGAGAATGATCAACCTTTACAGAATTTACAAAATCTAACTTTATAGTTTAGGCATAACTGAGATTTTCCCTCCAAAACTATCCTACAACCATTGCCATCAAGGCTCTACCAAGAAAAATCATGGGGATCTAAGGGGATCTGATCTAAGAATAGTTTTTGCTACCATGAAATCTGATTGTTAACTAGAACAGGGCCTGAGAAGATAGAGGTGGTGCCATAATTGTGCTCTAACCAAGTGGATGGATTGGATCGGAGGTGGAGTGTTCTTCCTTGTCTTGCATTCACTTCTAGTGATTGGTTGGGATTGATTAAAGAGATCAAATTGCGTGGAAAAACTTAATTTCTTATCATTTTTTGGTGTATGGATTAGTAGAGTCAACATGTTAACCTATCTTGGCACTGGGATGAGCCACATGGACCAACAATCTTTTATCTTTTTTCCACCCTGCAAAGTTTTCTCGAGTTGACAATCTCTTTCTTTACTAATTGTGCCAACTTGCAAACCCTGACCATGACAGTCACAATAACTGCCAGCTACTAACCGTCAATGCCTTAATCAGACCCACTAGGACATGTGTCAGTGAGGCACTATGTCACTATGCATATCAGATCTACAGCTGATTGGAGCCTCATTTCCTACCCTCTTGGTGCAACAACTTGCCTTGAAAGGTTCTCCTCAAAATTTCTTTGTTTCTCTATCTCTTCTTCTTCTTGTTGGAGATAGGCCATCTCCTCTTGTTGTCTGTCAAGCTCTTGTTGCCTTGCAACCTCATCAAGCCACCTATCAAGGTCTAGCAATAGTTCACCTTGCTCAAGTTGTCTATCCCAGGCCAATAACAAAACTCATCTCATTCGTCTATCTTCCTATCCCATGAATCCATCCTTCTTTGAAATTCCAACAATATATCTTTAAGTTCTTCAATTGAGAATGTTGGGGCTAATGGAGTAGAGGTAGGCAGAAGGTCAAAGTTTTGAGTAGCTTGGCTATATACAACTTAGGGTGGAGATTGAAATTGGAAACATGAGGGCTGAGGAATAAAATTTTCATGATATGGGGGGGAATAATGACTATTTCTATGAAATGAATCCATAGCAAAGTTTTCATAAAAGCTGCAATTTCATAGAAAACTTGAAAATCACAAAAATATCAAAAGTGATCTTTACATACCAGCACTGTTTCTGCTTGAAACCAGTAGATTTGCACTAGAGTCACCATGGTGTTTGATTGGATGCCTCCAAAGGCTAATGGCACTAAGAATAAAACCCAAATTCTTAGTGTATCAAGATCAACTGGCTAACCAGTGGACTTTAAATCTTTTGTTTAGTGTCCCACTAGGCGTGCCAAAAACTATTGGTATGACCGGTGGAGGTTCTAAAAAGTGATTTGAATTTGACTATTTGTCCCACTGGGCATGCCAAAAACTATTGTCACTTAGGTTTGCACCCTTGTCCAAAGCCTATGCATGAGGATAACCTAGTGAAACATGGAAACAATCTCCAAGCTGTGGGACTTGAACTGTGAGGTTGAGTCTCCAGAGAAGGCCAACTTCCTCTTACTATCAGCATGCACCTAACTACTCTTGGAGAGGAAAAGGGAGAAGGAGAGCATGAAAGAAAATCTACCTAATCTAATCTAAAGAGGTGATGCACCAAAATAGAGTGTTCAAATCAATCTCTACCCATATATGCACTATTGAACCAGAATGAAACTAAGGATATACACATTAAGACTTTCTTTAATCTAATAATCACACACAGATTAGAAGACCAAGATGAATGACAAAAGGAAGGGGGTATTCACTTATATTATCATTCATAGATCCAAGGAGATACAGTCATGTAGATTATAGATTTTCACAAAACACTAGTGGAGGGAAAGAGTTCTTGCACTTTCATACTAATGGATGAAGGAGATAAGACATAAAATCATGTAGTTTAGAGGCACATGGTAATTTACACTAGAATTGTAGAGAAATAGTAGAGAACAACAAAGAATGATTGACCTTTAAAAATTTTACAAAATTTGCCTTTATAGTTTAGGCATAACTAAGATTTTCCCTCCAAAATTATCCTGTAACCACCACCATCAAGGATCTTCCAAGAACAATCATGGGGATCTGAGGGGATCTGATCTAAGTATAGCTTTTGGTACCATGAAATCTGATTGTTAACTAGAACATGGCCTTGAGAAGATAGAGGTGACGCCATAACTATGATCTGATCAAGTAGATGGATTGGATCGGAGGTGGAGTGTTCTTCCTTGTCTCGCATTCACTTCTGGTGGTTGGTCGGGATTGATTATAGAGATCAAATCGCATGGCAAAACCTAATTTCTTATCATTTTTTGGTGTATGGATCAATAGAGTTAGCAAGTCAACCTATCTTGGCATCGGGATGACTCACATGGACCAACAATATTTTATCTTTTTTCCACCCTGCAAAGTATTCCCAAGTTGACCATCTCTTTCTTTACTAACTGCACCAACTTGCAAACCTTGACCACGACAGTCACAATAATTGCTAGCCGGTAACTATCAATGCCTTAACTAGACCCACTGTGACACATGTCAGTGAGGCAGTATGTCACCATGCATATCCTTTGAGCACTTTCTCATAGAAAGATAGTGCCTACCGTTGATTTCCTTAGATCTAATGATCGTGAAGACTTGCCATGATATTGTGCTATCTCCTTAAAACCTCTTGGTCCATGAAGACACCTCAACACACCTGGCATGTGACTCATCCCAAACTGGTACCATCCCCACAACTTTATAACACTTGGCCCCACTAATCCACATGGTGAAAGGGTTCTATGTTGCTAATGATAACATCCTCATAGTTCTCCATAGTGAGATAGCACCTATCGTGGATTTTCTTTAGATTTGACGGTGGTCCACAAAATTGTACAACTGTGCATCGACCTAGCTAAATGGATCAATGAAAAATTGCCACTGTACTATGACCCACCTGACAACATGCCACTGAGGACGAGCCACAATATTTCTTTGGAGAAGGGTGGGCCCATTATGTCATCCCTTCCACGTGTCACTGAGGCACTATGTCGCTATGGTTAAAATTCTCCCAGCTTTCCATAGCGAGATAGCACCCATTGTTGTTCTCCATGAGATCAACGATCATGGAAGATCTATGCTTGTTCTTGCCCTAGGCCCATCACACCTGATGCTACCTGAGCAATCCGTAACACACTTGGTAACACATGGCATCCAATTGACAATCCATAGAGAAATTGGTCCCGCAAAGACACGTGGCGACAAAGCATTATGTCGCTATGGCAAAACAATGTGCAACTTTCCATAGCCACATAACACCAACCATGGATCAAATCACATTAGATGGTGAGGGCTCATCAAGTTTCTTCCTACAAGGAGGGTAGGAAAATGATGTCACTTGGGACACGTGCCCTCCACCTGCTTTCTCACATTTTTAAATTTCCTCGCATCTTGATGATGTGAGAAAGTGCCAGCCCATGATCTGTGAAGATCTGACGATGCTCAAAACATGCGCTCTTTGAACTTGCATGACTACACTCCATGACACCACCTAGACACATGTCAACAACCCACTTTCTCACATTTTTAGAAGGTCTGACAAAGCTTAGAATGCAGGGAAGCGGGCACCAATAGAATTGCCAGCTCAGCTAGCCACCCTGTCCAACTTGTGGCCCATAGAAGGAACATGGACCCACCTGCCACTCGTCGCAAAAAGGCTTTGCCGCATTATTTAAGGGTTGCACATCTTGATAATGTGGGGAAGTAGGGAACCATAGACCATGTAAGATCTAATGACGTGGAAAGTTGCAGGCTAATGGAAATAAAATATAAGGTTTCATCGTTCAAATTTTTGATATTTCCATGCCATTAAAAATAATATTAACTCTGGGAACTAGCCGTTGGGTGGGGTGAGCATACAAAATTGAATTTTTTGGTAGGAGGAAAAAAATGGCAATAGGTACAAGGCCAAGGTGACTGTGCCTTGCATCCCTTGGAAGATCTTTTTTCCCATGCAGGACAACCGAAGACTTTGAAGTGTGTCACAATAGGTTTTTTTGCCTCAAAAGAAGTTTTTCCATCTAAGACTGGATGAGGAGAACGATTAAGAATGTGAGTGGCACTTGAGATTTCTTCAACTTCTAATGATGGATCTAGAGACTTGGCATGAATAATGCAAATTTCCATATAATTAAGAGTTCAGATCCTCAATGCTACAACATATGTCTTATGCGGATTGAATATTGAAGGAGTTTGAAGATCAATTCCCTCATGTCTGCAAAAGTCCTTAAGTCTTTTGTTCACATCCATGTTTCCATTGTCCATCAAAGTACTTTCATGGCCTTTCTAGATTTCCATTCTGCATGAGTCTTGAAGTCTAGAAACTTGTCCAACACTTCATTCTTGTTATGCAAAAAGTAGACCCAAGTGAACCTTGAAAAGTCATCAACAAAAGTGAGTATGTAGCGACCCTGGCTAAATGCAAAAGGACCTGCTAATACCATGTGAACCTTCTGTAGAACACTTGTTGCTCTAGAAGAGTTACCTCTTTGTAACTTCCCCTTTGGATGCATATCCATTGAATTTGTTGAACACTCACCCTTAGAAAAGTTAATTTGAGGTAGACCTTTCACCATTCGGTATGTGCAAAGTTGCTAAAGATAGTGGTAGTCAAGATGACCATACCGCTCATGCCATAATTTCATGTTTGAATGTGATTGTGATAACAAGGCCTTTGAAGGAGACTTGGGCACAAAATTAGAGAAAGAGTACAACCTCTTGTGATCATTCACTTTCCCCACTACAACCAAGGAATCGTCTTGAAGACTGTGCACTTTTATTGAGTCGAGAAGGAACTCAACTCTATGTCCATCTCTGAGGTGATTGATTTGATAGATTGATAGGAGATTCAAACTTAGGTTTTGAACATAGAGAACCTCTTGAAACTCTCCATTTTCCATCTCCACATTTCCTTTTCCTTCAACTTCCATTTTGCTATCAATCCCCATGAAGATTTGCGGTACCTTTGAGTGATTCATTGAAGAAAAATCCTCTTTTGAAGAACCCATGTGATATGAGGCACCTGAGTCAAATATTCATTCTTTTGAAGAGTTCAAATTAGCCATGAGTTTTTTCCCTTTGCCCTTTGAATCTGAAGACAATCCTTTATCGTTGTAAGAATTAGGAAATGGAACATTATGTCTCTTCATGATGTTGGTCAATTCATCAATCTTTTTAAGATAACACTCATGCTCTTTATGACCTGATTTCTTGCAATAAGCACACTTCTTCTTCTCCTTATTATTGTTGTCCCCTCTCTTGTTGGTATTCGAGGACTTGCTTTGTTGATTGGATTGTGGTGTTGTCTTTTTTGCATCCTTTGATTTGTCCTTCTTCCATTTCTTTTTACCCTTTCCTTTACTTGAAGATTGTGCAGCTAAATTTTGAGAACCCTCATTGTTGGCCACCAATGCTTTAGATTGAGGTTTTTTGAGAATCCCCATTGATTTCAACTTCTTTTCTTCATCGTCCAACAGTTTAACATATTCATCAAAAGTGACTTTCTTGTAGGCAGACCCTAAGGTAGTCTTAGAGGTGTTAAAAGAATATACAAATGTGGAATACTCTGATGGCAGCTTGTTATGTATGAGATAGATCAGTCTTTCATCTTTGATGGAACTTCCACAATTAGTAAGCTTCATCCTTAACTCATTCACCTTGATGATGAAGTCTTGTATTGAGTCATATGACTTAGGATCTAAGGAAACAAGCTCATCTTCAATTTTAAACATATCCTCTTTAGACACTTTACCATAAAGGCTTTCGAGGGTATCCCAAGCTTCCTTGGATGTAGTACATTTCTTGATTTGATACATGATTTTATGATCTACCCCCAAACATATATCACCTAGGGCTTTTCTATCCATTGCTACCCAATCTCAAATTTCACTTATTGATACATTATCACCTGTTGATTTAGGAAGAGTACCATCTACATATTGTGAAACTCCATTATGCATTAAGTGATACAACATTTTGATTAACCATGAAGCATAGTTATGAGGAGTTAATTTAGGAAACTTAAAGTTGCCCATAATGTAGAAAATGAAATAAAAGTGCAAAAAAGAGAGAACACAACACCAAGAACACCCCCCCTTTTCACTAACTCAAGAAACCCCCCCAAAATAGATGCTTTGAGAACTTTATCAGTAGTGCAATTACAATGGGCCACTTGTCAATTTTGGCCTTCATGGACTTCTAATTTTGCTTGTTACAACTTCTTAATGGAGTAAAAATTTGAAACTTTACAATGTGCTACAATTCTGAAGCATTACAAAGCAAAGAAGGGCCCTATTTCTGAAAGTGACAATTTTATCCATACAACACTACAATCTGATGTGAGTTCTGGAAAGTAAACAAAAAAAATGCACTTTCAAAAAAAATAGAACTTGTTTTCGACTCCAAATGTGCCCATACGGAGCATTTGAAGTTGCAAAATGCTAGATTATTTAGGTACAGTCGCCAAAAAAAAAAATTTCTAAAAAATCTATGCAGAAAAACTAAAAAATAGTTGAACACTAAAAAATTTAGAAAATTCTAGCCAATTTAAAAAAAAATTGCACCTAATTTGGAGTTTAGTTGTGCGAGTTATGGCCTCTTGAAGTTGGACTACAAAAATCAAAATGAATTTGGAGAAGGGTTGCATCAATGAATCATGGGATTAAATTTGATGGTCATACGACCGTCTTAGTAGTTACAATTTTGCTAGGAATGACATTCAAATGGGCATCAATTTTAGGCTCATGAACTGGATGACATTAGTAGACCAAAGGCCATAGATGATCTTAGTGGTTGATGTGGTGTGTTGTACCATATGAAATTGTACAAAAAAATCTGCATGGAGTGTGGCATGGCATCTAGTTGTCTGCTAACTAGGCTATTATGCGTCGGTGTTGACGTGGCCTTCCTATTGACTGTATTTGCCAACTGTCTGTAGGTACATTGATTGTATGAATCCATGGGGAGGATGTGTCCATAGGCGGGAGGATAGGAGAAGGTGCCACATGCCCTTTCACAATTGGTCTGCATGTTTCACATTTTAGATGATGCATGTCAAGTAGGTCATTACTGGATTTCAACTTACGGTTGCCAGTTTTCACTGCGATTGCTGTCGAGATTCTGCGGATATGCCAGGGTGCCGAATTAATTGTTGGAGGATTAAACGAGCCAGCCAGATTTGAACAGCACCACTGGAATGTTATTGCGGGAGCTGAAACACTTTGGCTTAGTCGCACATTTGTGGGATTACAGTCTACAGACTGTTTAAAAGAAAAGCCCGTGTAACGTAATACAAACAAGGCTGTGGGGCTTGTTTACCTGCTAGGAATATATATATCCTCATTGGTGGATGTTGATTGTTGGAAAGGGGCTACAACCCTATTTTTCCATGGTTGCCAGTAATGTTTCTCCGTGCTGGGATTGACAAGTACAGTTGCTGATTTGGCCAAAAAATGATTTAAATTACCCACAGATTACCCTGTAATAATAATATAAAATCCACCAAAAAAATGGAGCCGAGCTGGGGTGTCATTGCCCAATTTGGCTAAAAAAAAATCTCTGATAGGGTGATTAATAATTCCAAAAATAATAATTCAAAAATACCCAAAAAATTGTATAGAGAGTATTAATTCAGATCTGGAAAATAATTAAATAATCAGATTGATGATCATACCCGAACTGTAAATCGAGGCCTCTAGGTTCTGATTTGCAAAAAAAAAATCGCCTCGCGATCAAATTTCAACCAATATAGGAAAATTTATAGTCAATCTTCACCAAATCGATGCTCTGGACACAACAGAGAGGTCAAATCTAGCTCTAGATGCTCCCAATTTCTGCAGATCCTTTGGAATTATGTCAAGGTGCTGAAGCATGAACGATCTCGAATGGCTACGTGATGAGAATCCTATTTGGTTGTGATACCATGTAAGAATTTGGCTTATGCCAAAATTCACCCAAGAACTAAAAAAATTAACACAAGCACACAATAGACCAAAATAGATAGAGTATGATCAGAATGATGATATTCATTCAATAACTAGATGAGAGTACACTAGGAGTGCTTGAATATAAAGGCCTTAAGAGAGCTTCTAGAATGCATAGAAGTCAGCATCATGATATTTCATACAACCAAGTACATGTCCACTAGATATGGATTATCCTCCATTAAGCATAGGATTAAGTGTGATGATGTGAGGATAAGCCTATAATGGTGTAGCACACAAATCAGTGGTGTAGGCAACATGTGCTAAATGAGGAGTGCAGATAACTATGTTATCAATATGACAACTCAGTGAATGATGCATACTCATGTGTTGTAGACACCATGTGTATAACTAGAGTTGAATAACTCAATAAGAGCACACAAACTCCTAAGTGTCTCACCTAAAATAATAATAAAATAATGTAAAAAAATTAAATAATGCATTAACCTAAGTAAAACTTAAGTGTAATAAGTAAATACTTATTTACACCAACATAAATGATTATAATATGTCTCTAAGGTTCTTAGAACCCCTAGAAACTTATGTCATTATGGAATGCGTCGAAAGGGATCATAAGTCATTCTATGACCCCTTTCAACCCATAGAAATGATTATAATATGTCTCTAGGGTTCCTAGGACCCCTAGAGACATATGTTGTAATAAAATGTGTCGAAAGTGGTCATAGGTCATCTTATGGCCCCTTTCGACCCATATAAATGATTATAATATGTCTAGAAGGGTCCTAGTAGCCATAAATACATATGTCATCATGGAATGTGTCGAAAGGGGTTATAGATCATCATGTGACCCCTTTCAACCCATATAAACGATTATAATATGTCCTTAGGGGTCCTAAGACCCCTAGGGACATATGTTGTAATAAAATGTGTTGAAAGGTGTCATAGGTCATCTTATGGCCCCTTTTGACCTATATAAATGATTTTAATATGTCCGTAGGGGTCTTAGGGCTCCTAGAGACATATGTTGTAATAAAATGTGTCCAAAAGACCTATGACCCCTTTCAACTCATATAAACAATTATGATATGTCTGTAGGGGTCTTAGGACCCTTAGAGACATATGTTGTAATAAAATGTGTTGAAAGGGATCATAGGTCATCCTATGGCCCCTTTCGACCCATATAAACAATTCTAATATGTCTTTATGGGTCTTAGGACCCCTAGAGACATATGTTGTCATAAAATTTGTTGAAAGGGGTCATAGATCATCATATGACCCCTTTTGACCCATATAAACAATTCTAATATGTCCCTAGGGGTCCTAAGGCCCCTGGCAACATATGTTGTAATAAAATGTGTCAAAAGAGGTCATAGATCATCCTATGACCCCTTTTGACCCATATAAATAATTTTGATATGCTGCTAGGGGTCCTAGGAACCCTAGTGACATATGTTGTAATAAAACATGTTGAAAGGGGTCATAGGCAATCCTATGGCCCCTTTCGACCCATATAAACAATTATAATATGTCTCTAAGGGCCCTAGGGGTCCTAGGACCCCTAGAGACATATGTCATCATGGAATATGTTGATAGTTGTCATAGGTGATCATATGGCCCCTTTCTACCCATATAAATGATTGTAATATGTTTCTAGGGGTCCTAGAACCCTTAGAGACATATGTTGTTATGGAATGTGTCGAAAGGGGTCATAGGTCATCCTATGACCCCTTTTGACCCATAGAAATGATTATAATATGTTCCTAGCTGTCCTAGGACCCCTAGAGACATTTGTTGTAATAAAATGTGTTCAAAAGGGCCATAGGGTTTCTTTTGACCCATATAAATGATTATAATATGTCCGTACAGGTCCCAGGACCCTTAGAGACATAGTTCATCATGGAATGTGTCGAAAAGGATCATAGGTCATCTTGTGACCTCTTTTGACTCATATAAATGATTATAATGTCCCTAGAGATCCTAGTACCCCTAGAGACATATGTTGTAATAAAATGTGCTGAAAGGGGTCATAGGATCATAGGTTATCCTATGGCTCCTTTCAACCCATATAAATAATTCTAATATGTCCATAGGGGTCCTAAGGCCCCTAGAGACATATGCCATCATAGAATATGTCGAAAGGGGTCATAGGTTATCCTATGGCCCTTTTTGACCCAAATAAACTATTATAATGTCCCTAGGTGTCTTACGATCCCTAGAGACATATGTCATCATGGAATGTGTCGAAAGTGGTCATAAGTGATCCTATGGCTCCTTTTGGCCCATATAAATGATTCTAATATGTCCCTAAGGGTCCTAGGGCCTCTAGAGACATAAGTCATCATGGAATGTGTCAAAAAGGGTCATAGGTCATCCTTTGTCCCCTTTTGACTCACATAAATGATTATAATATGTCCCTAGGGGTTCTAGGACCCCTAAAGACATATGTCATCATGAAATGTGTCGAATGGGTTCATAGGTCATCCTATGGCCCCTTTTGACCCATATGAATGATTATAATATGTCCCTAGGACCCTTAGAGATATGTCGTCATCGAATGTGTTGAAAGGGTCATCCTATGGTGCCTTTTGACCTATATAAATAATTATAATATGTCCTTAGGGATCTTAGGATCCCTAGAGACATATGTTATAATAAAATGTGTCGAAAGAGTTCATAGGTCATCCTATGACCCCTTTCGACCCATATAAATGATTCTAATATGTCCCTAGGGGTCCTAGGGCCCTTAGAGACATATTTTGTAATAAAATGTGTAGAAAGGGGTTATAGGTCATCCTATGACCCCTTTCAACCCATATAAACAATTATAATATGTCCCTAAGGGTCCTAGGACCTCTAGAGACATATGTTGTAGTAAAATGTGTTAAAAGGGGTCATAAGTAATTCTATGTCCCTTTTCAACCCATATAAACAAATATAATATGTCCCTAGGGGTTGTAGGACCCCTAGTGACATGTCATCATGGAATGTGTTGAAAGGGGTCATAGGTCATTCTATAGCCCTTTTCGACCCATATAAATGATTATAATGTCCCTAAGGGTCCTAAGACCCCTAGAAAAATATGATGTCATGAAATGTGTTGAAAGGGGTCATAGGTCATCCTATAACCCTTTTCGACCCATATAAATGATTATAATATGTCCCTAAGGGTCCTAGTATCGCTAGCGACATATGTCATCATGAAATGTGTCGAAAGGGGGTTATAGGTCATCTTATGGACCCTTTCGACCCATATAAATGATTATAATATGTCCCTAGGAGTCCTAGGACCCCTAGAGACATATGTCATCATGGAATGTGTCGAAAGGTGTTATAGGTCATCCTATGACCCCTTTTGACCTATATAAATGATTATAATATGTCCCTTGTGGTCTTAGGAGCCCTAGAGACATATGTTTCAATAAAATGTGTTGAAAGGGGTCATAAGTCATCCTATGGCCTCTTTGGACCCATATAAATGATTATAATATGTTCGTAGGGGTCGTAGGATGTCGAAAGGGGGCATAATTCATCTTATGGCCTCTTTCAACCAATATAAATGATTATAATGTCTATAGGGGTCCTAGGACTCCTAGAGACATATGTTGTAATAAAATGTGTCGAAATGGGTCATAAGTCATCCTGTGGCCCCTTTCAACCCATATAAACGATTATAATATGTTTGTAGGGGTCCTAAGACCCCTAGAGACATATGTTGTCATGGAATGTATTGAAAGGGGTCATAGGTCATCCTATGACCCCTTTTGACCCATATAAACAATTATAATATGTCCCTAGGGGACCCCTAGAGACATATGTTGTAATAAAATGTGTCAAAAAGACCTATGGCCCCTTTGGACCCATATAAATGATTCTAATATGTTCGTAGGCCATCGTTTTGTATTAGACAAGGATACATTAGAGGTAGATGCAAAGGTTACAGAGCTTGATGTGAGAGAGGAGGGGAAGGCGGAGGCATGGATTCCTTCTATGTCAGTATGTGTATATATATATTTTTTATGACATATGTGATTAAAAGTTAATTTTTATAATAGAGTAACTTTAATTTTTAAGCCATACTGACTTATACATGTATGTGATCTTCATTCATGTTCAGTCGATGACCAAGGTGGAGTTGAGATAGCTTGATGGTGCCACGCTCTCAGCCATTCCATTTGGTCTTGAGACATCTACGATACATTATATTGTGTTCTCATTATTTTTTCTATTTGATATTGTGGCATATATGGTTTTTAATCTTTATTTTATCTTACAGGTATCACCTGTCCCTAGGAGACAAAGTGCGGGGGATGAGCTAGCACCCATCGATAAAGGAAAGGTAATTAGGTGCTTTCTATTTGATAAAATATCGATGCATTCTTGTAAAATGTTTATGATAATGAAATTTAATTACATTCTTTATTGTATATAGGCCATGGCTACTAGCGATGAGCCCATAAAGATTCTACATCATAGATGCTCAAGCATTTCTATTCGCACTAAGAGCCCCATTGTATGTATAAGTATCATTTATTTTTCATTTTTCTTATCTTCATAAATAAATTCAAAACTGAATTTTGTGATATTTACTACTACTATTTTGTATCTCATAGGAAACTCCTAGTGCACACGAGGTTCGACGAGACAGTTTTGTGGATTTGATGATGCAGCTACTATATCTTGAGGAGGAGCCTACACTAGTAAGTTGTAGTTTGAATTCATGATTAAATATGTTATAAATTTAGCATACTATGAATTATAATGTTATAATTTAAGTTGTAGATTCATTTGACAAACATATTTGAACATACATAGGCTACAATTAGCGAGATACAAGCATTGTTGAGGACATACGAGAGGACTCTAGACCGGTGCAGGAGGTCAATGAGAGATTTATTTATTATGAAAGTTTAATAGTATAAATCTTCATTAAAAAAAGTGTAGGATTTGAGCAAAAGCACATAACAAATCTACGAAGCCCAAGAAAACCTGCATGCAGAAAACCTATCATGGAGAAGAAAAAGACAAGAAGAGGTAAGGGTTTGATCTAAAAAATTCAAATGAAAAAAATTATATTCAACGGATCTTCATAATGAAAAATACAAAGAGATCAATCCTTATAAAAGGAGATCGAAATCTAAAAAGGGTAACCTAAAGCCTAAAAAAGCTAGGTTGCAAAATATAATTAATAAAATATTAATTATATGTACCTATAAGATAGCTTAAGAAAACTAGAGTAATAGGCAACTTAATTAATTAAATCAAAGTGATTTAATTAATAAGTGAAAATAACTAATTACTTTAACACCCCCCCTTTAAGCGAAGCTTAGGAGATATTTTTGGCCCATCTTTTTAGTAGCTGTGCTAGGTTAGCTTAGGTTGTGTAGAATTGATATTAATCAATTCTTTCATGGTATCAGAGCGGGAAAAAAGCTGATACCATGAAAGAATTGATTAATATCAATTCTACACAACCTAAGAAGGATAGGTTATTAGCTAACAGGTTCTTCTTGGGTTGTGTAGAATTGATATTAATCAATTCTTTCATAAAAAATAGAGGTGGGACGCACAAGAAGAGGCAAGGGTTTGATTTGAAAAACTCAGATGAACAAAATATTATTCAACGGATCTTCATAATAAAAAATACAAAGAGATCAATTCTTATAAAAGGAGATCGAAACTCGAAAAAAGTAACCTAAAGCCTAAAAATGCTATGTTGCACAATATAATTAATAAAATATTAATTATATGTACGTACAAGATAGCTTAAGAAAACTAGAGTAATAGGAAATTTAATTAATTAAATCAAAGTGATTTAATTAATAAGTGAAAAAAACTAATTACTCTAATAAAAAGATCATTATGCATTTGAGTAATTCAATGTTAGATACAAAGAATCATATAAAGTTAGCAGTCTAACTTTGGGTTTTTCTTTTTTGTTTATGTAGGAGGCATTTGATCCACCTATGTAGTAAAGAGGCCACATTTTGATAGTATAGTTTTCATAGGATCTGTCATGAGACATTTTGAGATGGCATATGCCACATTGTTTATAGAAACATTGATATTATACACATTTCGATGGCATGATCATCCACATTTTGTATATGGATCTATGTATTTTGATATATATTTGTGTACTTTGTTAATAGATACATGATCTTTGATATATATTTGTGTAATTTGTCTATGGATACATGTATTTTGATATATATTTTTGTCTTTTATGTGCACAATGATATACATATTAATTTAGTATCTAGTATTGTTCAATTTATCGTGGATCATGTGTATCATTGATGTTTATGCAATATCACTAATTTTGATCATGTTTGTTATATTTTATTCAAATGTAATAATTTTTGAATAACATTTTAACAACCTTTATTATCAAATTTGGAAGCAATGTTTAATTTGAAGTGCTATCATGATGTAAACACACTTGTTAACCTCACACAGAAGGTTCACATAACCCATATTGATCCACTTAACAAAATTGGCTTCATTAGTGTAGGCTATAATTTCACACCTTATATACATGTTTCCAATCTTGTATGGTCATGTTCAAACCTCTAATTGACTCTTTGCACTCATTTTCACTTTGCAAGAAAAATTTGCAAAAGTTGCAAAATTGCAAATTTGCAACTTTTGCAATTTTGAACAATTTTTGTTATAAATTTAAATTTTTAATTAGAGAAGTTCACCAAAATTTGTAAGGGTTTATTAATATCCCTCACGAGCTCCTAGTTATGACCCTTAGAAGATCGACCTCAAAATGCACTTAGAGCAACTTGGAGACTCCTTGATATGAGTTGGTTGTAGATGATGGAGGCTCTCCATGGCCAAAAAAAGGGTATCACTAGGGTACACTCTCTCATCTAGAGCTAATTGTGCTAGTGATTTGATGCCAAAATTAGTGGTTTCAAAGTTATGCCATGGTACACCTATGAACTCAGGCACACTGTGAGTTTTGGCATCGAGTGAGATTACTGTGTCAAATCCAAATGAAATGTGATCTCTCAAAAATGAGATAGTTTATTTTAGGCCTTAGTATCACCGTCCTATAGAATCCAACATTTCATTGATAGCCCTCACGAGCTCCGAGTTACGACTCTCAAAAGATCAACCTTGAAATGCACTTAGAGCACCTTGGAGACTACTCGATACGAGCTGCCTATGGATGATGGAGGGTCTTTGTGGCAAGAAAAAAGGTGTCACTAGGGTTCACTCACCCATTCAAAGCTAATAGTGTTGACAATTCGATCCCAAGATCAACAGTTTCAAAGTTATGTTGTGGTTCACCTATGAACTGAGGCACACTATGAGTTTTGGCATCGAGCAAGATTGTTGTGCTGAATCCAAACAGAATGTGATCTCTCAAAAATGAGATAGGTTATTTTAGGCCTTAGAATCACCATCCTATAGAATTTTACATTTCATCGATAGCCTGCACGAGCACCAAGTTACAACCCTCGAAAGATCAACCTCGAAATGCACTTAGAGCACCTTGTAAACTACTCGGTATGGGGTGGCCACAGATGATGGAGGGTCTCCATGCCCAAAAAAATGGTGTCACTTGGGTCCACTTACCCATTAAGAGCTAATGGTAGTGACAATTCGATGCCAAGATCAGTGGTTTCAAAGTTACACTGTGGTTCACCTATGAATTAAAGCACACTAAAAGTTTTGGCATCGAGTGATATTGTTGTGTTGAATCCAAACTGAATGTGATCTCTCAAAAATGAGATAATTTATTTTAGGCCTCAGCATCACCGTCTTGTAGAATTCAACATTTCATTGATAGTCCTCATGAGCTCCGAGTTATGACCCTTGGAAGATCGACCTCAAAATGCAGTTAGAGCACTTTGGAGACTACTCAGTACAGGGTGGCCGTAGATGATGGAGGCCCTCTATGGCCAAAAAAAGAGTGTCACTAGGGTTCACCCGCCCATACGAAGCTAATGGTACTGATGGTTTGATGCCAAGATCAGTGGTTTTAAAGTTACGTTATGGTGCACCTATGAACTGAGGCATACTGCGAGTTTTGGCATCGAGTGAGATCACTGTGCCGAATCCAAATGGAATGTGATCTCTAAAAAATGAGATAGTTTATTTTAGGCCTTGGAATCACTATTCTATAGAATTCATCATTCTATTGATAGCCCTCATGAACTTTGAGCTACAATTCTCTGAAGATCAACCTCGAAATGCGCTTAGAGCACCTTGGAGACTACCCGATACAGGCTACCCGCGGATGATGGAAGGTCTTTGTGGCCCAAAAAAGGGTGCCACTAGGGTTCACCCACCCATCTAAAGCTAATGGAATTGATAATTCGATGCCAAGATCAGCGGTTTCAAATTTATGCTGTGGTACACTTATGAAATGAGGCACATTGTGAGTTTTGGCATCAAGTGAGATCATTGTGTTGAATCTAAACAGAATGTGATCTCTCAAAAATGAGATAGGTTATTTTAGGCCTTGGCATCACTATCCTATAGAATTCAATATTTCATCAATAGCCCTCATGAGCTCCAAGTTGGAACCCTCAGAAGATCGACCTCGAAATGCACTTAGAGCACTTTGGAGACTACATGGTATGAGGTTGTCGCAGATGATGATGGTCTCCATAGCTAGAATAAGGGTGTCAATAGGGTTCAACCACTCATCCAAAGCTAATGGCACTGGCGATTCGATGCCAAGATCAATGGTTTCAAAGTTACATTGTAGTGCACCTATGTACTAAGGCACACTGCGAGTTTTGGCATTGAGTGAGATCACTATGCTAAATCCAAATAGAATGTGATCTCTCAAAAATGAGATAGGTTATTTTAGGCCTCAACATCACCTTATTTTAGAATTTGATGTTTCATCGATAGCCCTCACGAGCTTCGAGTTATGACCCTCAAAAAATTGACCTCAAAATGCACTTAGAGCACCTTGAAGACTACTCAGTATGGGATGGCCATGGATGATGGAGGGTCTCCATGGTCAGAATAAGGGTGTCACTATGGTTCACCAGCCATCTAGAGCTAATGGCACTGACGATTCAATGCCAAGATCAACAGTTTCAAAGTTACGCTATGGTGCACCTATGAACTAAGGCACACTGTGAGTTTTGGCATCGAGTGAGATTGCTATGCTGAATCAAAACAGAATGTGATCTCTCAAAAATGAGATAGGTTATTTTAAGTCTTGGCATCACCGTCTTGTTGAATTTTTTGTTTCATCGATAGCCCTGATGAGCTCCGATTTATGACCCTCGGAAGATTGACCTCAAAATGCACTTAGAGCACCTTGGAGACTACTTGGTACAGGGTGGCCGCAAATAATGGAGGGTCTCCATGGTTGGAACAAGGATGTTACTAGATTTCGCCCACCCATCCAGAGCTAATGGCACTAACAATTTGATGTCAAGATCAATAGTTTCAAAGTTACGCTGTGGTGCACCTATGAATTGAGGCACACTACGAGTTTTGGCATCGAGCGAGATTGATGTGCCAAATCCAAATGGAATGTGATCTCTCAAAAATGAGATAGGTTATTTTAGGCCTTGGCATCACTGTCCTATAGAATTTGATGTTTCATTGATAGCCCTCATGAGCTATGAGTTAAGACCCTTGGAAGATCAACCTCAAAATGCACTTAGAGCACCTTGGAGACTATTCAGTACGGGGTGGCCAAAGATGATGGAGGGTCTCCATGGCTAGAACAAGGGTGTCACTAGGATTTACCCACCCATTTGGAGCTAATGGCCATGATGATTTGATGCCAAGATAAAATATATGAATGAGATGGTAGCTAACCAAAGCTTAGAAGATTATTTTTATAGTATTGTAAAAGTTTTTTGTGAGAACTTGGCTACTAAAAATTTAGAGTATATGAATTTTTCCTAATGATTCTAAGCATGAATGCAAGATGGATCCATTTCTCAAGAGCATTCACCAGGTTGATAGTTTTTATGAACTTTGAGCTATCTTAACAAAAGGAGGGGGCTCCTTGACCATGGAGGAAGAGTTGGCATGGTTTTAATAATGCATGGTAACCATGATGAAACAAAAAAAAGGAGAAATACTATAGAAACCAAAAAATCAAGCTTAAAGTTTGTCCTTTCAAGGGGCTATGCAATCAGGTATTTTCCCTAGCTCAAGTTAAGGGAGGAGTCACCATTCAAACTAGCACTTGAAGATGAAGATGATTATGGAGATGATCAAATGCAACATGTTGATTCAGTACCAAATGTTGATACTTTCAATCAACAATGTGAATTAAGTCACACCATTTTCATTCCTCAATAGATGTTGCATCAAACAATTCAATATTTTTCGTTTATCCATATTTTTGTATTTTCCTTTAAGCATGTTAATCATGGCACTTTTAAGAATAAAGTCAACTATTTTAGCCAACCATTGAATGAATTTATTTAGCATTTGTCTTGTTACTGGTTAGAGTAGAGTAGGTTAGTTTTCAAGCTTGCTACAAGTGTTACCTTTGGATAATAATTTTCAATTGTGGAGTGTACATTAAGCCTAATTTTGGTGCGTTAATATCTTTCCTTTTTTGTACATAAATTTAATAGGAATTTTGAATTCTAGCTCAACATTTTTGGGTAATCATGATGATGTGTCACTACCATCTTTCTCTTCTAATAAATCAACATGGAAAAAGGTTGAAAGGTGGAACACTTATTTTAATTTGACATAACTTTAGAGATGTTAATTCACCACCCTTAGGATCATACAACCAATAGGCTTTACTAGAGTCATAATAACCAATAAGGATTAATTTTTCAATGTTATTATCATAATTCATTGTCTTCTCTTTTTGGGATATGTTAACCTATGTTGACTAAGTCTAGAATAGGTTAACCTATGTCCAACTATTCCAAAATAGGATGACACGGGTTGACCTATTCCCTAGGGACTTTGGGTCCCACTGCAATGTTTTTCTTAGAGTTGTAAATTTGGAATTTGGGTGACTTGTAGGCTCACTTTGTATTTGGCCATTGTAGAATTTGAGCAATATATATTCATGAAAACCTAAAGAACACATGTATGCAAGAACTTGTCATAGATAGGTAAAGAAAAAAAAAAGACAAGGGTTTAACTTTGACAATATACAAGATCACATTATTAGAATAAAATAATGAGTAAAATATACAATGGATATATATGGACAACAATACTTTGAGTTTATACAAATAGATTAGATAAATGTAGCAAAGCACACAAGTGTTTCAATAAGTTTACATGGTTGTTGTCACACAATTAGAGCCTATATAATATATAGAACTAAAAATTTGACTTGAACTATAACAACCAACTTTAATAAAGTGTAACAGAACCACCCTAGCATTCCCTAGATATAGAAAAACATTATCCAAATCAACTATTTCTTCCACCCTTCACTCTTCTTACACCACAAGTCTTTGTTTATAATAACCTAGAGATGGAAACCTCACACCATAAAAAGAAATGAAATGCATTGATAAGACTTGTAGTAAAAGGATTACACAATATTAGCATCATAAAATCACTTCTTGTTTCAATGCCTCATTATGAATGAGTATTCAAACTTATTGACACTTTCTCCAAATTGTTTTTTAAGGAATCAAGTATTCTAATCATTCATCCATATTTTCTAGATTTGTCTTATTTGATTAGTTTGATAAAAATGGTTTTAATAATCATAATGTCAGCTCAATGTCAAATAAGAAAAAAGCCAAACTTGTAATAAGATATCCACAAGCAATTATCTTTCATTGTCTCCTTGCTTCAATACTCATATAGCTATAAATGCTCTTAAAATTGTCCTCATAGCCTTGTATCACATGCAAATATGATTTGCAAGAACTTGTTCAATATCTTCCTCTTATAATTCCTTAAAAAGAACCTACCAAAATACAAATTAGGATATGTAATTAATTTAACCTATCTTTTTCATTATTACAAAAATCATATATAAAAAATTTCACATTTTACATCATAATACATCATAAATCTTAAAAATTCTCCCCAACACCCCACCCCCTTCCTCTTCATGATGTACCTACATTCCAATATCATAAAAAATATTAGTAACTTATTGTATTAAACAAGATAATCATTTGTTCATTGAATCATTATGAAGAAAATAACATAAGTAAATATACCTAGTTGAGTGTTCCAATAGGGTCTTCTCTCTATTTGATGGTCTCCAATAGGGCTTCATGATCAATATTAGTAATAGTAAAAAGTTCTTTTACTTTTGGTCTTCATTGATGCTTCAACAACTTTACATTTTTTGCAATAATAAGATGCGAATGTATGAGAATTATTTTGTGCTTCTGATAGCCTTCAAATGTAGGAATTCCATTCTTTCTAAGTATGTATGTCTGTAGCCATGTTCCAACAACAACCACTGAACCAGTAGGATATGTGAATCCATCACCATCTATGATCGATTATGCAAGTTTTTGTTTACCTCTTACACAATGTGCTAACCAATAATCAGATTTCTCATCATTCCCTTTCGGTGCAACCAATGCAAAGACATGTCCTGGCTGAAGAAGATCTAATAGATGGTTATGCTCAAGCGAACTTTCCATGTCATCATTTTTGATAGAGGGTATGATAGACAACGGAGTAAGATAATGTGAAGCTCATGTGTTCACCCATTCACTTGACTCACAATGATCCCAATCACACTGAAAACAAGTAGGACAAAAGAAAGTTAGTTGTTGTGTCCAAATGGTCTATGTACTAGAATTAGAGCTCCAGAATCAATGCATTTTTGATGAGTCTCTCACTATAGCACAATTTGATCTATCGCCTATGGACCCTTCTGATGACATGAAGAAATAGAAGTCTTATTAGCCCTTTTTGTGAACATTTGTCTATAACATACTGAACTTTATCATCTTTTAGTATAAATGTTTTTGAATTTTTGATGTATAAAGTATGGACATAGGGCATAAAATGATAATAGGAATTATATCTAAAAAGGGGTTCATTTTGTGGTAAAAATCTTTCTTCATGAATGTTTGATATGGGTAGATCTTCTTGTAGCTGAAGAGATTGCAAAAATTGTTAGTTGAATAATTAATGACTTTTCTTTATAAACTAATAAATGAAAATAAATGTTTGCGAGAAGTCTTGTGTGTATTAAATGTTGATCATAGGGATACAAGCTGAGCGGGAGTTAATAAAAAACAAACTGCGAGGGAATAGCACTAAGACATTGATGGTATTAAAGAGAAGTGTTATGACACCATTGTACCTGGAAGACTTGGTGGTAAAGTCAGAAGGGACCTATTTTAATGAATAGCAAAGTGGGACCTGATAAAGTGGCTAAGAAAGGAAGCAAGCATCAAAGCGATCAGTTAAACATGCAACGTACGATACCTAGATTCCTAGAAGCTGTTTAAAGATAGATAAAAGAGTAGATCTAGAATTTACTATTATCTATATTTCTGAGGAATTTAAGGGATAATTAATTTCTTTGCAAATTGCATGTTTGCAGTCTTAAGTTGTAACTGACTTTCTTTCATGACGAAGTCGTAGTTTTAGGAGTTTTTTGTTCTTCCTTCATTTTAAATAAGACCTCATCTATATCTATAAGGTTAAGTAGCGAGTAGACAGACAAAGTCGAGAGACATCTTGTTGTTCTTCCTGAGTTATTGTAAAACTACATATTTGAATGAATACATGCCTTTGTTGAGTTTCTACACTTTTATTTGAGCTTGTCTTCCCTTCATTCTTCCATGGGGGCCCACGCAGAAGGTGGAGTTTACTTTAGTAAGTAGGAGTTAGACTTAGTTTTCTAAGTTAAGATTAGAATTATTGTTCCTGCAACCACTAGAAATAGAACCAGTCATTAATCCTGCAATAGTAGGTGCATAGATGTATGGTTAAATAATTAGAATTTCCTTCCAAGTATTTGATAGTTGTCTTTCCTTTGGATAAAATAGATTTTATTAATGGTTATTGCATTCAAGGTAGTAGTGACTTTTAGCAAAAACTAGAGCATATACTCTGCAGACATCATCTCAAGTCCACGCTCCCGAATTGACATTTAATGAAAATCAACATAGTATTTTGGTAGTAAGGGATGTCCAATCCTACAACTAAAAAGGTTTTATATTGATTAGACACCTTCCTTGACCAACCAAAAGAACTTGCGTACCATTGAATCAAGAGTCCCCCCCTGTGATAATGCTAAATTACACCAATCAACAATGCTACGAGCATCAAGAAGCTCAACTACTGAACTCTTCAATTTCTCCTTAACTAGAGCCCTCTTCACACATGCCCCTGCTCCACCATGTTCCCCTTTCCCATATTTGGACTCAAAAAATCTCCAAATATGAGGCAACCTCCTCTCTACATGTATCCTACACAACCAATAAAACATGCGAGCATTCCTGAATTGACTTGTACAATTATCTAACCAAATGATATGTATATCCATAGCAATTGCATGCTCTTGTAAGAAATCAAAATAATTCTCGAAACAATGTTGCACAAACTTGTGAGAGTGAGATATATCATCACTCATATAAAAATGATACTTTCTAATAATCTTTTGATTATCTTTAGCACTATCAGGGGCATGTCTATATGTTACGTGGATAAAAATAGCAATTTGAGTGGAGTTTTAATACTGAGATTGTGTCTCATTTTGAGGTTGCAATGTGTGGTTCTCAAAAAAATCAACAACTGATATAATAGTGCCAATGGGAAATGTATCCTTACACATTCTAAATTGTTGATCCAGCCACTGAGACTTATGACTATGTCTTGCATACTTGTAGAAAAGATTTGCCTTGAAATCTAAAATAAAACTAGCCACACTGATTTCTTTTGCAACCAATTCACATCTAGAGCTCTCACCCCCACTCTTCAATGTGTATTTCACCATTTCATATACCTTTTTTCTAACTATTTTCCTTCCAAGATCTTATTTTCACTCCTCATGAAAACATGTGTCAAACTTGGATAAGCCACCACATTTTGAAAACTTCTCATTTAAGCAAGCATTTTTATAAAAGAAATGACTATCAACTCTATGACATAAAAATTGATCTAGAAAGTCTCTTGATAATTTTGGAACCCTACTAGTATCAAAATTCTCCAACATTTCTTTACTATGAAAAGTAGAATAGATGAAGTGTAATAGTTCATGGTGCATAGAAAACTTGACATGATATTTTCAACAACATGTATTTCGAATTTTAAGTGGCACACAATAAAATGGCTTTAAAGATTCAAAATCCCTTTGTGATATGTGAAGACTTGGATGACTCTCTCTAAACTGTTTGAACAACATAGTTTGACTTACCTCCAAATAGTGTTTTGGATGTGGCATGCGATCTCTGATGCCAATTCTCAACTTTAACATGTCTTTAGCATTGGGTGATACTCATGAGCTAGAGTGCCAAAATTGTATAATTTTTTCCTTCACATCATCAGATAGCTTCTTAACAAAATATGGAAGTCTCTCACCAAAAGCCCATGTTTCATTTTGAAGAGGATCATCAATTCTCTCACGTCTTTTAAGTGCTCTTCTCAAAGTAGTACTATTTAGGTTCAAGTCAATACAAGTTTGTCTCATATATCTACCCTTTCTCAAATGATGACTTACTAAAGAGGTTGTAATAACTCTTCAAGAAGCTCTTTTATCGTTCTCCCTGCTATTTTTCCCAATGCTATTGAGAGCACTGAAAAGATTCTTCACAATAATGACATTTCTTTTCACTTTTTGGTTGACACGAATCTTCAATTTGGAAAGCATAGGTCTCGTCTTTTGCATCTTTAATAAGTGCATGAAAAGTTGGCATTGCTCCACCATAGTCTTTATGCTGAAAAAAATCTTATATAGTCTTGAAGCCCATAATCAGATGGTTCTTTCTGATTTTTTCCCTTCCAAATTGGTAATAATCGTTTCATCAATTTCAATTATCTATTTTTTTGTTCTAGAACCTTCATGTCGCTTATAATTAGGAGATATGTAACGTTCATGTGTATTGTCATCTTTGACATGGTCAATCATGTAATTTACATTATGACCTAGTAGCTTTTCATCCTCCAAATTTTCATTATCCAAATTTTCAATCCCAACATCATCATTTTCAATTGATATATTGTCATTCCCCAACTACACATATTCATTATCTGACTATGATTTCACCTTCGACTAATTCATTGTCAACTTGACTCACATTTAACATACCTTGTCTTTTTCTTTGATGATTTACTTTGTCCCTTTCCCTATATGTCGCAATGTCTTCATTGGATACCTTCTTTTTGTGTTTAGCCTTTCAGCAACTGCTGCTCCCCATTTAGATGACAATATTGGACACCTATAGATATAAGATCAAAATTTTTTCGATGGTTTGGGCCCCAAAACATGACTTTTTAAAAAACCCATGAAAATGGCCCACAAAAAGCGATGTTGCAGGGTTTGCAATGATAGGGAATATTTTGAAAAAATCATGCTAGTAAAATTGGGTATCTGATCTAAATTTGGATACTCGAAAAAAATCGGATATCCAATTTCAGATTGGATATCCAATATTTAGCCCATAATAATAAAGGGAAATAATAATTAAGATAAAAATAATAATTAGTTATGAATTATGTTATGTAAGAATTGAGATAAAGATTATAATTAAGATAAAGATTAAATATACTAATATATGATATTATTGTTATAATATATATATGTGTGTGTGTGTGTGTGTGTGTGTGTGTGTGTGTGTGTGTGTGTGTGTGAAATTATTATATTATATTATTATTATTAAATATAACAATATATGTTATTATTATTATAATCTATAAATATATAATATCCATATATATATATATATGAAATGATTATATTATTATTATTATTATTAAATATAATAACGTATATTTATATGTTACTATTATTATTGTGACCTATGTTAACTATTAATATATAATAATATATTATGTTATTATTATTATTATTATCTATAAATAAAATATATATTAATATATATGACCTTAAAATCTAAAATATATATGAGAAATTATTATATTATATTATATTATATATTATATTATATGGGATATATAATACAATCTATTATGACCTTGAAATTTAAAATATATATATGAAATTAAATTAAATTATATTATTATTATTATTAAATATAATAAATGAATCTATATGATATTATTATTATTATGACCTATGTTAACTATTAATATATACTAATATTTTATGTTAGTACAATTATTATGATCTATAAATATAATATATATTAATATATATATATATATATATATATATCTAATTATTATATTATATTATTATTATAATCATTTATATGAGTTGAAAGAGGCCATGGGATGACTTATGACACCATTTTGACACATTCCATGATGATATATGTCTTTACGGGACCTAGGACCCTTAAGAACATATTAGAATCATTTATACGGATCAAAAGGGACCATAGGATAACCTATGACCCCTTTCAACACATTATATGATGGCATATGTCTCTAAGGGTTCTAAGACCCCTAAGGACATATTATAATTGTTTATATGGGACAAAAGGGGCCACAAGATGACCTCTAACCCCTTTTGACACATTTTATTACAATGCATGTCTTTAGAGGCCCTAGGACCCCTAAAGACATATTAGAATAATTTATATGGGTCGAAAGGGGCCATAGGATGACCTATGACCCCTTTCGACAAATTCTATGATGATATATGTCTCTAGGGGTCATAAGACCCCTAGGGACATATTATAATCATTTATATGAGTTGAAAGGGGCTATAAGATGACTTATGACACCTATCGATACATTCCATGATGACATATATCTGTAGGGGTCCTAAGACCCCTAAGGACATATTATAATAGTTTATATGGGTCCAAAGGGGCAATAGGATTACCTATGACTCATTTTGACACATTCCATGAGGACATATGTCTCTAGGGGTTCTAAGACCCCTAGGGATATTAGAATCATTTATATGGGTCGAAAGAGGCGATAGGATGACCTATAACCCGTTTCAACACATTCCATGAAGACATATGTCTCTAAGGGTCCTAATACCCATGTGGATATATTAGAATCATTTATATGGGTCAAAATGAGTGATAGGATGACCCATGACCCCTTTCGACACATTCTATGATGACATGTCTCTAGGGGTTCTAAGACCCCTAAGGATATATTAGAATCATTTATATGGGTCAAAAGGGGTGATACGATGACCCATGACCCCTTGCGACACATTCTATTATCACATATGTCTTTAGGGGTCCTAGGACCCTTAAGGACATATTAGAATAGTTTAAATTGGTCAAAAGGGGCAATAGGATGACCCATGACCCTTTTCGACACGTTCCATGGTGACATGTCTCTAAGAGTCCTAGGACCCCTAGGGACATATTATAATTATTTATATGGGTTGAAAGGGGCCATAGGATGACCTATGACCCCTTTCGACATATTTTATTACAACATATGTTTGTAAGGGTCCTATGACCCATAGAGACATATTAGAATCATTTATATGGGTTGAAATGGGCTATAGGATGACCTATGACCCCTTTTAACACATTCCATGATGACATATATCGCTAGGGGTCCTAGGATACGTAGGGACATATTAGAATCGTTTATATGAGTCAAAAGAGGCCATTGGATGACCTATGACCGCTTTCGACACATTCCATGATGATATATGTTTTTAGGGGTCTCAAGACCTCTATGGACATATTATAATCATTTATATGGGTCAAAAGGGGTCATAGCCCCTTTGGACACATTTTATTACAATATATGTTGTTAGGAGCCGTAGGATCTCTAAAGACATATTAGAATCATTTATATGGGTTGAAATGGGCCATAGGATGACCTATGCCTCTTTTCGACACATTCAATGATGAAATATGTCTCTAGGGGTCTTAAGACCCCTAAGAACATATTAAAATCATTTATATTAGTGGAAAGGGGCCATAGGATGACCTATGACCCCTTTTGACACATTTCATGATGCCACATGTTGCTAAGGGTCTTAAGAGCCCTAGGGACATGTTATAATCATTGATATCAGTCGAAAGGGGCCATACAATGACCTATGACCCTTTTTGACATATTTTATTACAACATATGGACATATTAGAATCATATTTATGGGTCAAAAGGTGCCATAAGATGACCTATGACCCCTTTCAACACATTCTATGATGACATATGTCACTAGGGGTCCTAGGACCCCTAGGGACATATTAGAATCATTTATATAGGTTGAAAGGGGCCATAGGGTGACCTATGACCCCTTTCGACACATTCTATGATGATATATGTCTCAAAAGTCCTAAGACTACTAGGGACATATTATAATCATTTATATGGGTAAAAAGGGGCCATAAGATGACCTATGGCTCCTTTTGACAGATTTTATTACATAATATCTCTAAAGGTCCTATAACCCTTAGGGACATTTTAGAATTGTTTATATGGGTCAAAAGGGGCCATAGAATGACCTATGACACCTTTCGACACATTCCATGACAACATATGTCTCTAAGGGTCCAATAACTCTTAGGGACATATTAGAATCATTTATATGGGTCAAAATGGGCCATAGGATGACCTATGACCCCTTTTACACATTTCACGACAACATATGTCTTTAGTGGTCCTAAGACCCTTAAGGACATATTATAATCATTTATATGAGATGAAAGTTGCTATAGAATGACCTATGACCCTTTTCAACACATTTTATTACAACATATGTCTCTATGGGTCCTAAGACCCCTAGGGACATATTAGAATCATTTATATGGGATGAAAAGGGCCACAAGATGACCTATGCCCTTTTTCGATACATTCCATAATAACATATGTTCTAGGACTACTAAAGGCATATTAGAATCCTTTATATATGTCAAAAGGGGCCATAGGATGATCTATGACCTCTTTCGACACATTCCATGACGACATATATCTCTAGGAGTCCTAAGACCCCTAGGTACATATTATAATCATTTTTATGGTTCAAAAAGGTCTACAAGATGACCTATGACCCCTTTCAACACATTTTATTACAACATATGTTGTTAGGGGTCCTAAGACCCCTAAAGACATATTAGAAAAATTTATATGAGTTGAAATAGGCCATAGGATGACTTAGAACCTTTTTTGACACATTCAATGATGACATATGTCTCTAGGGGTCCTAAGACCCTTAACGACATATTAGAATCGTTAATATGGGTCAAAATGGGCCATAGGATGACGTTTGACCCTTTTTGACACATTCTTTGACAACATATGGCTTTAGGGGTTCTAGAACCCCTAAGGACATATTACAATCATTTATATGAGTCAAAAGGGGCCATAAGGTGACCTATGACCCCTTTCGTCATATTTTATTACAAAATATGTCTTTAGGGGTCCTAAAACCCCTAGGGACATATTAGAATTGTTTATATGAGTTGAAAGGGGTCATAGGATAACCTATGACTCTTTTTGACACATTCTATAATGGCATGTCTCTAGGGGTTATAAGACCCCTAGGGACATATTAGAATTGTTTATATGGGTCAAAAGGGGCCATAGAATGACCTATGACCCTTTTCGATACATTTCATGATGACATATGTTCCTAGGGGTTCTAGGACCCCTAGGGACATATTAGAATGATTTATATGAGTTGAAAGGGGCCATAAAATAATATATGACCCCTTTCAACACATTCAATGATGACATATGTCTCTAGGGGTCTTAGGACCCTTAAGGACATATTATAATTATTTATGTAGGTCAAAAGGGGTCATAGGCCCTTTCGACACATTTTATTATAACCTATGTCTCTAGAGGTCTTAGGATCCCTAAGAACATATTAGAATCATTTATATGGGTTGAAAGGAAACATAGGATGAGCTATGACCCATTTCGACACATTCTATGATGACATGTCTTTTGGGGTTTTAGGACCCCTAGTGACATATTAGAATCATTTATATAGGTCAAATGGGGTAATAGGATGACCTATGACCCCTTTCAACACATTCCATAAAAACATGTCTGTAGGAGTCTTAGGACCCCTAAGGACATATTATAATCATTTATATGGGTCAAAAGGGGCCATAGGTTGACCTATGACCTCTTTCGACACATTTTATTACAATATATGTCTCTAAGGGTACTAGTACCCCTGAGGACATTAGAATGATTTATATGGGTTGAAAGGAGCCATATGATGACCTATGAGCCCTTTCGACACATTTCATGATGACATATGTCGTTAGGGATCGTAGGACCCCTAAGGACATATTAAAATCATTTACATATGTTAAAAGGGGCCATAGGATGACCTATGGCCTTTTTTAACACATTCTATGATGACATATGTCTCTTGGGATCTTAAGACCCATAGAGACATATTAGAATCATTTATACGGGTCGAAAGGGATCATAGGATGACCTATGACTCCTTTCAACATATTTCAAGACAACATATCTTGCTAGGGGTCCTAGGACCCTTGGGAACATTATAATCATTTATATGGGTTGAAAGGTGTCATAGGATGACCTATGACCCCTTTTGACACATTCCATGATGACATATGTCTCTAGGGGTCTTTGAACTCTTATAGACATGTTAAAATTATTTATATGGGTCAAAAGGGTCGATAGGATGACTTGTGACCCCTTTCAACACATTCCATGATGACATATGTCTCTAGGGGTCCTATGACACCTAAGGACATATTATAACCATTTATATAGGTCGAAAGGGGCTATAGGACCTCTTTTGACACATTTTATTACAACATATCTCTCTAAAAGCTCAAGGATCCCTATAGACATATTATAATTGTCTATATGAGTCGAAACGGGCCATAGGATGACCTATGACCCCTTTTGACATATTCTATGATGACATATGTCTATAGGGGTCCTAGGACCTTTGGGACATATTAGAATCATTTATATGGGTCAGAAGGGGCCATAAGATTGTCTATGACTCCTTTTGACACATTCCATAATGACATGTCTCTAGAGGTCCTAAGACCCCTAAGGACATATTATAATCTTTTATATGAGTCGAAAGGGGCCATAGGATGACCTCTAACCCATTTTAATATATTTTATTACAACATATGTCTCTAGGCATTCTAAGACCTCTAGGGACATATTAGAATCATTTATATGGGTCGAAAGGGACCATAAGATGACCTATGACCCCTTTAAACACATTCCATGACGACATGTCTCTACGGGTCCTAGGACCCCTAGTGACATATCAGAATCATTTATATGAGTCAAAAGGGTAGGATGACCTATGACCCCTTTCAAAATATTCCATGATGACATATATTTCTAGGGGTCCTAAGACCCCTACAAACGTATTATAATCATTTATATGGGTCTAAAGGGGCTATAGAATGACCTATGACCCCTTTCGACACATTTTATTACAACATGTCTCTAGGGGTCATAGAGACATATTATAATCATTTATATGGGTCAAAAATTACCATAGGAGGGCCTATGACCCCTTTCGACACATTTCATGATGACATATGTCACTAGGGTTTGTAAGACCCTTAAGAACATATTAGAATAATTTATATGGGTTGAAAGGGGCCATAGGATGACCTATGACCGCTTTCAACACACTCCATGATGACATATGTCTCTAAGGGTCTTAGGATCGCTAAGGACATATTATAATCATTTGTAGGGGTCGAAAGTGGCACTTGGATGACCTATGACCCATTTCGATACATTTTATTACAACATGTCTTTAGGGGTCTTAAGACCCCTAGGGAAATATTATAATCATTTATATGGATCAAAAGGTTTTATAGGTCATAGGATGACCTATGACCCCTTTTGACATATTTTATTACAACATATCTCGCTAGGGGTCCAAGGACCCCTAGGGACATTATAATTATTTATATGGGTCAAAACCCTTTCGACACATTTTGTTAGAACATATTTCTCTATAGGCCCTAGGACCCTTAGGGACAGTAGAATCATTTATATGAGTTGAAAGTGGCCATAGGATGACCTATGACCCTTTTCAACACATTCTATGATGACATATATTTCTAAGGGTCCTAGGATCTCTAAGGACATTTTATAATTGTTTATATGGGTCGAAAGGGGACATAGGATGACCTATGACCATTTTTAACACATTTCATGATGACATATGTCTCTAGGGGTCTTAGGACCCCTAGGGACATATTATAATCATTTATATGGGTCGAAAGGTGCCATAAGATGACCTATGACCCTTTTTGACACAATTTATTATAACATATGTCGCTAGGGGTCCTAGGTCCCCTAAGAACATATTATAATTGTTTATATGAGTCAAAAGGGGCGATACGATGTCCTATGACACCTTTCGACACATTCCATGATGACGTATATCGCTAGGGGTCTTATGGCCCCTAGGGACATATTAGAATCATTTATATGGGTTGAAAGATGCCATAGGATGACCTATGACCCCTTTCAACACATTTCATTATGATATATGTCTCTTGGGGTCTTAGGACCCCTAGGGACATATTAGAATCATTTATATGGGTCAAAAGGGGCCATAGGATGACCTATCATCCCCTTTTGACACATTTTATTACAACATATGTCATTAGGGGTTCTGGAACCCCTAAGGACATATTATAATTGTTTATATGGATTAGAAGGTGTCATAGGATGACCTATGACTACTTTTAACACATTTCATGATGACATATGTCTCTAGGGGTCCTAAGACCCCTTGAAACATATTATAATAATTTATATAGGTTGAAAGGGGCCTTGGGATGACCTATGACCCCTTTTCACGCTTTTTATCACAACCTTTGTCTCTAGGGACCCTTAAAGACGCATTTGGTTGGTTTCAATGCATCCATCGGCGTCATAGGTTAACCTATGACCCCTCTGAATAGATTTCATGGCAATTTATGTCCCTAAGACCCTTAAGACCCTGAGGGACCTATTGAGAATGCATCAAAGGGGGTAATAGGTTGACCTATGAGCCCTTTCGATGCATTTTATGACAATACTATATTTAATAATAATATAATATTATATATTTTAATATAATAATAATACATTATTAGCTTATATAATAATAATCATATATGTTACTAGATTATAGAATTAGTAATAATAATAACTATAAATATTATTATATATAATAATAGTCATATAATAATACTATATTATATTTAGTTATAATAATAATTATTATATTTAATAATAATAATCATACATATTACTATAATATTATAATAATTATAATGATATATAATTATAATATCAATGTCCACACTTCTCCAAAATAAATTTCACTCTAAAACACTCTAAAGTTTCCCTCTCAAATTTATTTCCTCTCAAATTTCTCTGCCTCCAAAATTGCAATTGGAATATCTTCCCTCTCAAGTTTTCTTCTAAAATTTCAATTAAAAAATCATGGACTTGATCAGATACCCGATTTCAAAACAGGTATCCAATTTCAAATTGGATACCCAATTTTATTTTTGGTATCCAATTAGGCTCGGTATTTACCCAGCCTATTTGGTCAACCCAAAAAATGTGTTTGAGAAGGGTTTCACTGACACTCAGACTTCGGGTAGCCATTTGACAATAATATTTTCATCAAAATTGAATGAAATGAAGAGAGATTTTTTATAACACTCTTGAGATTCCATCGATATAATATCTATTAAATTTTGAGTTCAATAAATATTTATTAGTTAATTTTCAATGAAGATGATTGTAAAGTGTTGATTGACAAATTGATTGAAAAAATAGTTATAACTTTCAAACGATATAACATTTTTTTAATCCAAAAGTTGTGTTACATTCTATGCTTTGCTTAGTATAAGAAAAATAAAATAAAAATAAAATTTGGTAAAGTTTTCTATTAGTTAAGGTGGTCAAACACGAGATTTTTTCCAAAAAACTTTTAGTAGAAAATTCATATTTAATTATTTATTTGAAATTAAAATACTCAAAAATATGCGTCACATCTAAACACGAGTCTACTTTTTATATGTATAATTATATTAAAATAATATTATCATTTGATTTTGATTAAAGTGGTCAGACATACACATACTTTTTATTTTTGCCCTGAAATTTTCATAGTACTGCATTAAAATCCAAACTTTTGACCAATTAATTTTATTTTTTCTCTAGATAAGGCCTAGTAGTTTAGAAACTAAATTCAATTTTCTACAGATTATTTTCTTACAATTTTTTGATATAAAGTCCAGAACCATTTTAAAATTATGTGTCAAGTTGACATAACTCTGATTTGTTGGTTTTTCATTGCCACTTAATGCCATAGTTTGGCTGACCATGATCCTACACATACCCTAATATATTATTATATATTAATAACATAGGTCATGATAATAATAATATATATATATATTAATAACATATATAATATATTACCTTATTATATTTAATAATAATATAATATAATAATCATATATATATTTATATATATTATATTTATAGATTATAATAATAATAATAACATAATATATTATTATATATTAATAGTTAACATAGGTCATAATAATAATAATAACATATATTATGTTATTATATTTAATAATAATAATATAATATAATAATACATTATAAGCTAATACATAACTCATAACTCATATATTTTGGTAATTCATAACTCATATAATAATATTATAAGCTAATACATTATAGCAATTTGTTTTTCCCTCCAATATTTTGATGCAATATTAGATATTTGATTTCATATTGGATACCCAATTTTACTGGCATTATTTTTCCAAAATATTTCCTATGACTGCAGACCTGACAACATCACTTTTTATGGGCCTTTTTCATGGGTTTTAGGAAAAGTCATGTTTTGTGGCCCAAACAATCAAATTTTTTTTGATAATATATTCCTAGGTGTTTGAAATTGTCATCTAAATGGGGAGCAGTAGTCATCGAAAGGCTAAATGAAAAAAGAAGGTATCCAATGAAGACATTGTGGCATATAAGGAAAGGGACAAAGTACAACACTGAAAGAAAAGACAAGGTATGTTTAATGTGAGTCAAGTTGACAATGAATTAGTCAAAGGTGAAATCATATAGTTAGATAATGAATATATGTAATTGGAAAATAAAAATATACCAATTGAAAATAATAATGCTAGAATTGAAAATTTAGAGAATAAAAATTTGGAGGATGAAATGCTACTAGGTCATAATGTAAATTGCATGATTGACCATGCCGAACATGACAATGCATAGGAACCTACTGTATAGGAACCTTACATATCTTGCAATTATAATCGACATGAAGGTTTTAGAACAAAAAAATGTATAATTAAAATTGTTGAAACAATTATTACCAATTTGGAAGGGAGAAAATCAGAAAGAACCATTTGGTTATGGGCTTCAAGACTATATAAGATGTTTTTCATCAACAAGACAATGGTGGAGCAATGTCAGCTTTTTATGCTCTTATTAAAGATGCAAAAGATGAGACCTATGCTTTCTAAATTAAAGATTCATGTCAATAAAAAAATTGGAAAGAAATGCCATTATTGTGAAGAATCTTTTTAGTGCTCTCAATAGCATTGGGAAAAATAGCAGGGAGAAGGATAAGAGAGCTGCTTGAAGGGTTATAACAACATCTTTGGCAAGTCATCATTTGAGAAAGGGTAGATATATGAGACAAACTTGTATTGACTTGAACTTAAATCATACTACTTTGAGAAGAGCACTTAGTCGATGAGAGAGAATTGATGATCCTCTTCAAAATGAAACATGGGCTTTTGGTGGAGACTTTCATGTTTTGATAAGAAGACATCTGATGACGTGAAGGAAGAAATTACACAATTTTGGCACTCTAGCTCACAAATATCACCCAATGCTAAAGACGTGTTAAAGTTGAGAATTGACATCAGAGACCACATGTCACATCCTAAACACTATTTGGAGATAAGTCAAACTATGTTGTTCAAAAAATTTAGAGAGAGTCATCCAAGTCTTCATATATCACAAAGGGCTTTTGAATCTTTGAAGCCATTTTATTGTGTGTCACTAAAAATTTGAAATATATGTTGTTGCAAATATCATATCAAGTTTTCTATGCACCATGAACTATTACACTCCATCCATTCTACTTTGCATAGTAAAAAAATGTTGGAGAATTTTGGTGCGAGTGGGCTTCCAAAATTATCAAGAGACTTGCTAGATCAATTTTTATGTCGTAGAGTTAATGGTTGTTTCTTTTATAGAAATGCTTGTTTAAATGAGAAGTGTTATGAATGTGGTGGCTTATCCAAGTTTGACACATGTTTCCATGAGGGGTGCAAACAAGATCTTGGAAAGACAATAGTAAAAAAAAAAGGTATATGAAATGGTGAAAAACACATTGAAGAGTGGGGTTGAGGGCTCTAAATGTGAATTGGTTGCAAAAGAAATTAGTGTGGCTAGTTTTATTTCAAATTTCAAGGCAAATATTTTCTACAAGTATGCAAGACATAGTCACAGGTCTCAATGGTTGGATCAACAATTTAGAATGTGTAAGGAGACTTTTTCCATTGACATTATTATACCAGTTATTGATTTTACTAAGAACTACACATTGCAACCTTAAAATGAGACACAATCTTAGTATTACAACTCCATTCAAATTGCTATTTTCATCCACATAATATATAGACATGCCCCTAATAGTGTCGAATATAATCAGAAGATTATTAAAGAGTATCATTTTTATATAAGTGATGATAGATCTCACTCTCATGAGTTTTTGCAACATTGTTTCGAGAATTATTTTGATTTCTTACAGGAGCATACAATTGCTATGGATAGATATATCATTTGGTCAAATAACTATACAGGTCATTTTAAGAATGCTCACATGTTTTATTGGTTGTGTGGGATGCATGTAGAGAGGGGGCTGCCTCATATTTGGAGTTTTTTTTAGTATGGCCATGGGAAAGGGGAACATGATGGATTAGGGACGTGTGTGAAGAGATCTCTAGTTAAGGAGCAATTGAAGATTTCAGTAGCAGAGCTTTTTGATGCTTGGAGTATTGTTGATTGGTGTAGTTTAGCATTAACATAGGGGGGGACTCTTGATTCAGTGGTATGCAGGTTCTTTTGGTTAGTTGAGGAAGGGTCCATAGGTGATAGATTAGATTGTTCTATAGTGAGAAACTCATCAAAAATGCATTCATTCCAAAGCTTTGATTCTAGTATATGGATCATTTGGACACGACAACTAGCTTGCTTTTGTCTTAGTTGTTTTTAGTGTGATTGGGATCATTGTGAGTTGAGTAAGTGGGTGAACACATGGGCTCCACATTATCTTACTCCATTTTCTATCATACCCTCTATAAAAAATGATGACATGGAAAGTTCACTTGAGCATAACCATATATCAGATCTTCTTTAGCTAGGACATGTCTTTGCATTGGTTGCACCATAGGGGAATGATGAAAAATCTGATTATTGGTTAGCACATTGTGTAAGAGGTAAAAAAAAGCTTGCACAACCAATCATAGAGGATGATGGATTCACATATCCTACTGGTTCAGTGGTTGTCATTGGAACATGGCTATGGACATACATGCTTAGAAGGAATGGAATTCCTACATTTGAAGACTATCAGAAGCACAAAATAATTCTCATATATTCACATCTTATTATTGCAAAAAAGGTAAAGTTGTTGAAGTATCAAGGAAGACCACAAGTAAAAAATTTTTTTACTATTACTAATGTTGATCATGAAGCCCTATTAGAGACCTTGAAGTAGAGAGAGGACCCTACTAGAACACTCAACTAGGTATATTTACTTCTTATGTTATTTTTTATGTATAATTAGGTGTAGAGCACCTAATTTTTTGTTTTCTTTTCTTGATGTAATAAGGTCTAGGGATATATCTAATGATCTCCCTATGACCATCCAGTTTTGTAATGGACACAAGACCCCATGGTGCTACTATAAGCCTTGGACATCAATTGGTCCAATAAAGTGGATTTTTGATTATTTCTATGTTCTCTAGGTAGTCTAGGTGTTTAGAATACTAGTAAGGTCCCTAGGAGTTTTTGGAATCCATTTACAAGAAAATTTGCAATAAAAGTTGTCTTAGCACAAAAATTGAAAACATTGTAAAAAGTTGCTTAACAACTTTTGCAATTTTCTTGACAACTTTTCAAAATGTAACTCCTAACAGCTAAAACTATCCACAAGTTGGTTTAATCAGTTGCAAATAGCCTATAAAGGCTCTGAACATTTGAAGAAGGAGATATATTGAAAAAACACATTGTATTTGCTCTCAAATCAATAAAAACTTGTTGTTTCCAATGCATTTTTTCTGATTTCTCACATGTAGTATGAAACCAAATGGTTGAAGGGTGATGTTTTTGCATTGATAAGTTGGTACTATTCATTTAGAATATCTTAGTTTTGGTTTGAAGTCCCTATCAATTATTTTGCAAAAGATATCCTATTTGCTTAGTTGTTGGTCTGAGAAACCCTTAAAATTAGGCTTTGGTCACAAAAAATGACCCTAACTTGATTCTCCACTAGTGGATTTATTTCCATTTTGGAATGGATCAAGTTAGATATGTACTTTATCATATTTTGGAAGTTTTGGAGTAGGACGTTGCATTGGTGAATTTTGAGAGTGAGCCCTAGGTTAAATATCTCTATGTATTGACCCTATTTTGGAGGAATTTGAGTGGATAGGATGGTGTAAAGAGTTTGAGAACTTGGTGTAAAAATAAAGTACCCTTATTTGAGTTTGAGGAATAGCTTGGTGGTTGAGATTTGACTTCATGCACCCATTCTTGAGAATTTGCCTTGAAAACCAAGCCTAAAGTGGTTAATTAGGCCTGTGTACTTGGTGCTAGTTGAGATATGCTGGAGTGGAGTTGGCCTTTGAAACTTTGGAGTTTGTTAGTACTTAGAAATGGGTAGTTGAATTAGAATTTGATTTCCCATGTCCTTTGGTAATTTTTGGAGTTATTGGTCAAAATATGTTTTAGGAGACCTAATAGGCTAGTAGGTCTAATTGAGAAAATTGAGTTGTGGGTTGTTGGGAGTGCAACTAGTGGTTGGTTCACCTTTTTTGTGTTGAGACCAAGTTTTTCCAAGCCCTTTTTGGTGGTGGAAAGGCCTAGGACAAAAAAATCCTCATTTTTTCCATTTTGAGGGAGGTTGCCATAGTTGCATTGAATTGGGTGCATGTGGTTTTGGGTCTTACTTGTGGAAGGTAAGTCTAGAAACCTTTTTTAATGTTTTTTAGGACAAGTATCCATTTAAGGAAGTAGACCAAGTCTTTTGTTAAATCCTTGTGAAAACCTTGAAGGTTGTGTAGGATTTGGCTTGACCCTTTCTTCCATTGTGCTATCTCTGCATCATCCATGGTCAAGGAGTCCCCATCTTTTGTTAAGGTAGCTACAAGTTCATAAAAACTATCAACCTATTGAATGCTCTTGAGAAATGGATCCATATTGCATTCATGATTAGAATCATTAGGAAAAATGCATATACTCTGAATTTTCAGTAGCAAGGTTCTCAAAAAAAACTTTTACAATACTATAAAAATAATCTTCTAAGCTTTGGTTAGCTACCATCTCATTCATATTTTTTATTGTGATTATGTGGTTTGAATCACATCTTCCTAATTTTTCTCAACAAAAGAAGGTAATGGAATTTTAAAATTAGGATAGTTGGTCCAAGAAGGCCTCCATGTTAGTTTGATAATTTGACAATGTAGGGACTCATATAGGAGTTTTTCTATTTCTTTTGCAAGGCTATGACCCCTAAAAGTTGGAATCTCAAAAATAGAAGGTATACTTGGATATTGTAGAGGATCAACATGCCTAGATCTTGGAAATTCATTTTTGATGGCCTCCACTTTAATGGGTTAGTTCATTGACTAGGAACACAAGGTGGTTGGGTCTTTACCTCTTGAAATTGAAATTTTTTTAATCTCATCTACTCTTCTTTTATAGTTATCTCTCTTGCAAGATATTCATCATACTTCCTTTGTTGCCAATCCATTTTTTGTTGATCTTGGTAAGCACACTCATCTTTATGCATGTAATACTCTTGTTGTCTATTAATACTCCTCATCTCCTCTTATGTTATCAACATGTGGGGGATAGTTCATAAATGTTCATAGGTCCACCACATCTATTAAAGTTCATAAAAATAACATTATATGACATTAAAGGATGATATTCCATTTGCACACACTCTTTAGCATCTCCAAATGAGCTATTCATTAATATGCTGATTTAACATCATCAAAACATGTTGAGCTCTTAGGCCCACCCCTTGAAACAAGAGTAAAATCAACAAGAATACCTTTTCATGTAGTCTCAAGCCTCCCCAAATGAACTAGTCATTACCAAGGTGGTTCAACATCACCCATTAGTGTTGAACCCTTAGGCCCATCCTTCCAACTGAGAGGAAAACCAGTTCTTAGTCCAACAACATTAATGAAATACAAGGTTGTTGATCATTCACATACCTAGTATGTCTAATGAAAAGAATTTTCAAGAATGCATGACATGTTTCCAAATGCATATCCATAAAAATGCACAAAAATGAAATTTTGCAATATTAAAGGATTCTATTCCCTTGGCACACACCCTTTAGCATCTCTAGAAGAGCTAGTGATTTTCGTTTTAATTCAATATCACCCAAACATGTTGAGCCCTTAAGCCCACCCATTTGAATTAGTAGGAAAATTGATTGGTTATCCAACAATGCTCATGCTAAGAAAGCTTGTTAATCGATCATATACCAACCCCATCTCATCAAAAAATAAAATCAAGTAATGCATACATGAGGTATGCACAATCACTAACCATTCCATGCACTTTTTTATCACATCAATACATGGAACACTGGTGCAGAGCACCTCATATTTTTTCTTTTCTTGATGTAATAAGGTCTAGGGATAGATCTAATGATCTTTCTATGACCATCCACATTTGTAATCGACACAAGACCCCATGGTGCCACTATAAGCCTTGGGCATCAATTGGTCCAATAAAGTGGATTTTTCATAAATTCCATATTTTATAGGCAAGTCTAGGTGTTTAGAAAATTAGTAGGGTCCCTAGGAGTTTTTAGAGTCCATTTTCAAACAAATTTGCAATAAAACTTGTCTTAGCACAAAAATTGCAAAAAGTTGCTTAGCAACTTTTGCAATTTTCTTGACAACGTTTCAAAATGCAACTCCTAAAGGCTAGAACTATCCATAGGTTGGTTGAATCAGTTATAAATAGTCTATATAGGCTCTTAGCATTCAAAGAAGGAGATAGATTGAAGAAACACATTGTGTTGGCTCTCAAATCAATAAAAAACTTGCTATTTCCAGTGCATTTTTTTGATTTTCCACGTGCAGTATGGAACCAAATGGTTGAAGGGTGAACTTTTTGCATTGATAAGTAGACACAATTTATTTATAATATTTTGGTTTTTGTTTGAATTCCCTATCAATCATTTTGCAAAAGTTATTCAATTTTCTTGGTTGTTGGTTTGAGAAACCCTTAAAATCAAGGTTTGGTCACAAAAATGACCCTAGGTTGATTCTCCACTGGTGGATTTCCTTCCATTTTGGAATGGAGAAATTTAGGGATGTACTTTATCAAATTTTCATAGTTTTTGAGCAAGAGGTTGCGTTGGTGAATTTTGGGAGAGAGCCCTAGGTCAAATATTTTTATGCATTTGACCCTATTTTGGAGGAATTTGAATGGATAGAATGAAGGAAAGAGTTTGAGGACTTGAAGTCAAAAAAAAGTGCCCTTATTTGACTCTAAAGAATAGCTTGGTATAGAAAATTTTGTTTCATGCACCCATTCTTGACCATTTGCCTTGAAAACCAAGCCTAAAGTGGCTAATTAGGCCTGTGTACTTGGTGCTAGTTGGGATATGCTAGAGTGGAGTTGGTCTCTGAAACTATGAAGTTTGTTAGTACTTGGAAAAGGGTACTTGAATCAGTATTTGATTTCCTAGGTCCTTTGGTAAGTTGTAGAGTTATTGGTCAAAATTTGTTTTAGGAGACCTAATAAGCTAGAAGGTCTAATTGAGCAAATTGAGTTGTGGGTTGTTGGGAGTACAACCAGTGACTGAATTACCTTATTTGTGTCAAAACTAAGTTGTTCCAATCCCTTGATGGTGGAGGAAAAGTCTAGAACAAAAAAATCCTTATTTTGCCCATTTTGGGACTTTGGTCCTATTTGCATAAGTTGGTTTATTGTTGCTTGTGTCTTGCTTAGGGTGGTGAGACTTAAAAATTTCTCCAGTGGTTCCCAGGAGGAATATGCACTTGTGAGAATAGAACATACCCTTGGCTTAACCCTTGGAGTATTTTTGAAAGTTGTGTGGGAAAGGAGCTTGCTTGTTGACTTCCATTGTGTTATCTCTGCATCAAACACCAAGGAAGTATACATGAGATTTGTAATGACACCATTGGTGAACATACTTATTCACAAATATTGTAGTTCCACCCAAACCTCACTTCTTGTGAAGGTAATGTAGCCATGTACTCTAGCTTGGATCTAGAAAGAGATAATCATAACTGTTATAACAATGTACTAGTGTTAATGTATAACCATTTTATAATTGTGAATGAAATAACACCTAGCTACATTAATGGATTCCCTTTAATTGGTAGGGATGAACTAGCATACCCAAAAAGATATATAATAACTGAGATGGTGGTTAAATGTGGAGTTAATCAAATGACCAACTAATTTCCTTATCCATAATTATCAGTGATGGTTTGGGCAAAAATTGACATATTGTTTATTTTGGCCTATCATTTACCAAGTGGTAATAATTGAAGCCCTCGCTTCCTATGTTGTGGTTGCAAAATAGTTGCATCATTTGATGTATGATGTGTGCAGTGGTCTCAAGTTGGCATGTGAGTTCATTTAAGCATTAGTTACTTATGTGTTGATTTGTTGATATGCTTTGTTTTCTAGTCTTCATTTTTCTATTTGGGGGTCTTGACTTTATGTGATTTTTCATCTTGTGTGTGCATTTGGTACATGTCATGACAATCTATATGCACTTGGCTCTTGCAATGCCTCAATGGTTCTTTACTAAATGTTAATTTGTAAATGTTCTTTGTTAATGTTATTATTAAAATTATTGTCATTTTGATGTATGTGAATGGTGTATGATGTTGACATTTTGTATGCCTTGTAATTGGAAACTTAATCATTTGTTGATCAATTGCATGCCAAGCACAACACAAGAAATGCAACACATACTTCCAAATACACATCCATAAAAGTGCATAAAAATAGCATTCTATGACATTAAAGGATCACCACAGTGTAACTTTGAAATCGCTAATCTTGGCATCAAATCATTAGCTCCATTAGCTCTAGGTGGGCGAGTGAACCCTAGTGACACCCTTGTTCTGGTCATAGAGACCATCCATCATCTGCAGCTACTCCATATTGAGGAGTCTCAAGGGTGCCCTAAGTGCATTTCGAGGTCGATCTTCTAAGGGTTGTAACTCATAGCTCATGAGGGCTATTTATGAAATTTCAAATGCTATAGGATAGTTATGTTGAGGCCTAAATTAACCTATCTCATTTTTTAGAGATCACATTGCATTTGGATTCAACACAGTGATCTCGCTCGATGCCAAAACTCATAGTGTGCCTCAGTTCATAGGATCACCACAACATAACTTTGAAACCATTGATATTGGCATCAAATTGTCAGTGCCATTAGCTATGGATGGGTGGGTGAGCCTTAGTGACACCCTGGTTCCAGTCGCAAAGACAATCCATCATTTGTAGCCACTTTGTATCGAGGAGTCTCCAAGGTGCTCTAAGTGCATTTTGAGGTCAATTTTCTAAAGGTCCTAACTCAGAGCTCTAGAGGGATATCAATGAAATGTTGAATGCTATAGTACAATGATGCTAAGGTCTAAAATAACCTATCTCATTTTTGAGAGATCACCTTCTGTGTGGATTCGACACATTGATCTCCCTTGATGCCAAAACTCATAGTGTGTCTCAGTTCATAGGTGCACCACAACATAACTTTGAAACCACTGATCTTGGCATTGAATCATTAGTGCCATTAGCTCCAAATGGATGGTTGAGCCCTAGTGACACCCTTGTTTCAGCCATGCAGACCATCCATCATCCATGACCACCCATACCAAGGAGTCTCCAAGGTGCTCTAAGTGCATTTCAAGGTCGATCTTCTGAGGGCTGTAACTTGGAGCTCGTGAGGGTTATCAATGAATAGTCAAATTCTATAGGATGATGATGCTGAGGGCTAAAATAATATATCTCATTTTTGAGAGATCGCCTTCCATTTGGATTCAGCACATCAATCTTGCTCAATGCCAAAACTCGTAGTGTGCCTCAGTTCATAGGTGCACCACAATGTAACTTTGAAACCACTGATCTTGGCATCAAATTATCAGTGCCATTAGCTTTGGATGGGTGAGTGAACCCTAGTAACATCCTTGTTCTAGCCATGGAGACCCTCCATCATCCATGGCCACCCCGTACGGAGGAGTCTCCAAGGTGCTCTAAGTGCATTTCGAGGTCGATCTTCTGAGGGTCATAACTCAGAGCTCGTGAGGGATATCAATGAACTATTGAATGCTAAAAGATGATGATGTTGAGGCCTAAAATATCCTATCTCATTTTTGAGAGATAAAATTTTGTTTGGATTCACCACATCAATCTCACTCGATGCCAAAACTCGTAGTGTGCCTCAGTTCATAGGTGCACCACAATGTAACTTTGAAGCTATTGATCTTGGCATCAAATCGTCAGCATCATTAGCTTTGAATGGGTAGGTGAACCCTAGTGATACTCTTGTTCTAGCCACAGAGACCTTCCATCATCTGTGGCCACCCCATATCGAGGAGTGTCCAAAGTTCTTTAAGTGCATTTTGAGGTTGATCTTCCAAGGGTTGTAACTTGGAGCTCGTGAGGGCTATCAATGAACCATAAAATTCTATAGGATGATGATGTTGAGGCCTAAAATAACCTATCTCATTTTTGAGAGATCACATTATGTTTGGATTCAACACAATAGTCCCGCTTGATGCCAAAACTCACAGTGTGCTTCAGTTCATAGGTGCACCACAATGTAACTTTGAAACCATTGATCTTGGCATCAAATCATGAGTGTCATTAGCTTTGGATGGGTGGGTGAACCCTAGTGACACCCTTTTTCCTATCATGAAGACCCTCCATCGTCTATGGTCACCCCATACCGAGGAGTCCCCAAGGTGCTCTAACTGCATTTTGAGGTTGATCTTTAGAGGGTCGTAACTTCGAGCTCGTAAGGGCTATTGATGAACCATAAAATTCTATAGGATGATGATGCTAAGGCCTAAAATAAAATATCTCATTTTTAAGAGATCACATTCCATTTAGATTTGGCACAACGATCTCGCTCGATGCAAAAACTTGTAGTGTTCCTCAGTTCATAGGTGCACCACAACATAACTTTGAAACTATTGATCTTGGCATCAAATCATCAAGGCCATTAGCTCTGGATGGGCGGGTGAACCCTAGTGACACCCTTATTTTGATCGTGGAGACCATCCATCATCCACAGCCACCCCATATTGGGGAGACTCCAAGGTGCTCTAAGTGTCAATCTTCTAAGGGTCGTAACTCAAAGCTAGTGAGGGCTATCGATGAAACGTCAAATGCTATAGGAAAATGAGCCATAAATTTTTCTTACAAAGTGAAAATTAGTGCAAAGAGTTAGTTAGGGGTTTGAGCATGACCATACAAGGTTGGAAACACCTATATAAAGTGTGAAATGATAACATGCATTAATGAAGCCAGTTTTGTTAAGTGGATTAGTATGGGTAATTTGATCAATGTGAGAAATGTATAGATGTTATTCATATGGATATGGTATTGGGGAACCAAGTTAAAAAGGTTTGATCCAATCAAGTCTCTTAAGTTGGGATATTTTGAGGTTATGTTGAAATTGGAAAGTTGTAGTATGAGGATAGTAACAAAGTGAAGTGCTAGTTATCAAAGATTATGAATCTAGGAATGAGTTCATGGTTGGGAATAGAATCCATGGTTGAGGAGTGGATTCTTTAAGTGTGCTAAGATTAGATTTGAGGCCAAGAGTTAGTTTCAAGGTTGAAGGTGGAGTTTAAAATCAGATTTGGGGTTATGTGAACCTTGTGTAGGAGGTTAACAAGTGTGTTTATGTCATGATAACACTTCAAATTAAACATTGCATCCAAATTTGATAATAAAGGTTGTTAAAATGTTATTTACAAATTATTACATTTGAATAAAATATAACAAACATAATCAAAATTAATGATATTCCATAAACATGAACAATACACATGATCCACGATAAATTGAAAAATACTAGATACTAAATTAGTATATATATCATTGTACACATAAATGACAAAAATATATGTCAAAATACATGTATCCATAGACAGTGTACACAAATATACATCAAAATACATAGATCCATATACAAAATGTGGCTGATCATGCCATCAGAATGTGTATAATATCAATGTTTTTGTAAATAATGTGGCATGCGCCATCTCAAAATGTCTCATGACGCATCCTACGACAACTATACTATTGTAGGTTGTTGGTGGATGATCAAAATGCAACAACTTCACTACACTTGGTGGATTGGATGTCTCCTATATAAACATAAAAGGAAAACCTAAAGTTAGACTACTAAATTTATATGGTTATTTGTATCTAAAATTGAATTACTCATATGCATAATGATATTTTTTTTAATGAAGATTTATACTATTAAAATTTCATAATAAATACCTCTCTCATCAACTTCCTGTGCTGGTTAGGAGTCCTCTCATATGCCCTCGACAATGCTTGTACCTCACTGATTGTGGCCTACGTATGTTCAAATATATCTAATAGATGAATCTACAACTTCAACTATAGCATTATAATTCATAGCATGCTAAATTTATAACATATTTTATCATGAATTCAAACTACAATTTACTAGTGTAGGCTCCTCCTCAAGATATAGTGGTTGCATCATCAAATCTACAAAACTCTCCCGTCAAACCTCATGTGCACTAGGAGTCTCCTATGAGATGCAAAATAGTAGTTGTTAATATCACAGAAATCAGTTTTGAATTTATTTATGAAGATAAGGAAAATAAAAAATAAAGGATACTTATACATACAATGGGGCTCTCGGTGCAAATGGAAATGCCTGAGCGTCTAAGAAGTAGAATCTATATGGGCTCATCGCCACTAGCCATGCCCTATATAAAATAAATAATGTAATTAAATTTCATTACCACAAATATTTTACAAGAATACATCAATATTTAATCAAATAGAAAGCACCTAATTACCTTTCCTTTTTCAATGGGTGTTGGCTCATTCCCCAAACTTTGTCCCCCAGGGACAGGTGGTATCTACAAGATAAAAATAAATTAGAAACCATATATGCTACAATATCAAATAGAAAAAATAATGAGAACACAACATAATGTATCGTAGATGTCTCAAGGCCAAATGAAATGGCCAAGAGCATGGCATCATCAACTTGTCTCAGCTCCTCCTCGGTCATCAACTAAACATGAATGAAGATCACATACATCTATAATTTAGTATGGCTTAAAAATTAAAATTACTCTATTACAAAAATTAACTTCAAATTGCATATGTCATAAAAAAAATGTATACATGTACTGACACAGAAGGAGTCCATGCCTCTACATTCCCCTCCTCTCTCGCATCAGGGTCTGTAGCCTCTACACATGTGTCTGGTGTATCCTCATCTAATACAAAATGATACTCAAGAAGATCACCATTGGGACCCAGGAAAATATTCTTGCATGTAATGCAAGTGTGAGGTACACAAACATATGGTGAGCTAGTCGATGATGAACTGGTGCCAACATCATCAACACGGGGAGGCAGGTTTGACCTAGTCTAAGATATCAATAGTCTACTCAATCTATGAATGGCTCTAATGGTTTGAGAGATAGCCTCTTTCATAATATCAAGATGTTGCACTTGAGGAAAGGGGGAGACATCAGTAGGGGGGACAAAATTATCAGCTTTCTTTTGCTAGGAAGAGGGTCTATCCTGAGGATCTCCTAATCCTACACCCATGTTGGGCTTCATGCTGCAATAGTTCACTTTGAATTTCAACACAAGTTATGCATATAATTTTCTAAGGAAATAAAATGACACCTCTAAATTACTGTATGGAGGGATATCAAAAACAATCCACCAATGATCCCAAAAGTTTGCATGTATGGCATCATTTGTGCACCATTTAATTGATAGTTTGGGTTTTTTACGATTGATTGATATACCAATTTTTGAGTTTGCAAAAAGGCCAACCAAATCATTTTTGGTTATATTGAGGGATGCAACCTCATCATTGTCCAAGCCATCATCAAACATCTCATGCATTTCATCATGCCAACGAAGAGCAGTATTTTGTTTGTTGGTAAGGGTTTCAATGTTATCCACTATGGTGTTTAACATGGATAACATAGGAGCCAATACGGTTACATCATTATATGTTCCTCACAAAGCCCTCAATTGGATGGGATTTTCAATTATCAAATCCTCTATACAAGGAGGGTTTTGAGGGGGTAAAGGATCATTTTGTGGATGGTTTTGCGGTGACATTGGATCATTTGGTGGGGGGTTATGAGGAATAGTATTCCTTGCCTCATGGTCATCATTTTGATCAACCATTCCTATTAACTTGCAAAACATAATTTATTTTAGAAAAAACCTAAATTTTAACAATTTCTATCAAAAAACCCTAAATTCTAACAAATTCAACTAAAACTAATAAATTTATGATAAAATTTATTAAATTTATATTAAAATTGATGAAAAAAAAACTAGCTTATATCGTGTATCCATTATAAAACCCGATATCCAAGCTGTTGAGCATGAAAATAACTTGTGGGTTGTCTTTTTTTATTATTAACACTAGCAGATATCAGGTATTTGGTATAATATCAGATATTTGATATAATATCAAATATTCAATATCTATTATTATTATTAAAAAAAAAATGACAACCCATGGGTTGTTCACAAAATAAGACTGTGGAGACTATAAAAACAACTCGTAGGTTGTCTTTTGTTTTTGTTTTTTAATAACACTAATCGACATTGGGTATCTGATATTATATCATATATTTGATACAATATCGAGTATCTAATATCAAATTGGATACCCAATAAGGGTTGGGCCTTACTTTCCAGGTTTAGTACCTAGATAGGTGAAAAAAAGTCAAAGTGGATTTTGAAATGCTTTTAGATGTTTTCAAACTCTATTTTTTTACATCACCACTTTTTGGCACACCATGATCCTACATATACTCATGACACGAGATATGATTAGCCAAAAATCCTCTAATGAGAAGGTAAAACTAGGGTGGGAATGACACCCACAAATCTTCACTATTGTAGTAATAAAGTGTATCCGATAAAGGTTACAATGTTTGATCATGAACCATGATCTACCCTATGAAAGGTCTACCCTATTAAAGGCTTACAAAGACTTTTAGGTCTCACCCTATTAGAGGATTTCAACACCCCATTAGAAGTGTGCCTAATTAAAGGACTTCAACTCACAATTAAGTAAGCACCTTGTTAGAGGATTTCAATACAAACTGTTAGGACTACTCTGTTAAGAGATTTAACTGATTCACCTATTAGAATGTCTTAGTAATGATCCTATAATTAGCACTCTAATTATTGATGATAGATCACCTCTATTCTATTGTGTACTTGATCCTTCTTGATCATATGACTCTCTGCTATTCATTATTTCATTCCTCTATTCTCTTTTAATTGATTCTGCAATACAATTCAGATCATAATACCTTGGTCACCATGAATATCCTGGTTTGTGCATGCAAAAGTCTCCTTGATAATTCATTAATTCATTCATTCCTTTTCTTTCTCTTAAGAAGTTTAGGGTTTTTCCTCCTTAAGATGACCTAGGTGACTTAGGGTTAGGTATGAATCAATGGTTGTGATTCATCCATATTGGTGCTTAAACTTTCCATTTACCTGATTCAATGCATGTAATACATAGGGATTGTAACTTAAGATTTGTCCTTATCACAAAAATATTGTAATTCAATCTTTAAGTTTTCTCAAAAATGGTTTACATAGTAGTTTGTGCCAATAAAAACAATTATGACAAAACTGTGTTACCTAGCATCTGAAATCCTTAGTGATTGACACATGCTGACTTCAATTTCGTCACTCGACATCTGAATGACTTAGCATACACTACTTGCTCGACTCCTAAATCACTCAACACATACTATCTGCTCAACACTGTAGTGACTTGGCATATGAGTGGCTTGGCATTCACTATTTACTCAGCATGCTCTAACTTATATGTTGTGCTCAACATATGTTACCTGTTCGGCATGAACTAAGTAAATAAATTAAGTGTATAGACACTCCTAGTCAAAACCAATATGAGATTAACAATCTCCCCATTTGACATGAGTTTCAAAAACAATTGGTCATACATTAATACTCTTATTATTATGAGCATAACATAAACTCTTATTTGGCTTCTATACAAAATTTCAAAATATCAAAATTTTGAAACATGACTTATACCTCAAAATCTTATAACTCCCCCTGAGTTATTTGATCTATTCTATACAATATTCTATATCAAAATCTTTTCTCCTACTGAGTAAATTTTCCTCAACTGATACTCTTCTCAACTGATACTATTTCTCTATTTCTACTTTCTACTCTTATTCTCCCTTTATTCTTACTCTCCCATTCTTGCTCCCCTGTAGCTCTTAATCCCCGTTTTTGACACTAATGCCAATGGATTATGCACTAATAGTGTATTTGTCCAAAAAAGATTTATAGATCTAAAGAATAATCTTAAGAGTTGCATCTAAACTATCACATGCAACCTCCAAAGACTTGATTTGGATGGCTAGCTCAGCAGCAAGGTGTATAAACTATTTAATATTGAAAGATTAGGGTCTTTCTTCATAAGTGTTTCTACATAGCCTATATCCTTGTGTAGAATGTCCATGTGAGGAGTCAATATTGACTGGATGCTAATTAGTTTAGCCCTTATGTTGGCTTCATCTGCATATGATTTTGCTAACTTTGGTTTTGCAACAAGGTCCTAAAGTGTTTCTCACTTTGAGCTGGAGTCATGGGCAATTTAGCTCTGGATGACTACATTTGACTTTCCAAGGTTAGGATGTGATTACTTCTCCTGTGTGATGAGTGTAGGATTACATAATTTGGTGTACAGAGAGAAAATGTTCTCTAGTACCTTCTTCACACTATCTATCTTAGTTGCCAATGCAACTTGTGTTAGTGCAATCTCACTAGATATCTTCTCATTCACTTTAGTTTGAAATTTCTTCTTAGACTACTCTAACAATTTGACATTAGTATCCAGGTCTGTATTACTTACTATTTCCACTATGTTGGTCAATTTTTTAATGATTGGCTTTGTTTCATCTAGAGTGGGTAGACTAAATGCATCTAAGAAGATGGTTTTTATCTCAATCAAATTTTTCTTTTGCCTATGCTCCCTTCTAAGTAGTTCTTGATGTTTCTTTCTTTCTAGGGCCTCTTGAATTATACTAATCTACTCAATTTATATTCTTCCATATTCAAACTTAGGCAAAACAATTTCTTCATCTAGGCTAACATCTCCATAAGTTATTACCTCTTCTACCTTAGATGAGCTAGGACTCAACATTGAGAATTTCAAAGGTGTTGCATCTGTGGTTGGCCTTTGAAAAGTTTTACTAGAATGAGTTCCAAATTTTGGTAATGTTAATAGTGCTTGTATTGCCTCTAGCTCCTTCGGCTTGGGTGTTAATTCTTTCTCTTCAGGCTTGTCCTTTTCTACATCTTTCATTTCAATTGCACCTTGAATTTGTGCTAGAGGTGTAGGTACATCTACCTGACCTATTTGACTTGGTGTCCCATCATTGACTAGTGTTTCCACCTTATCTTCTTCAACTGTCTCACCCTTGTCTTTTTTAGGTTCTTGAACATTTTGTTGTTGCTCTTCCTTAGTTTTTGCTTGATCACCAATATTCATATCAGTGCCTCCCTCAATTGTGCCTTCTTCATTGTTATCCTCTTCATCATCTTCTACCTCAGTAGGTTCTTTTTCACCTTCTTTGGTTTTGGCTAGTCCATATGTGAGTTTCCACATCTGTTCAGACTTCTTTACAACATCCTCTATGTTGTTTTGTAATATGATAAATGCCTTATATTTAGGTACAAATTTCACAACATATTTCTTTATGGCTTTAAAAATTTGTGCCTTGCTAAGTTCTAGCATAACTTGAGCAAGGGCTGTCTCCCTAATCTTCTTTTCTATGTCTAAACAATAATGCCATTTTTGCTCAACTCTATCATATAGGTTTTTGGGTATGGAGTTGGCAATTTCTAGAGGGGCTTTCTTGAATTTAGCCATCATGGCATATATTGCCTCCTCTACTTGATTTTTCTCAATCTTTCCAAGGTTATCAAATTCAATGTTAGAGAAACCTAACAACTCAACATTGTTTCTAATGTTCTCACATAAATTATCCGAGTCTAATAAGGGACTATGAGTCAGCACTTGAAATTGGTTGTTGTCATTAGATTCAGTCTTCTCCTCACCAAATTCAACCTGTGAAACATAATTTCTTCTTGGTCTTTTCTATGGTGCACCTTCTTACTCTTTAGGGTTGGCTACCTCTTTAGCCTTTTGTGTAGTGACTCTTGTGCTAGCCCTTGTTGTAGGTGCTATTATTTCGGGATGACTTGGTTTTGCAACCTTCTTTGGTTTTGTCACTGTATGTGTCTTTGCCTTTCTTTTCTTCTTGTTAGTAGGAGTAGGTTCTTCCTTAACATCTATAATTTATATCTCCCCTTCTTGTTGATCCTCTCATTGACCTTGTGTTAGAGCGAGTGGTTCTTGAGCCTGTGTTTCTTATTCTTCTTCTTTTTCATTGTCTTCTTCTTCCTCTTCCTCAAATCCTTCAAAAGTTTTTTCTTTTAGTTTCTTCACGAATTTTTTTTTCATCTTTATTATAGAGGAAGTCTTCAACTCCATAGTGATTTTAGATTTAGCCAATTCATAGATTCCAAATGCTTTGGCTTCTTTGTCCACTTCTTCTGCAAGTAATGTTATGATTGTTGTAGAGGCCTCATCAACATTTATCTCATATCCTAATAGCCTTAGCCATCTCAATCTAGGAATTTTTTCTTGTACATATGTATGTTTAGTGTCAACTAGGAAGCAAACATCATCATATTGTTTCTCCACTAGTGAGACTAGTATCCTTAATCTCTTCTATAGAGATTGTTTGAAATTTTCAAAATAACTAGTCATTAATTGACACAAAGTTATTGCCTAATTGTTAAATGAATTCTCCTATCTATACTATAATTGATCTATTTGTCTTCCATAAAACCTTTCCAATAGTAGGAAATGTATTCTACACATAGATGAAAATATATATCAAAATAGATCCAAATTTGTATTGGGCATTCTTTGTTTTCCTTATTGCTCCTAGGTTTTCAATCAACTATTCCAATTGCAACTCAGCAAGATCATAAGTATGATATTTCTTTACAATTTTATAGCCCATGTCCACTACAATGCAAGGTACACTATTTAATCTACTTGATTGATAAAATTTGTGTGCTATTATCCTCACAACGAAAGCTATCAGGGGATCTATGATTGTATCAATTGCCATTCCCCTTTTGTTCCATATAGCCTCTATGTTCTTTTCAATAACTTCTTTTGACTCACTTCTCATAGTCTTTGGCCAATCTAGGGTTGGATACCCTATTACCCTATGAATAATTTTCTTTGTGATCTTAACCAGCCCATTATCTAACCATACTGAGCTGTCATGAATTCTACTTATGACAATCAATATCCACTTAGTTTTGAAGACATTGGGAAAATCTAGAGCATGAGTTAACCCTTTCTTCTCAACAATGTTGTATTCTTCCTTCAATGCTCCATTTTCACATAATCTTCCATACTCTTCTTTGATTTCAATGTCACCTATGCTACCAATCTTGTAGGTATAACAATTCCTAACATCTTGTATCATTAAGACTCATGATGGTATCATAGACAATGCACTAGAGTGATCCTATTTATACACTATTTATGGAATAGCCTTGAATATAGGTTTTTTAATCTCATTATTGATTAACTAAACATTTAAAACCTCTTTTCCCTCTACACATTTTTCATTTGAAGAATTAGACACCATCACATAAATCTAGGGTTTGCAAAATTTGAAACTATGTAACTTAGCACATGGTAAATACCTTACAAAACCTGATGAAATGGTCTTGAATATCCATTCAAATCTCCTAAAAAAACTTTATATGGTGTTCTTTAGATCACCTTTAGCTCTTCATCTTCTCTCTTAGTTTCAAATGATGTTAAATGAGAAGCAATCGATCAAATAGCCCTTAAAACACTACAATTAATGTGAAGTTCTTACACATCTATAAGTTTGACATTAACTGATTTTTGGCTGACTCAGAATCCACATGTCTTTCCATTCACTCGACAACCATTACAAGCTCAACCTCAACCAACCAATTTTTTTAGCTTGACATCCACCAGAATTTCACTCGAAAACTATAAGATACTTTTCATGCTTGGTAGTAACATGAAAAAGATGACAAAAATTAAATATTTTTCCTTGGTTTCTAAAAAAACTTTATATCTTTATTCATGCATATGTAAACTTTTTAGAACTAAATCCTTGGAACTGATGTATGGTATAACTTTTAAATATCAATCCCACATACCTCTTGATTTCTTAGTTTGATGAGGTGTGATCACCTGACCCATTGGGTGAAGTGATCTCATCTGCACTTGATGTGTTGCAATCCTCCTTTCTCTTCCATGTCTTGTTCATCTCATCTTTGACATTTTCAATAACTACCTTGCCTTTGCCTTTGTTGAAATCACAACTTGGTGCTTTTGACCTTGTTGGACAATATCAGCTGATGTGATTAGTCTTCAAACAACTAAAACAGGTGGTTTGACTCAACCACCTTTTGTAGTCACTCCAAAAGTGTGTTCTAATAAAATTCTCATGAACATGTCCATACTCTTGATAGTAGTGACAACTATACCTTGTATTATAAGCCCAATTATAAAAGTTTCCATTGTTCTTTACCTTTGTTTTCTTGTTTGATGACTACATGGGTTTCGATCTGCACTCAAAAGCTCTATGTCCATACTTCTGATAGTTATAACAATATTCTTCAAATATTTAAGTGTGCATGGTCTTGGTTCTACATTCATGTGCCTAATGACCTTGTTTGTTGCACTTATGGTAGTGACCCATTCTCTTCTTCTTAACATTTTGATTTACAATCTTTCTCGTACACACATTAGTAGTATGTCCTTTCTTGCCACAATTATGATAAGTAGGTTTTGAGTTATTACCTTTGTTATTTCTTTTTTCAGCACTTTTGGATGATTCTCCTTCTTTGGTACTTGTGTATCCTAGTCTAGATGTATCATTGTTAGATCTAGGAGATCTCATCAATTGTTCAAAGTACTTGATAGCTTCATTTAGTTTATTAAAAATTTCAACAAATTCCTTTTCCCTTTTTGGGTCATTGCTCAACTATTCATTTTGCAACTTTAGTGTTGTTATCTCATTGTCCTTGGCATTCATCATTTGAGCCAAAGTTTCTAATTTCATGTTAGTAATCCTAGTTACCTCTTATAATTTCTCTTCTAGCCTGCTGGTCAAAACTCTTTTGTCATCTTCAATCATAACTTTGTCTTCCATACCTTTCTTTTTTTGTTCCCTCATCTCACATAGTAATATGGCTTTTGATTCTTGTTCTATCTTAAGATTTCTAATTTCTTTAGCTAGGGTTATATTCTTTTCCATTGGATCTGCAACTATTGCATCAAATTCATTAGAGTTTCCATTTGCAAATAGATTAGTAGTGTTCATCTCTTGGTATTGTGTGTCATTTTCCTCAATAGCAATTTCCTTCCTTCTTCTCAATAATTTCTTTAGATCATCTCTTGCTCCATTCAATTAATTTAGAATGAGTTGTATTTCAATTCCCTGATTTTTAATGATCTTTCCCAACTTGTAGACTTCCATTTCCAATATCTTTCCTCAAAGCTACCAAGCTTCACTTTTAGAGAACAAGGCTTTGATACCAATTGTTGGAATTAAAATAGGAAAGGTAAAATTTTGAGAGGGCGAGGGGGAGTGCTTTAAACTTTAACCCATAAAATATTCACCACAAATCTATCTCACATATTCAACAAGTAAACTGAAACACCATGCAAAACATTTACATCTAAAGCATGTAAACAAGTAAGCATTCACATATATATGGCATAAGATATGATTACCTAGAAACCCTCCAATGAGAAGGTAAAATTGGGGTAGGAATGACACCCACAAATATTCACTACTGTAGTAATAAAGTGTATCCAATGAAGGTTACAATGTTTGATCATGATCCATGATCTACCCTATGAAAGGTCTACCTTGTTAGAGGCTTACAAAGACTATTAGGTCTCACACTGTTAGAAGTGTGCCTGATTAAAGGACTTCAACTCAAAATTAAGTAAGAACCTTGTTAGAGGATTTCAATACAATCTGTTAGGACTACTTTGTTAAGAGATTTAACTAATTCACTTGTTAGAATTTCTCAACAATGATCTTTCAGTTAGCACTTTGATGTTTGATGACAAATCACCTCTATTATGTTGTGTACTTGATCCTTCTTGATCAGATGACTCTCTATTGTTCAATGTTTCCTTCCTCTATTCTCCTTTAACTGATTCTACAATACAATTTAGATCATAATGCCTTGGTCACCATGAATGTCCTGGTTTGTGCATGCAAAACTCTCCTTGATCATTCATTCATTCCCTTTCTCTCTTAAGAAGTTTAGGGTTTATCCTCCTCAAATCAATGGTTGTGATTCATCCATATTGCCACTTAAACCTTCCCTTTACCTAATTGGGTGCATGTAATACATAGGGATTCCAACTTAAGATTCATCCTTATCACCAAAATATCATAATTCAATCTTTAAGTCAGCTCAGAAATGGTTTACATAGTAGTTTGTGCCAATACAAACAACTATGACAAAATTGTGTTATTTGGCATCTAAAGTCCCTAGTTATTGACACCTATTGACTTCAATGTTGTCACTCGACATCTAGATGACTTGACATGCACTACTTGCTCAACTCCTAAATCACTTGGCAGATATTGTCTACTCGGCACTTGAGTGACTCAGTATATGAGTGACTCGACACTCACTATTTACTTGACATGCTCTAACTTATATGTTGTGTTGGGCATATTTTACTTTCTTGGCATGAACTAAGTAAATAACTTAAGTGTATGAACACTCACTAGTCAAAACCAATTTAAGATTAACACATTTATCCTTGAATAATCAAATCGAAGAGGAATCTATATGTCCCATCTTTCCTTTCAATCAATTTTTGCTTCTTCTAGAATTCTATCTCTTCAAGTTATAAAGCGGAACATGACACCTAGACTAGAAAATCTATCAAACACTTATTTGTCAACATTCCCTAGTTGGCCAAGATCAATAGAGTCCTAGAAAAAGAAGAAGAAATAATCATGACATTCCATCTATTTGAGGGAACTCTCCATTCGATCACAAAGTGAATTAATCCTTGTATGCATTCTAATTCCTACCCAAACTTTTGTTTAACAAATGGATAGCCATCTTGGCCTAGTTAGTATAGCTTCAAACAATTTGCACACTTCTTCAATGTAGGTAAGTTGCATGTAAGTGCAGGCTTGTAGCTTTGTCATTAGGGGATTTTGCAAGGATGCACACTATTGGGTCACACTATGCATGCTTTATTCGGGCAGCTTTTCACCAAGATCAATAACTTACCTTAGGTTATAAGAGCATTTCTCGTCAATATTTTCCAAGAAACCTATTAATTTGCAGAGTCCCATTAGAAACTTGTCATCAACTTCAACTATTAGAAGGTTTAATGGTTCATTTTTTACTACCAATTAAGGAGATAACTAATTAAGATTAAAAACCTTGAATCATAGATGGATCCTCACAAATGGTTCACTTTCATTATGAAATGATGCATCTATATGCCTACCATGAAATCATGTGACTTGAGATGATGAACTCTGATGGGCTACAAAACACCCATTGTTGAGCAAGTCTAGATGTGACCTATAATGAAATTATTTTCAAAGCTGATCTTTTCTAAGGTAGTGTCTGTTAGTTTTGGTTAGTTTTTTGTCCACATGTTATTTTTTAGCAAGTAATTATTTTACTAACTAGAGGGTTAGATTTGGAACAAATATTTGTTAATAAATTGACCACTTTTAGAAGCAACTAGAAACCAATTTGGTTAGGGTTACTAAGTTGTTTTATTCTTGACCGTCAATTGAGAATCAATCTTGGTCACTAGTTTTCCAATAGGGGTATTATATAAGGGGGTCAAGGGGGCATTTGGAGAAGACAAGTTTATAGAAGCATTTGCAATGTTGGAAAATGAGTTTATAGTGATAGCACACTATCTTGTAGTGTTTTCAAGGGCACAATGATAGTATTGGGGTTAGCAGTGGAGAAATATCATCAGAAGAAATTGGGAGGTTGTTGTTAGTTTCCATAATAGATCAAGATAATCATACTCCTATTTTGCTAAGAATGGTGCTATATCCAATTTTAAGGACCGTCTATTTCATTATGAAAATACATTTGAATTGTCAACCTAGGGATGTAGGACTTGAAATGGGTCAGCATAGTATGTGCACTAAGTTCCTTTGAGTCTTAAAACCTATATTGTAGGAAAGTTAAATGCATGAAAGGAATATGTAGTATTGATACAGAATAGTAAACACACTTAGACTATCAACATGGAACTGTAGAAAATATAGAAAAGAGAATTCTAAACTAGTTAATAGTTCAAATATCTGCTATGACAGTTTTCCACAAGTGTTGCAGGAACTCTCAAAGTAAATATGATATAGGACTAATGCAATAAATCTATCTTATATAGAAAATCACAAGAAACAAATCTACTCTACCTAAATCTATTCCACCTCCCAAGTGGGCCCCCTTGGTTGGCTTCAGCTAACTTAAGAACACAAGAAGTAATCCAAAATCACTCTCATTAGAATTTTTCTTTCCATTACATTTCTGAACAATTTTTAGAGAACATAGGAAAACTTCATAATTTTGAAATCTCTTTACTAACCCTATTGTTCTATATATATAGAAGATTGGAACTTATTACAAAACATAACATAAAACTCATAAGCAAACATTATCAGTAGAAAAACCTGGGTGGGATGCCAACCATGAATCTTGAAAAATTGATTGAATAGCATTATAATGGTTTGTAAATGGGGTAACAAGTCAGTTTTATGAAATAACTCCTTCACATACATGGCTTATTACTTGGCGCTGACCTGTGTTTCATGCATTGACTGATCTCCATTACTCTTTATTTAACATGTTGTCCACCACTTCCACATTTCCTATGAATTAGACACATCTAAACATATACAAGAATATTTCTACTCTCACTCAAATATTAAAACATATCTTAAAACATTTATATGAAATATTGCACTTTATATATAATATTTAAACAAGGTACGTCATAACCACTATCCATAGGTTTAATAGGTTTTATCTGTATGTAGCATAGGTTCTTAAGACATTTAAAACAAGTTTTTTGGAAATTTTTTCTCATGGATTAAAAGAGTAAAGATTATACTATAGAACTATAACAAATTTGAGACATTAATTTGTCTCATCGTCTGTCCCCCACTATGCTAATGCTTATCCTCAAGCATTGTGCTTCTTCACCATTGCTCTAAAATCTCCCACTATTGTCTTCCCCTATTTCCCACTTTCGAAGGTATAGAAGTATCCTCTAGATCATCTCCAATGCACACACAAGTTTTCTTCAACTAATGGATCTAACCTAGTAGCATTGCTTTCATATAGGGGCCAGAGAAGGGTAGGAGGCTGGAAGGTTAGTGGCATCCACAACTCTTTTCTAATCTACCTTCCCAATTGCATATATTTAGGCACTCTATTCAATGCTACCTCAATATTAATAGGGTTGTGTGGTTTATCCTTCTTAAAAGACTTTGGTAGTCAACTCCATCTATTTCTAAGTCCTACAAGTGCTCATTGTTGTGTAAAATTAGGAAGTGTTTGATACTCCCTATAAACTTTCTCCCTTTCTTCAAACACTTTCTCTATGATTTCTGGTTTTGGCCTTCCACAAGTCAATTTGAACCAATCTCTCAAGAGATCATAAGGCTTATGGGATTTAGCCTGAAGTGGCAGTGGCTTAGATTTTTGAATGTCTCTATAAGCATCCAATTGTCTATCATGATTGGTTTCATTGTGTATCCATGACATTAGAGCCCTTAAGTGAATGCCCCCTATGTAGAGCAAGGGATTCCATTCTTTTTTTTGTGGGATTATAAAATTATTTAAATAGAGCTCATACAACAAGTTCTTTTTCCATGAGGGAAAGGTTTGATACACATCATAGAAATCTGGAGCATTCTCAAATTCACAATCAATATTTATCATCATCATCATCAATTGGAACAACAAAAATTGTTCTTTCAAACACATAGCATACACCGTTGGGGGTGGTCTATAGGTTATAACTTGATCAGCTAGCTTCAAGGCTTTATTCATTTGTTGCTTCCATTTTTCTAGTTGCTCCTTTAGTGATTTAATTTCTTCATCTCTGTCAAATATTGCTTTCTACATCTGGTCTCACTCTTGTTTCCACAATGCTTTTTGAAAAATAAAATGATTGTATAAACCAAACAATATTGACTAAATTGTTGATAACAAACATTCTCAAGTTTAAAATTTCATCTTTTGGTCTCTGGCAACCTGTTGGAAATACTAGGTGTACCAGGAAGATTTATAAGGGATCAAAGAGACATTGAAATATTTAGACACTAAGGGCATGATAGGTTGCTAATTATTGGGTGTTTCTTCTGGAACAGTAGTAAGATTTGATTGGCATGTGTCTTGATTCTCTCATGGTGTCTCCTTTATAGACTTAGCTTCATGTGTTTCTATATTTTGGGGCTCTACTTGTGCAGGAGAATCATTTGGGACATTTTCAACTACTCACTCTATTTGATATTTTGAAATTGGGGCATTTGATTTTGAAATTGAGGCTTCTATGTACAGGAGCTTCTTCAGCTTTGATCACTTTACAGATCCGTTTTAGCTTAGGCATGACTGGAGTAGATGTTGTAGGATCAGTTACTATAGGAATAGACCTCTTTATTTTTGTTACCTTAATAGAGGGATTTTTCATTTCCTTCTCTAGGTTAGGATTAACCTTACCCTTGCCTTTACCCCTAGAAGAGCTCAACATATCCTCCTCTAAATTAGGCTTAGCAAACTTATCATGAGAGGGTTCCTTTTCCTTCTCAGCTAGATTTTGAATTGACTATGTGGTTTCTTCCTCATTTTCTAAATTTTGAGGAGCAAGGTTAACTTGCGGCTGTAAGGTTCTGGTTTCAACAAATTCTACCCATGAAGTAGGGGAAGAGTCCCTAAGAGATCTTTCCACTAAAATTTTAATAAGGGCATGATGGGAAATAGAATTTGGCTTTACTTTTTGGGTTTCCTCAGCACCGATACATAGCATATTATAAAGAAAGTTGGGAATATTGACTTGCATATTATGCCTTATGCAACTAAACAATTTAAAATGATGAGCATATAAATTTGAGAACCTACCTTCACAGGCAAAATATCTAATAATGTGGGTTGCTAGTTTTGGATATTGAGGTGGAAGAGAAAGTCTTTTGCATCCTTGTTTTGTAATGTCCAATTGAGGGTCACCTTGCTAAGTAAACTATGCCCTTACAAATCTAGCGTCATGTTTGTTTGGATAATGTTCCTCAATTGTTGGTAACCCAATGATCTTTTCTATTATTTCCTCAGTAGAGACCACTCTTAATCCCCAAACTGGGGCTTCTCCTTCATCAAATGTTGTCATGAACTCCATTACCACTTCCTCACTGAATTCTATTAATTGTAAGAAATAATAGAGCCATCTACAAGCATGGAATTGCCGCACTACTTCAATATCTGTGAGTAAAATATTATGCACAACTAGCTCATTCCTCTTTAACTATCCTCCCATCCTTAAAATTTTTGAATTCCACTCTCGTTATAGTGAAATTTTTTATGCCTCTTACATTTGCAAATTTTCTTTGCCCTGAGCTTCAAAACTAATTTTAGAAAAATGCCAGAAAAATGTCATATTTCATTACCACTTCTCATAATCAAGACCCCTTCATTTCCAACATGTAGAATAATGATGCATTAATAGTGGAGTACATTGAGTCTTTAACTACAAATGTTTCCATAATAGCTCTTAGTCCTTTTAATCATGCCAAGTACAAGAGATCTTTTCCCAAAACTTGCAATAAAAGGTACAATAGATATAGAGAGATTTTAAAAATTAATGAAATGAAAACTATCAAACTGTCGCCAAAGTACATTCTTTGATGTAGACATGATAGGATATCATGGATGTGACATTTGAAAATTAGTACACTTTCTCAGCCCCCCACTAAAATTTGACAAGTGTCCTCACTTAAAAAATTGGTATGGAAGGGGAAATTGGTTTAAGGCATATATTATATATATAATGTAGTATTAGATATAAATATTGAAACCTATATTTTAAAAATGAATAAAGAGTAAAAGAAAATTTTGTACGTAAAAATTTGAAATTGTACATTCATGGGCAAGTTGATGAGGTGGCAAAGGCTAATGATCACAAAAATTGCTAACAATTTTGTTTAATGAAAGCAAGAAAAATAGAGTGTGGGTGACATGGATTGTGGATGGATGGAAGATAAAGAAATGAGATGGGTTGATATGAAGAAAGAGGAAAGTGAGTGGAATAATGGGGCCTCATACTTAAATGAGGTTTTATTATGAAAATTCCTAAAATTCTATGATTGTATGGTTGTAGGAAGAAGATTTTCATCTTTTGTTGTAGGAACTGTGTTCAAAAGATGCGAAGCACTTCTTGGTTGAAATTGTTATAGGAACTACATTTTAGTCTATGGCTTATGATAGAGATGCAACCTATGGCCATTTACAACTTAAATGGAACGTGATCAATGGTTGTGAGTTACACTATGCCATTGTAAAATACATGTTGAATTTCATAAGGCCCTAACCATCGAGTCAACAATTTCCTTGGATTCTCTTTGAAACCAAAATCATGCAGAAGGGCCCAATATCTTGCTTGAAATATTTTATTCCTGATATGTACATCATGTCACTATTTTCGTTGCTATTGAATAATTTCTATTCTTTCCAAAGCTCTCTTTCATATTTCTTCTAGCCAATTTAAATGGAATCTCTCTTGTTGTGCTATAGGAAGATTGATGTTCAACTCTAAAGCAGTGTGTAATGTCTTGTGTTGGAATTCAATGAGCAACATTGCTACTTTACAATAGACAAGCTCAAATGGAGTGAATCTAGTTGTTGTTTTTCATGTGGTCCAGTATGCCCAAATAGCTTTAGTTAGTCTGCCTATCCAGTCCTTCTTGTGTATGTGTACTATTTTTGTTAGAATGGCTTCAAGTTCTCTATTGGTAACCTCTACTTGTCCATTTGCTTGAGGGTGATAAGGACTAGATTTACAATGCCTTATGTTGTACTCCTTCATAACCTCATTGATCAAGTTTGATGTAAACTATGCTCCTTGATCTATGACAAGTTCTCTAGTCACTCCATAGCAGGTGAATATTTCTTCATAGAGGATTTAGCTACTTTCTCATCTCTGGCACTTTTCATTGCTCTAACGTCCACCCATTTAGTGACATAATCTATACATACTAGGATGTAAGATTTTCCACTTGATGGTGGATTGATTGGGCCTATGAAATACATTCCCCATTTATCAAAAGGTGTGACTACAACCTATGGAGTGAGTGGCATATCATCATTTTTGGTTGGTCAGCCCATCCTTTGACATTTTTCACACTTATATGTATATGTCATTGCATCCTTATGTGGAGTTAGCCAATAATATCTTGTTGTAAATATCTTCAGTGTTGTTCTTTTCCTTGCAAAATGGCCTCCACATGGTTCACCATGACAAGCAAGAAATATATCATATATCTCATCTTCCTTGATACATCTCCTCATAACTTGGTCTGGTCCTACATAGAAGAGGTTTTTATCTATCTAGGAATATTGAAAACTTTTCTCTACTAGTCTTCTCTTTTCTTTATAAGAGAAGTGTGGGGGCAATCTATTTGCAATGTCTTCATACCATGGTGTATGGTTTACTATATGGAACAAGTGCTCATCTGGAAATGTGTCTTCAATTAGAGTTGGATCTTCATTAGCAATGGTCAATCTAGACAAATAATCTAAAACTATATTGGACTTGTTCAGCTTATCAATGATAGTAATGTCAAATTCTTGTAATAGCAAGAGCCTCGTTGCTAATCTACTAGTGACAATAGGTTTGTTCATTAAATACCTTATAGTTGAGTGATCAGTATGAATGAAAAGTGGATATTTAGTCACATAATGCCTAAATTTTTTCAATGTATAGACTACAACTAATAGTTCTTTTTTTTTAACTATGTAATTCAACTTGTTTCCATGAAGAGTTTTACTAATATAGTATATGGAATTCTCAAGATTGACAAGTTTTTATTCCTAATACAACTTCTATGACATAGTCTAATGCATCTGTATGAATATGAAATGGAATTGACCAATCTAGTCCTTGTAAAATTGGTGTCATGGTGAGAAGTTTCTTAAGTTGTAGGAAAGCTTCATTGCATTCGAGTGTTCAAATGAATTCAACTTCCTTAGTTAGCAATGTGTACAAAGGAATAGCTATTTTACTAAAATCTTTTAGGAGACACCTATACTAGCCAGCATGACCTAAAAAAGATCTAACATCTTTTGGTTTTTTAGGTATGGGAAATGTTAGAATTACCTCTATCTTAGCTAGATCCACTTGTATTCCTACAACTAATATGAAATGACCAAGCACCATACCCTACTGCATGAGCATAAAAAAAAATTCACTATTAAGTGCTAGATTATGTTCTTTACATTGGATAAGAACCCTTTCAAGATTCATCACGGCTTCTTCAAAGGTGACTCCAAATGTTATGAAATCATCCATATATATTTCCATACAATCATGTAATATATCAACAAAAATTTTGATGACAACTTGTTGAAATATTGCAAGAGCATTACACAGGCCAAATGGAAAAACATAATATGCAAAAGTACCCCATGGGCATGTAAATGTGGTTTTGTCTTGGTCTTCAGGAGCAATACAAAAGAGAAATACTTCTTTCCAGCCACAGTATCCAAAACTTAATCTATGGATGGTAAAGGAAAGTGATACTTTTTGGTTGCCTTGTTCAATTCTGTATAATCTACACAAATCCACCATTTTCCTCCCTTTCTAGGAACTATGACCAGGGTTGACACCCATATACTATTAGATATAGGATAAATAAAACTAGCATGAAGCAATTTTTGCAATTCAATTTTAACTATTTCTCTAAGGGCTAGATTAATCCTTCTCTAGGGTTGGTGGAGTGGTAGGCACCCTTCATTGATGTATATTATATGACTACATAATTTCGGACTCAACCCTTTCATATCCCTATAGTCCCATGCAAAATCCTTTTCATGTTTTTGAAGCAACTTTGTTAACTAGTTCATCTGTATGGAAGATAATTTAGGATTGACATGAACATTATGACCTTTTGACAGCTCAATAGTAGTGGTAGACTATCATAGCAGCTTTAGAGATTGGACTTTTATCTAATTCACATGGTAAGAGTTGATAAATAATGTATGGTTCTTTGAGCATAATACAATTTTAATCACATTCCTCATATGTGGTTAACTATAACATGGAACTGTCAGATACATCTTTTTCTACCACACAAGTGTTAGTAAGGATACTCTAAATTACTGAATCCTCCTCCTGTAGCTTTAGGAAAGATTGTCTATGTGACATCATAAGCTATGCTATAGAGTTTAACTCTTCTTATTCATCCCCTAGATCTAGTTAGAAAAATGTGCTTAAATCTAGTTGTGGTTGGGCTAGAGGATATCAATCAAATTTCTTTGTTGCTTGACCATTAGATATGGTCATATTCCCTGATCTACAACTTATATTTTCTTCAACTATAGCTAACCATGGTCATCCTAAGATGATAGGGTAACTAGATAAATTAACTTTGGGAGACAAAATCATGAAATCTATAGGATACTCTAGAGTGTCTAGGGTTACAACTATGTTTTCTATCATCCCATTAGGAGTGATAGTAGAACTATTTACAAGTTGCAGTTGGAGTAGCCCTTAATGCTTCTATTTTCAACTTCTTCATAGTATCCTTGGTCATGATGTTTATAGAAGCACCAAGATCAATTAAAGAATTTTTAATAGGATGACCATTTATAATCACATTTACAAATAGACTACCTAGATTGAAATATTTACGAGTGATCAATTTTCCTAACATAATGTCAGCCAATTATCCCACAACAAGGATTGTAATTGGGTCCTTTTTCTTCCTTCCAAGCTTCTTCAGATAGGCTTCTCTAATGGCTTTTCCATAGATGAGAATATCTTTAATAGCTTGGAATAGGGATATTTGGACATGCATGTTCTTTAACTGATCAATAATATCAAAAGACTATTCCACTATTTGTACAGGTTTACTTTGTACAAGCTTTTTTGGAAAAGGTAGTTCAACCGCTGGTTGGGCTTGAGCTAAAATAGTGACATTACTTGGGTCAACCTCTTTAGAAATTGGGGTTTTTTATGCTATAGGAGTATCTAGTATTTTATTTATAAGAGGTAGTTTAGGCACTGGTATGGTTGTACCAAATCTCAAATGTATATTTGCAACATTCAGAGCATAAGGAGAATATTGCTGAGCATCAGCAAAGCACATGGGTTATTGTGACTACTGGCTTTTTGGATTTGGTTGAGGTTGTGCAGGTAACTAGGTTTGTTTTTGAGGTCCGAGATTCATAGGTGGTGGTATTAGTGTAGGTTGTTGGACTAGGGGTGGTAGTTGTGGAGTACCAAGATTTTGGTTAGGCCACTGTTGAGGTCCTCTCCATTGGTTTGTGCACTGCCAATTTCCCTAGGGTGGTTGCCATTGGTTCTGCTAGTTCTACCATTGATTATTTTGTTGGTTGGGCTAGGAAGGTTGGGAGTTTTAAGGCCATTGGGGTTGTTGTAGATTATTTTGAAAAACATTATTCCAATTAGGTTGACTATATTGTAGAGGACCTTGGGTATTATGGTTTCGCCATTAATTACCATATAGATTTCAATTTTGCAAAAGGTCCTGAGGTATACCTTGATGTTGGACCCAAGGCTAATGTTGAGTAGAAAAGAATACTTGCTCATCATCTTCATCTATCTCAGTTGGAAGATGCTAGTTTTCCATGCTAGCAACTAGTTTGCATTCGCAATCCTTCTTTTGCTTTCAGCAATGAGGGTAGTATTTAGCTAGTTGTACTTTGGCTTCTACATGCTTCCTCTTTGCATTCATTGTGTTAAGATGTGTAGTAAAATCATTTATAATGTCCTACTTGAAATGTAAGAGCAGATTAGATATCTTGAGCTTTGAAATACCCTGACTGATTCCTTTAATAGTTGTAGCCCAATGTCCTTTCCCTTTCTTCATGATTGATTTTGAGTAATTAAAAAAAATCTTTTTGAGGTCATCCCAAGAATATTGATACACATCTCCTCCAACCATCAATTCTAATGCTTCTAGACAACTATCATTCACACCTCTTAAAAAGACTAGCTTTTGTGAACCCTCGAACAATACATGTTGCAGATTCTTTTGCAGTGTCTACAAGAAACATGAAACATAGTCTTCCAATGTTTTTTCCTCCTTTTGTGATATTCAAAAAATATCACCTCCTCTTGAATCATTTTCTTTGCAACACTCTTTGTATTTATCTAGAAATAGAGTTTGCATTTCATCCCAAGTACCTGCTGCATTAGCTCCTAAACCCATGAACTATCATACAAATGACTCTTTCAATGTTACTAGAAATAATTTGAGCTTATGGGCATCAGTTTTGTAGTCAAAACTAAGATAGAGTATGTCAAATTGAAACAATAAAGTATCATGATCTTTAGTTGCAAGGCCATAAAAAATTTGGAGAGCATTTAGAGTTATATTTTTGAGATTAGCATTGGTTACAAGGCTTGGGAGAGGAAATGGAAAAGTAGGTTGTGTCATTACTAGAGGTATTTGATTATGAGGTTATTGTTGAAAAGGGATATTGGACATTGGATTATTAACAACTAGTGGATTTGGAGCATTACTATCAAGAATACTAGCCAAAATTTTAGCAAAAGGTTGAAGGCCACTTGTATCCAAAGGTTCTACCCTTGAGAATGATTCTATAGGAAAAATAGGGCTTGTGTTTGAAAAAGGAAACTCAACTTCTTCTTCAATTTCTTCATTCAAATTAATAGGCTTATGTGGAAGAAATATTCCATATTCATCTCATGGTCTTCCTCTTCAATGCATGCAATTTGAATTGGTGACTTGTGAATCAAACACTCAATCTTGTGGTTTCTAACTAACACACTAATATAGAAACAAAGGACACAGGAAGGTTCCTAGTTTGACACCATCCCTGAAAATGGCACCAAAAATGTAGGTTTCCATAATAGATCAAGATAATCATACTCCTATTCTACTACCAAGGGTGCTATATCCAATTTTGAGAACCATCTATTCCATTATGAAAATACATTTGAATTGTCAACCGAGGGACATAGGACTTGAAATGGGTCAGTATGTGCACCAAATTCCTTTGAGTCTTAACACTTATGATGCAAGAAAGTAAAATGCATGAAAGGAATCTATACTACTAATACAAAATAGTAAACACACTTAGACTATCAATAGGAAACTGTAGAAACTATAGAAAAGAGAATTCTAAACTAGTTAACAGTTCAAATATCTACTATGATAGTTTTCCACAAGTATTGTAGGAACTCTTATAGTAACTATGCTACATGACTAATACAATAAATCTATCTTAAATAGAAAATTAAAAGAAATGAATCTACTCTACCTAAATCTATTCCACCTCCCAAGTGGGCCCCCTTGGTTGCCTTGAGCTAACTTAAGAACACAACAAGTAATCCAAAATCACTCTCTCATTAGAATTTCTCTTTCTATTACATGTCTAAACAATTTTTAGAGAACATAGAACAACTTCAAAAATTTTGAATCACTTTACTAACTCTATCATTCCACATATATAGAAGATTGGAACTAATTAAAAAACATAACCTTAAACTCATAAGCAAACATCATCAGTAGAAAAATGGTGAGATGTCAACCATGACTCTTGAAACATTGATTTAATAATAGAATAATGGTCCATAGATAGGGTAACAAGTCAGTTTTTTGAAATAACTCTTTTTGCATACACAACTTATTACCCAGTGCTGACCTACATTCCATGCATTGACTAGTCTCCATCACTCCTTATTTAACACATTATCTGCCACTCTTCCTGCCACTTCCACATTTCCTAAAAATTAGTAACATCTAAAAATATACAAAAATATTTCTACTCTCACTCAAATATTAAAACATAGCTTGAAACATTTGTATGAAATACTACAGTTTATATATAATATTTAAGCAAGGTATGTCATAACCACTATCCATAGGTTTAATAGGTTCTGGTTGTATGCAACATAAGTTCTTAAGACATTTAAAACAAGTGTTTTGGAAATATTTTCTCATGGCTTAAAAGAGTAAAGATCATACTATAAAACTTTATCAAATTTGAGACATTAATTTGTCTTATCAGTTGTCATAGTTCTACCAATGAGAGACAAGAAATTTTGAATCTCTTGATTTGTTGAAGTTGATATAATTCCTCATCTATAGAACTAGTTTTCCCTTAAGCATTTTTCGAGGGATGATTTGTTCAAAAATATTGTGTTCTTTGTGTTGCTTATTTCTTTTCATATTTTTATAAGTGAAGTTGTGGTTGTGTTATTTTTCAATATTAGTTGTGAATTAATTTTCGATAGTTTAATAGTCATTTAAGATAGGAGATTAATAATCAATGGTTTCAATAGGAATTTTCACATGGTATCAAAGTGGTGTTGAGGGTAGAAGAATTTTTCCCTGGGAAATAAATAAAGGGTTTATATAACCCAGATTGATCAATTTAGATTTATTATTTCTTTAATCCCTTGAGATGGCTTCAACTAGTTTGAGAGATTAGGATAGATTACATGGTGTCTCAAATTTTGGCTTTTGGAAGGCTAAACTTTCTTTATTGTTAGAAGAAATTGATACCAAGGATTATGTTACCACTATTGTGGCTATACCTATAGATGTGACACAACTTGCAACATACAAGAAAGACAATGCCAAGGGAAGGAGGATAATCCTTGATGGTGTCAAGGATCATATTGTTCCACATATCTCAGAGGTAGATACAATGAAGAAGATGTGGTATGCTATCTGTTAGTGTAAATAATTATTATTCATGCTTTACTTAAGTTTTCTTAGGATAAATACATACTTAGGATAAATGCATTATTTTATTATGTCTTAAGTTAGACACTTAGGAGTTTGCATACTCATATGAGTTGTCATGTTGAAAACACTAGAGTAATCAACTCTAATTGAGCACATGGTGTCTACAACACTGGAGTTTGCATAATTAACTAAGTTTTCATGTTGACAACACAATTATTCACACTTTTATTTTAACACATGGTGTCTACAACATAATTTTACATGCCACACCTTTGTAGGCTTATCCTCTCATCATCACACTAACTCTTGTGCTTAATGTAGGATAATCCACCTCTGTTGGACATGTGCTTGGTTGTAAGACTTATTAGTGTATTGACTCCTAGTCAATCTAGAGGCCTTTATATATAGGTACTCCTAGTGTACTTTCAATCAATTACAATCAATTATATATCATATTTTTATTTTGATCATACTCTATTGATCTATTTTGTGCTAGTTATTGTGCTTCTTTATCTTGGGTGATTTTGTGCTAAGAAATTTTTTTACATGGTATTAGAGCCATAGGAGTGTCATTTCATAGCCATTGGAGATTGATCTTGCTTCACCTCTTTGAGGACACCTCAATTTAGATCTAGAGTATCCACATATAATCGAAGTGTCTAGAGCCAAAGAACTCCTCACCATTGCATCCAAAGCATCAATTTGGTGAAAATTGACTATAAATTTTCCCATATTGGGCCATAGTCAAAATTGAGGATTTTTTTTTTGCAAACTAGCACCTGAACACCCGATTTGCAAATCTGGTTTGATCATTTTAAGATATGTTTCATTTTATTTTTAGATCTACCATTTTTTAGAATATTTTCCCGTCTTCTTTTTTTTGCAATTTTTTGAAATATTTTTCCAGCATATTATGCTTGTAGAGAAATATTTTTTGCAGGAACTGGGTGGTGAAATCCTAGCCCTACAAGGAATATTTCATCACATATTTTCTAAAAAATATTCCTCAATATTCCAACGTGTGCATCTTACCAAATTTTGGCATATTCAACCCAGTGATCCAACCAATACAATGCAACTATCACTATTCAAAAATCCAGTGGGCTATCAAACAACACTGGTAGATTCACTTCATTCCAACCCCCATGGCATTGGTTGTTTTACACAACTTGCAAATCATTCCCATAGTGCATGTGGGATAATCCCACAGTTTCCAATGCCGATGCATTCATCTTCAGCCACTATAGGTTAACCACTAGTCACAACAAATATCCTACCAACTTCAACATCCCATAACCAGTGAAATACTTATTGGTGACCTCTGTGTTATCGTTGGCAACATCCTCTGATGATCACTGCATTTTCCAAGTGAACTTTTGATGTTTTCAATGAAGCTTCTTGGTTAGGCCACATATGTGCCCACATGGCATAACACCCCTCCACATAGATAGACCCAATATAGTCAACGACATCTACCAACAAGGCTACTAGCTTCACAACCATGTTTGCATGGTTGTATAGGCCATGTGTTACACCATATTAGATCTAACACAACCACCATGTCAACTCCATACGTCCCAATCAATAGGCCATGTGGCCTTGTTAGTAGGTCAAGGATCATATTGTTCCACATATCTCAAAGGTAGATACAATGAAGAAGATGTGGGATGCCATCCTAAATCTATACCAGATTTTTACCACCAATAGGAACATGATTCTCAAAGAGAAGTTGAAGAATACCTGGATGAATTAGGGAGAAAACATCATAAGTTACCTCACTAGGCTTAGACTTGTCAAGGATGAGTTAGTAGCTATTAGAGATAGCCCTACTGATGATGAGCTAGTTAGAATAGCCCTAAATGGGTTTACTAAGAAATGGGGTGGCTTTGTTCAAATTTTTAGTGGACAAGATACCTTACCAAGTTGGGATCAACTATGGACTTGTTGGTAAATAAATTTTTCTCTCCAGTTCTGACTCACAAATGCCCTAATTTATGAAGATTACAATTATTTGGAAAGTGGCCCCTTGAAGATTTACTTTTCTTTTAATTGTTAAGTATAGCTCCCTATTATGAATTTGTAATGAATTTTGTTTGTTCCTAAATCTAACAGGGTATGTTCTTAACTAGAGAATAGGAGAGGAAAACTAAGTCAAACCTATAAGGAATTCAACTTAGGCATGAAGTAACATTTTGAGGGTTAGTCAAATCTAATGAACTCACACATCTTATGAATTTATATTAAAATCAATTGATCTATCTCGAAATTAATTTGCAAAAAAAGATTATATTGAATGAAAATACCTAAAGAATCTCTTTGTGTTTTACCGGAAAATTCCTATCACATTCAACTTGCTGTATTAAAACAAGGGAAACAATACTTTGTTTATTCCCTACTTCAATTCTAGATAAAGAGAAACAACAAGCTAATAACAACTATTTTAAATGGAACAGAAAATGATTGATACAAAAATATCATTCAATTGACTCTCTAACCTCAAGTCTTTCATACCAATAATTTTTTGACCTTTTATTTATCTTTCATTATCATACATATAGGATTCTAAGATGACCATTACAAAGGAAGGTTAATTGGTTCATCTTCTCAAAACTGACAAATGGCAAAGAGCTAGTTTTTCTATTACAAAGATTACAAAATAAAAATGGAAAGGGTGGAATAATAATCACTTCACCTTCTTTCCTTTCTCTTCTTTTTCCCTATAGGCCTTGGTGGCAACCACAATTAGAATCAACTCTTCATGTCTTTGTACATGCACATTAGTATATCTCAAGAGCCATCTAGAGTGTTCCCTAGCCAAATCATTGATGGCATTTAGTCTATCTTGCAATTCCTCCATGGTCACATGTGTGCATCTGCCAAGTTTCTAAAGCTCAGACACTCTATTTCAGTGCCCTGAAGATATACTTGTCAGGCTATCTATAAAATTGGAGAAATTGTTTTGCATGAAAGTGACTCCAATTACTCATTTTCCTTTCCCACTAGTTTGTGAATCTGTATGTAGTCCTTTTAGAAGTTCACAATCTTTGTCTTGATCTTTCTTTACCTTCTTCATAGTCTCCTTTAGACCTTTCTCTACCTCCAAGATCATTTCTGACTTGAACTGCATGCTTTGTAACTATTCAAACAAAGGCTCATCTCTTTCAGGAAAAATCTTAGCTTTGACAACATCCTTTGATTTCTTTTGAATAATCATCTTCAACAAGGATACACAATCATCACTTTTAATCCTCTCTACAACTAGGGTATTTCTATTAGATGAAATCTTATCTTTCTCTATTTCTAGTCTTAAGATAACATTCCTGATTTTCTCTATAATGGAGAGCCCTTCTGATTTAAGCTTGTCACTCCATTCTTTACCAATCTAGCCAAAATGCTTATCTTCCTGAAGCTGGGAGATAAGTGCTTGAACATCAACGGTAGTAGGATTACTAGTCATGGGCATTCTAGAGATACTTGCCAATGGATAGACTAATTGTCTAATAAATCTGTTCAACTCTTCTATCTTTTCCTTCATCCTAACCTTCAAGAATTTGAGGTTCTCCAACCATCCTTCAATTACCTCATTTGTCAACTTCCACAAGCCAACCTTGGTGTCATTTTTGGCTTCCCCAAGATCTACTAAATTTAGAGTAAAATCATTGGCAAACATATCTTCAATTCTCCCATCTTTGGTGGGTTTCACAATCTCCATTGTTAGGTGCCCTATTTTTGGATCTTGTCCTAGAATAGACAAGGTCTTCTACTTCTTAACCTTACTCAATGCAGATCTAGAGTGAACTGTAAGAGATAAGGTGTCCTTACTGGGAGCCCCTTCATCCTTTCTCCTTCTCTTTCTCTCTGGAGTGTCCTCCAACCAGGAATTGATGCCTATAACCTTGGAAGTCATCCTAAGTGAATCTATACTAAACATTTTCCTCTTGACCAAAGTAATTATTTTTGTAGTCGACGAGAATGGGTTCTTTTGTGCTTGAGAGACAAGCTTTGAAGACTCTTGGCCTTTCTCCATTTCTATAGTCTTCTTAGCTACTTCATCTGAGTTGGTGGACTCACTATTGCTACTTACTCCATCTCCCAAATCTACTACTTGCACTTGAGGATTACTTGGCTAGAGAAGTGTAGCACTTGTAGTTGGAATAGGACTACTATGAGGTGAAGGAATTTGAGTAACAAAATTGCCTTTGGGCTTCCCTACTTTCTTGTTAGATTTTGATTGAGCACCAATCACTGGGGAAGAGCCATCTTGAAATTTTTTTGTTAAAGGAATGTTCTTGTCTAGAGGTTTATCACTTCCACCTGCCAATTGAGCTAGTCCTTGAGTGATGTCTAGGGTCACACCTGGTGTGTTAGCTTGTGAGGAGGTAGGAGTAGATGCTAAAGGAGCTTGAGTGGGGGTGCTCTTACATTGGCTTCTTCTCACTGTAGTCTGCTCTACCCACTTCTCAATTCTTTTAAAAATTTCAGCTACCATAATATCTAGATCATCCTCAACATCTTGATAGGGCTTTGAATTAATAGGGGTATTTCTTATATTTGTTAAATATGTATTACTATAAATAATTTTTCCATCATCTTCAATTCCTTTGACATTAAGGTTGAGTTGATACATTTTAACTTGATCCACTATGAATCTAGCAAAAGCATAGTCCTGACTTTCAAATTCATCTTTACAATCTACCTAGTAGTCTTTGACCATAGTGATGTGCTTGATCACACTCCTAATCTGCAAGACTTCCTATGCATACCCATTTGGGTCAAACATGGCCTTACGACCTCATAGATTTCCAATTTTTATTTCATCTCGAAGGCCTTCAACATGTTCTTTCCATCAAAATGGGACTCACAGCTAAAAGCTTCCACCTTCATAGGGAACTTGTATCACTTCTTCTTCAAACTCCCACTCAACATGTTCACTTGGATTGCTTGCCTCACTATCTCAATCAACATAATCATGTTGTTTGGGTACCTCAGTAGCTTCAAGGGGAATCCATTGAAGGCTACAAGATTCAAATATGAGAGCAATGAGAACTGGATAAAATAGCTCCCAAACTAACTAGTAGGTGCCATTACTTCTAGATTGAATCTACTCTCTGGGCATCCTTAGAGCTCCCTGCAAATTCTCATTGTAAAGGCATCATTAACTCATATATAGTTAGAATAACTATTTTCCAACTACAAACATGGTTAGAATTCATAAGACTTCACATCATCAAGGAAATTCTCTACCCTTGGGAGGCCCAACCATAACTGTAGAGAAGCTAGCATGTAAATTAGAAAAAAGACATATAGAAGGTGTTGTAGAACTTCACGACACTAAGAGCATTAGATAGATTCTCACTTACCTTGTGAGCCCAATCAATATATTGGGTATCCAAGTAGATAACTTATACCAAAAATAAATATTGCTCAACAAAATTTAAAGCTTCTACCTCACCTTTCAATCTGTGTAAAAGAACCAAGATGCCTACAATTTCAGGTTTGAGATTAGTACCAAAAAGGGTCTTAGGGACCTTACTCTTGGCACTCCATGGCTTTTGAAACCTTGTCTACATAATTTCCTTTCTCCAAACCATTTTCTTTGTGGAAAAATCAGAGATAACTCCATCAATTGTCAAGTCTGAAAACTCCTCTCACTCTGGAATTCATAGACAATTCACCACTATTTTTCTATCAATGGAAATCAATACCATATCATTAGGCAATACAATCTACCTGGTATCTAGATTGTAGTGGTTTATGCATTCATAGATCAATTCCAGGGCTTGGACCATTATTGGGAAACCAACTGCTTCAACTAGCTCACATCCTCAGAGCTTCTCAATTATGGGATGAATTGGCTCTGATTTAACTCTCTTTTGAATGTCTTGCATATCATAAAAATGGAGATAAGTGTCTATGAAATTCTGTAATGTGGACTTGATTCCATTCAGCCCATCAAAACTTGCAAATTTGGTTTCCATTCTATTCAAGAATGCATTGAATTTTAAATCTAGAAGAAGAACAGGATAGAAAATTTACAAACAAAGGATATTTGAAAAAGTTGTGCAAATTAACAAAGTAATAGTTATAGAAAGATCTGTAGTTTGAATAACTGTTTATGTTTCCATCTATATAGGAGTCTCAATTCACTCGTTGATGTTCAAGATTCATGCCACACGAATGAATTAAAGGATAAATCCATTGAAACTAGTAAATGTAGGGGTCTTAACAGATAACTCAGTATCTTTTCACTATTTCAAAGGCCTAATGATAACTTTCCATCCTTTCACACTTACTTTCCTATTTCCCATTAAGTTTTAGGAAGTTATGAATAGAGTACTCCATAAGAAAATATCCACCAAATCAAATCCTTCTTAATAGATCTTTCCCATGATGGTTAGATTGTTTCCATTATTATCTTAAGATATTTTGCATGCAAAATGTGGGTCCAATTCACTTATAAACTTGATTTTCTTTTAAATGTAGAAAATTGTCCTCATGGGTCAAAAACCTGCTAAGGAGAAGATGATTTCCATTTCTCTTCCCAAGCCTTCTTTTCAACTTTTCCTTATGACTTATTGCTTCCCTTGGGTTTGGAGATGTCCATAAAGAGTGAAAATCTTAGTTAGGGGCCCACCTCTCATTTCATTTCCTCTAGAATTGCCTTTTGCGGAAAACAAACTTTACAGGTGGAAAACCTGCAAAGGAGAAGTCAATTTTTTATTTTTTGCCAAAGATGATTTTGAGAGGTGTGATGAATCTTTAATACCTCTTGAGGTAGATAATCATAAAGGCAATAGGAATTCATCATAAGGCACTTTATCTTCTTCTTATTGTGGCTCATATGCATCATTTGATGCTTTTTGTAAGAAGTTGTTTTCATGGGTTGAAAACCCACTAAGGTGAAGAAGTCCAAATTTTTGCAAGCTTTTTATTTTCATGGAGAATATGATAAGCCACAATTGAATGCAACTTTGTGAATGATCATTACATGTTATAGGAATCTCCATCAAATTAGGTACTAAGCTACTCATAAGACTCACAACACAAAGGAAAATGACCCAGCTATGAAATGTGGGGAAGGGGAAGATGAAATATTTGATCAAGACTCCTTCCACCTAAGGGGACTTGAACTTAGACTTAGACATGCCTAGGGCCTAACTAGCAGACAAAATTTTCTACTTGCAAAATGGGTATGAGGTGAAAATTGGGGCAACATCTAGCTCTAACTAGGGACTTGGGTAGACTATACCCAAGCAAGGAATCCAAAATCTTTGGTTTTGCAAAAATAAATGGGGACACACAACAAAAATAAAGCAAGGAAAAATGAGGAAAAGAGGAAAACAAAGGAAACCTAACTAGAAAACAAAAGAACAAGAACTAAGCTTAACTATTGTACAACATAGGGGTTACCTATTCTCAATTTGAAATTTGATAAAGCTTTAGACCATTGTAGGTCAGAGGTAGCACTTCACCATCTTGATATGCCAATTTAAACAAATTATTCTCAAATGCTTGATGAATTATGAATGGGCCTTTCCACAAGGTATCACATTTCTTATGCATACCTTTTGGATCTCTTCGCTTATCCCATAGTTATACACTATCGCCTACCATGAATTTTTGTAGTCTTGCCCTTTTATTGAACAAGTTCTTCACATCCATTTGGTGTTGTGTTATATGATCCACAATTTCTTCTCTTTCCTCTTTCAATTTTCTTAAGTAGAGAATTCTCTTTTCCAAACCATACCTATAGATATCATCTTCAATTACTGTGCTTAGTTTTTTCATAGCTAATTCAAATGGTAATGGAAGATTGGCTTTAGTCCCATAGACTAATTCAAAAGGGGATATACCAATTTCCCTTTTAGGTGTCACCCTGTCTGCCCATAGTGCTTCATGAATTTTCTTGTGCCACATCTTTTGATTGTTCGATACCAATTTCTTAATGCTATTCATCAAATTTTTGTTATTTCTGCTTGGTCCCATTTCCTTGTAGGAAATAATCAGATGAATGACTGACTATGATTCCATGCTCAAAGCAAAAATTGGTAATCTCTATTGAAGAGAAATACATTGCATTTCCCATCATCAATTTGATGGGAACACCAAATCTAACTAATATGTTTTCTTTAATGAATTCACCTTCTAATTTAGAATTAGTTTTCTTGGTTTCTTTTTCTTTCATCCACTTAGTGAAATAATTAGTCATAGTTATCACATATTGGTGACCATCACTGGAAGTAGGGTTGATAGGTCCAATAAAATCAAGACCCCATTGTTGAAAAGGCCCTTCAATGATGATAGGTCTGACAGGCAAAGCAGCTAATTGAGGATGCCCAAAGAACATCTTGCATTTCTCACATTTTGCCACCCAAGAATAGGTATCCTTGAACATTCTCAACTAGTAGTAACATTGTCTTAATATTTTGAAAGCCATGACTAAGGATGAGAAATGTCCTCCATAGGCTTCATCATGAAATGTTCTCAACAAATTTTCTTGCTGTTTTTTGTCTACACACCTAAGGAAAGTGCCATCTATAGCATTTTTAAACAATTTGCCATCCCAAATTACATATTTAGCTACTTTCAATTTAAGATCTCTCCCTTTTCTTGTAGTTAAGCCCTCTGGACATTCTTCATAGTTCAATAAATAAACAATATTCTCAAACTAGGAATATTGCATGCCTACAGCTAATACTAGTTGCTTTTCTCCTGATTCTTCTGCTTCTTCAACAATTCTATTTTTTGCAATTTCTTTGCACAAGGCATTGCCTTTCACTAACTTGGTGGGCTTAATTTCTATATCATACTCTTTTTTCTTTGCTATCAATGTTTCTCTAGCATTACACCCTGCATCCTATTGTGTTAACACACTTTTTACTGCTACATATAGGACAAAGACCATAGAATGTGAATGCAAGATGTAAAATCAACCATTTTTAAGTACTTTGACTATTGCAAAGGCATGTTTCTCAATTTGTGAGTACTTCAACTCATGATTCTTTAAAGGTATGCTCACGAAGGCTATTGGGGCTTGTATCCCTTCATCATTATCTTGCATAAGTATTGCCAATAAAGTGTGTTCAAAGGCATACAATAAATGATGAAATCTCATTTATAATTTTGGGTGACATAATACTAGAGCATTAGCAATGGCATACTTAATGTTCTAGAAAGCTTATTCCTAGATTCATTCCATTTAAAACTTGAATTCCCTTTCATCATATATAAAATACATTTAGTAGTTTCTACAAAATCTAGGAAAAATCTTCTAAGGAAATTTACTTGTCTGAAGAAGGACTTAACTCCTATTTTGTTTACTGGGAAACTTAACCTTTGAATGGCCTCCACTCGCTTTGGATCAATCCTAATGCCTTCTTGGGAAACCATATGACCTAGAAGTTTTCCTTCTATAACATAGAAAATAGACTTTTTGGGGTTGAGTGAGATTCCATGTTCTTGACATCTTTGTAAGACTTTCTTCAAATCTTCTATGTGATTTTTCCTTTTCTTTGAAAACATAGTGAGGTCATCCAAGTATATGACTATAATATGATCTTTAAGATTTGCAAATGTTTTTCTCAAGCATCTCTAAAATGTAGCACCAACATTAATGAGTCCAAAAGGCATTCTATGATATGTAAACATACCCTATGGAGTAGTGCAGGCCATTTTGTGTTGATCCTTCTCCTCTACTTCTATTTGATTGTATCTTGAGAAACCATCAAGCATAGACATTATTTCAACTCTAGCTACTATTTGTAACAAATGGTCCATATTAGGGAGAGCCAAATTGTCTTTCAAAGATGCTTGGTTCAAATTTTGGAAATCAACATAGATCCGTATATCTCCATTCTTCTTCCTAACTAGTACTATATTAGCTACCCAAGTGGAATGATGAATAGGATAGATGATCCTTTCTTTTAACATTTTCTCTAATTCATAGAATATGGCATCAACTACACTAGGATTATAGCTCCTCTCCTTCTATCAAAAGGGGACTACATCAAGCTTCAGGAGAATTTGATGTTTCACTTTCCCATCCATGTAGCTTTTCAAGTCTTTGTAACTCTAGGCGAATACATCCTAGAATTTTATAAAAAGCTATCTAGCGGCTTCTTTCTCCTCTAGTGAACAACACTTACCAATATTGATCATTTTAGGATTACAAAGATCACCGGTATTCACTCCTTCATACTCACCAGTAGTAGGTCCCTTTTTTGCCCTCTTTTTCTTTATGTAGGCATCATGTCTATTAAACAATTTCTCCAAAGATACAAAGCATGGGGGAATGATATTACCTCGTAATTGGACTTTAGCTATTTGATCTTCTTTTGGCTCACTTTTAGAGTCTCCATTATTGTCTTCATTAGGCTGATGTTTGCAAGTGGCCTTGCCATTTTCTAAGAATAGCTGCAAGCTCTTATTATCTTCAAAAACTTGCCACAATTCTATATTATTTGAGACAGAGGCTCAATGCACAATCTCAATTTGGTACTTCTTTTTTTTGAATTCTGGATGGGGTAGCAATAGAGAAGTGAAAACTGCTAATGAATCAACTTTGGTGTTCATCTCCCTTAGTACTACTCCAATAGAAAAAGAATCTAGGCCTTCTATTTCATCCCAAACTTTGTTTCTATAGTTTTTTAGCTTATGGTTCTTTATAGAATATTGCCCCTTAATTTGTCTCACAATAAGTTATGCATCCCCTCAAGCTTTCAATATCTTTACCCCCTTTTCTTTTACAACTATTATCCCAAGGAGTAGGGCCTCATATTCTATGTTGTTATTTGTGTTTACAAACTCTAGTTTAAAGGCCATGGGTTCAGGTTCTCCTTCAGGAGGTATCAACACTACACCTACACCAAACCATGAAGAGGAACAACTTTCATCAAACTCTAATGTGTAGATATCTATTAACTCTTCATTCTCACTAAGGATCTCTTTTCCTAGGTCTCCACTTCTTTGTTCAGCTAGAGTTTCCTCAATAAACAACATATAATTACCAAACTCTAGCTCTTGATAGAGGATCTGAGCTTTAGAATCATCTGACTTTAGCACGGTAAATTTTACCTTTTCTTTAGGTTCCAGTTTAACTTTCTTATTCCCTATGGGTATGACTACCTGGGACTAGTCTAATTTTTATTTCTCCTCCTAAGTATCGACAAAAACTCTTGCTTAAAAGAAGCCCATAGCTTGCTAGAATATCCAACACTAGAATTGTCAATAAGATTTTATTTTATGGATGAGAAGCTAAGGCTACTTAGGCCTCTTTAATCTATCTAAGCAAGGGGACTTGTTTGGCATCAATATAGTAACACCTTCCATGAACTTTAGTGAGGTTGAGACCCAGAGCTTTAGCTATAGAATAAGGCATAACATTGTCTAATGCACCTGAATCTATTATGAAATTTCTCAATTTGCATCCATTGATATACAGTGAAATATAGAATAGGTCAGGTTTTTCCCTAGGAAAGGTTGCCAGGATAGTAGAATCTTCTTGATTAAATAGGTTAAATTTCAATGTTTCATCTCCCTCTTCAATGGTCACATTGTGATTTAAATCTACAATATTTCATTTACAACGATCCACCAATATTGTAATGTCCCCTTTATGGCTATACCTCAAGTTGCTCTTGGTTCCAGTTAAAGATTTCAAATATTCACTTTATATTTGAAAATTATGTGAGATTTTTAATTATCTTTAATGAAAAACCAATCTTTCAAATAATATACATATGTATATGTTAATAACTTGTAAGTGAGATAAATTATAATTTCCAAGCTCTCCTTATTATAACCAACTTAATATTCTTCTCATATTAATAGTTCAGTAACTTCAATATTTCTTCCCTATCGATTAAGTTGAAAAAATAATAATGGATTCAATTATTGTATTGAGTGATCGGGCTTTATGTACTTGGGTCAAATGTTGTTCATACCTCCTCGCAGTTCCATCATGACTAATCTATGTGATCTACTATTAACCTAGCTTGTATCCTTTATACTTTTGTTTCTTTTAATGCAAATGTTCTTTCTTCCTTTAACGTGATTTGCTCACGGGTGAGTATAATATTTAATGTAGTTGTTCTTTGTACTTTTCATAACCCTATTTTAAATATGCTCTAGTCAGTATCCTTCGATGAATTAAAGTGTCATCCAGATCGGTTGTTCCATGCCCTTTGATGTAATTTTGAATATGTTTCTGTGTTGAAATCCCATCCATGTCCCTTATGAAGTCCAACTAGACTTAGTAAATATACAAAATTAGGGTAGCGTGATGAATTGACATGTCAACTTGTATGATTATTAACGTGTCTCTTTGATGGTGCCCATTACTTAGTTGATCATCATCTTCGATGGTAATTTATAAGAGTTATATTAATTGAAAGGTTTAAATAATAAAATATTTGGTATATAATAATAAGAGAGAATTGAATGATATTTAACTATTTACTCTTTATTATCATTATTGTACAATATTCATTACTAGATATAATATTACATTGATTAATATGTTTTAAATTTAGTAATCAATTTACTATTAGTCATTATTAGTATTTATATTCAAATACTAGTTAAATATATTATTATTTTATTAATGTATAATGTAATTATAATATTTATTATTATCTATTCATTATTATTCTTTATTATCATTATATAATATGCTATTCATATATCCTTAAATTTGGGCACATGACAAGTCCACCTCTCTTGAATTTTCTTGTCCTCAAGCAATAATCATTTTCATATTTGTTTCACCTTATATAACAAAATTGACTACTAGATCCCATTCCAATTTTTACTTATAAGATTACTTCATTCTATTCTATAAAGAGTCACACATGTAGTATGCATTTGAATGCAAAGTATACATACGAATGTATGAAGACACGAAGAAAACACGAAGCATACACATTGATGCATGAAGACACGAAGTAGACATGATGTAGAAACATCATACATAACCTTGATTAGATCCTAAAACTAATAATGCACAATGAATATACTTCTTTGTTAGGCTTATAAACCCTGCAACCACAAAATAAGCATCAGTACATGCATATATATAAACTTCAAAGAAATTTGAATGATAATAAGTTAATCCAAGACAATTCCATACTAAGCCCAAAAGCGAAACTTTGGCCCCCTTGGCCTTGATGGTAGGTGTTAGTTATTCACACGAGGTGGTCTACTTAGTGGATTTCTTGTTTGGCTAGAGAGGTTCTTGTGAAAATGAACCATTACTATCTTTCCCTTAACCAGTACTATAATAGGGTGTTTTTTGCTGATTGTAGACTCCATAGGAAAGTGGTAGGGTTCCCTTTTCTTATTTACATAATCCTTTGGAAGGAATCTTTCTCTCTCTCCTTATTAAAATCATCATAAGATGGTAGATTTATGGTGCAAAGGGTGCGTGAAACAAGCTACAAGCAGTTCCCTGGAGGATATCTGTCATGTGCTCGAATTTACTTTGCCTCTCCCTCCACCCACTCCCTACCTTAGGATATCATAATGTGGATGAGAAGATTAATCTAATGAACATATTTTTTTGGCACATGAATCTTTCTCTCTCCTGATCATCTTGAGATGGTAGATTGATGGTGCAAAGGGCACATGAAACAAGCTACAAGCAGTTACCTGGAGGATATCCATTAGGTGCTCGAATTTACTCTGCCTCTCCCTCCACCAACTCCCTATCTTAGGAGATCATAATGTGGATGAGAAAATAAATGTTAATCTAATGAATAGGAATCTTTCTCTCTCCTTATTATGATCATCTTGAGATGGTAGATTGATAGTGCAAAGGGCGCGTGAAACAAGCTACAAGCGGTTCCCTGGAGGATATCCGTCAGGTGCTTGAATTTACTCTGCCTCTCCCTCCACCAACTCCCTATCTTAAGAGATCATAATGTGGATGAAAAAATTAATGTTAATCTAATGAATAGGAATCTTTCTCTCTCCTTGTTACTATCATCTTGAGATGGTAGATTGACAGTGCAAAGGGCGCATGAAACAAGCTAAAAGCAATTCCTTGGAGGATATCTGTCAGGTGCTCGAATTTACTCCTCCTCTCCCTCCACCAATTCCCTATCTCAAGAGATCATAATGTAGACAAGAAATAGACCCCAATGTACTATCTAATCACATGTCTTTCCCTTCTATCATAATTGGTTAAATTCTTCCTTTTTTTAGAATATACACTGCTCTATGGACATGTATTTACTCTTTGTAATGTTAGGTGTAAAACCAATAGTCACTAAACTATGATAGGTCACTGCACCTCATTTCATATATTTCTATGGTGTTTAATACTTCACTTGAGTGGTGGGACAACATTTGTAATGGCTCATGCCACACCTTTTTTTTTTTCTCAAACTTATTTGATTTCCCTTGATCTAGCAGTCTATTGATATTATTCTCTTTTTCCATTGTATGTTGTTATTAGAGTACTAGGATGGTCTTTGTTTATGTATAATCAACTACACACTCTATCTAAGTACCTTTTCAAATCTTAGTTCTTTGTAAGACATTAATCCTTTTCTCTAAAGTATGACACAGTCTTTTCTATCCTACAACAGATTCCTTCATGGATCGTGCATCTAGCATATAGCTTACAGACTCTACATCATCCATCAACAAACATTTTCAATATATGGTGTGTCGACTCTCCAAACTATTATAAGAATATTGGCATCAAAGTTATGACATATGATCTCAGCATGACACATACTATTTATTCAATTTTTCATATGGTCTATAACCTACTGAACACCTAGATGATTAGATTTCTTACAGGTTTGAACTATATATGTCATTTAAATTTTTCAGAACGTAATTCTTATTCATTTCTATATCTTACTTGCAGGATTTAACATGAACAAGACAGTAATCTCTCTTAGATATGGGAAGATATATACTACTTCAGAGTTATATCAGTGATTTCTGAATATGAATATTGTGACTGATCTGCAGATTGCTTTGCACTATTTGATTTTGGTGCTTTATTGTATACCTTAGTATTAATTTAGAATGTCTATTTGACTAACCCATGATTAAGCTACCAACCTAGATTTATTCTTTTCATCATCAATCATCTATACTAGTGTTAGTGGCTAATGGCTTAATAATAATTAATAATTTCAAACTTTAAATTAGCTTTACTTATATCATCTATCATTTATGGCTATCATTTATTTGTTAACTTAGTTATACAAATAAGTAACATTCTAATTAAAATGTATTAGCAAAGAATTTAATAAATAAGGTTACCTCCTCGATATCTTCATCTCCATGTGAGTTTGATGCCTCCAACATGGTCTATTTTTTTGGCATCCAAATCATGAATTTCATTCTGCTACAATGATATCCAAATCATAATGGGAAACATTTGAAATGTGGGGAAAGGTAGATGTACCTTTGATAGTCACAATAGCTCTTTGTTTAATTTGTCATTGCTTATCAATCTCTAGTTCTGCTGATTATTTTGTCTATTTCTCTTTAGACAACTTCTTGGAGCCTGTCTTGTATATATATTCTATTTGAATACTTTAAGTACTTCTCACAGTTTCTTTTTTTGTTATGTAAGACATTGTTTAAATTAAATCTATTCCATATATGTTAAATTGGACATATATGTATATTCTCAATATATAAAGTGCCAACATTAAATTTAATATTTCAAGATATTAACATAACACATTGCTAACACTATATAGAAAGTGTTGACATACCACTGCGTGTGGAACTCGGTACACTCGTACTATCCACGCTGGTTGGTTTTAACGTGATTATTTGTGATTATTTCCTTCTCATCGATATCTTTTAACTTTTTTATTCATCACCACCTTCTCATTCATTTTTCAAGATGACATAGATTCTGTCAAATGCTGATTGTGTCATAGGTGTCTTTAAAATCTAATCTGCCATTTCAGAGGATCATTCCTTGAACACTCTCCTACAATCAGGAAAAATACTGGCAAGTCATGCAGATATGTTATAATATTTATCCTTACCTATGACTATTGCATCAAATTTCACATCAAATCCCACAAGGAATGCAGTACAATTCCCAGCCCGTAAAACCTTCAGATGTCCTCTTTTTGCTTTGTAGTAAGCCCATATTCATCGATAGGTAGTCTCGATGGGGGCCACAAACTATCTGTGTGCCCTTATATTCATTCTCTATCCACTTTGTCAGAATGGATCAATCCTCATCGATTCCACAACAACAAATATTGCAGAAGCCCTTTGTTGGATTGTCTTGACACTATTTCTTCTAAAAAGACGAGGCTTTTTAGGTTTTTGTGAGCTTTAGAACAGCTCTTTGATATTAGGGTGTTGTGCTACTATGCGCCTCTAACATACTTGCTATTAGATGAAGCATAGTCATACTAATTACTCTATAACCCGTTCTAGAAAGAATGTTAATGACTTCTGAGGGTTTCTGCTACTTCTAGTGATGCATACATTCTAGACTCCATGCTACCTCAGTTTTAACTTCTTCTATATGCTTCAGGCATGGAACCCATTCATTAAATATGATTCAATGCAATTGACTCATGGATGGTTGAATAACCATTACCTTGTTTTGCTTTATTTTTATTTTTTTTAACAACAAAATTCTTCTATTTTGTGCATGTTAATAAGATAGAACAAATTTCATCCTAAAGTGTAGTCTGGTAGATGCAATCAAAAACTTTCTTATTAGATAAGAAGACAATGTCCTCAGTGACAATGACATCAGCTGTACAATCAACTTGCACACCCAGTGGTTCACATTGAAACAAAGATGGACTCATTTTCCTAAAAGGAAAATATTTTGGAGATTGATGGAGATTGGAGAGATAGCAGTAGTGCTTTGAGCGGAGGAAGTAATTTGTTTTGCACAGGATGGCAGGATCATTGCTCTGATACCATTTGTAATGTCTCGTTTATGGTTATACCTCAAGTTGCTCTTGGTTCCCGTTAAAGATTTCAAATATTCACTTTATATTTGAAAATTATGTGAGATTTGTAATTATCTTTAATGAAAAACCAATCCTTTAAATAATATACATATGTATATGTTAATAACTTGTAAGTGAGATAAATTATAATTTCCAAGCTCTCCTTATTATAACCAACTTAATATTCTTCTCATAATAATAGTTGAGTAACTTCAATATTTCTTCCCTATTGATTAAGTTGAAAAAATAATAATGGAATCAATTATTGTATTGAGTGATTGGGCTTCACGTACTTGGGTCAAACGTTGTTCATACCTCCTCACAGTTCTATTGTGACTAATCTATGTGATTTGTTGTTAACCCAGTTTGTATCCTTTGTACTTTTGTTGCTTTTAATGCAAATTTTCTTTCTTCCTTTAATGTGATTTTCTCACGGGTGAGTATAATATTTAATGTAGTTGTTCTTTGTACTTGTCATAACCCTATTTTAAATATGCTCCAGTCAGTGTCCTTCAATAAATTAAAGTGTCATCTAGATCTGTTGTTCCATGCCCTTTGATGTAATTTCGAATATGTTTTTCGTGCTGAAACCCCATCCATGTCCCTTTTGAAGTCCAACTGGACTTAGTAAATATACAAAATTAGGGTAGCGTGATGAATCGACATGTCAACTTGTATGGTTATTAACGTGTCTCTTTGATGGTGCCCATTACATAGTTGATCATTATCTTCGATGGTAATTTATAAGAGTTATATTAATTGAAAGGTTTAAATAATAAAATATTTGGTATATAATAATAAGAGAGAATTGGTTGATATTTAACTATTTACTCTTTATTATCATTATTGTACAATATTCATTACTAGATATAATATTACATTGATTAATATGTTTTAGATTTAGTAATCAATTTACTATTAGTTATTATTAGTATTTATATTTAAATACTAGTTAAATATATTATTATTTTATTAATATATAATGTAATTATAATATTTATTATTATCTATTCATTATTATTCTTTATTATCATTGTATAATATGCTATTCATATATCCTTAAATTTGGGCTCATGACAAATATTTTCAACTTAGAGGGATGAGACTTCAAATAATCTATAGGGGAAATTTGGATTTTTGACTCTTGATAGAATTAGATGAAATCAAAGGGAATTTTGTCCCTGCCTATTTGAGTTTTCAATGCTCCTTCATCAACATGAATATTATTTGCTAAAGGAGTGGGGTCATTTCTAGGAACATGACTAGAGGATTGAAATTTTGAGCCTTAGACCTCGAGTCAACATTGTATATAAAATTCCATCAATGGTTGCATAACATTCACCCTTAGGTTTAGAATCTGACTTGTATCCCAAAAATAAATTTCTAGAGTTTCCATTTGAGTATGAATCTGACTCTAAACAAGGAGTTGTAGTATTCAATTCATTGGTGGATAACAACTGCATCATATGAGCAATTTTTGGATAGCTCTCACTATCATGATCCATTTTCAAATGAAACACACACATGTTTCCTTTCTTTGGTGTGGCCTCAATCACCAACCTTGATTATGAACCTTGCAGGAATTTCCCATAATTATTTCTTCCTGGTGGGTTTTGGTAATTCCATTGGTAAGATTGGTTAAACCCAAGTGATTGTCTCTTTACTGTTACCAACTCATTTAATTGTTTCTGAATCATTTCATCAAATGATGTCATGCTACTAGAACTTCCTTTAGTTTGAAGTTCTCACTTCCATTTTCTTGTGGAAATCAAGTCATCTTCAAATTCAACTACCTTCATTTGTGCATCTACTAAATCTATGGGATGTGCCCTTCTTAAGTCATAATTGATATCCGGAGGCATCACACTTATAAATTTTTTTTTTTAGATTACTAGCAATAGATATATTAGCAATTGGGATTCTATTAGTGATTTTATTGAAAGTAGCAACATAATCCCTCATATTCATGGTGGGTAGTTTTTTAATGGATGTCAACCGTGTTAACAAGACATGTTTATCTTCAATAGTTTTAAATCTTGTCTCCAAGGTTGTTCTCATTGTATCCCAATTAGTGATTGATCCATCATCTAGATGATAGAACTAGTCTACTACACTTTCCATCAAGGTTTCCACAAATAATCTTATACTCACATCCTCATGTGCAACTCCTAAGATGTGAGTAGCTACAAAGAAAGCCTTAATGTGTTTATTTGTGGTAAACTTCTTATCAACTAAAAATTTAGGAAAATTCTTCCTTGAACTGGCTAGGAGTGGATGATAGGCTATTAGTGCTAATGGACCTATTGTTGTAGCCCAAGGAGCAACCATAATTGTTCCGATGAGGTATGGTAGAAAATTGGCAACTGGGGGAGCAGTGATTCCATACAAGGCAAATACTTGGCAAGTAGTATGTGAAGGGCTTTGATTTCTAATGGCTGAAGGTAGTTTGCTCCAGCTTTTCCTTTTACCTTTCCATTTAGGAATATCTAGGATGGGAAAACTAAGTTTTGTGAATTTATCAAAAATAGGATCTTGCCCACCCTGTTCTTTGGTACTTCTGAGGAATCTTGTTTGTTCTAGGATGCTAGGTTAGTTTTCTCTTTGAGCTTCACATCTCAACTCTCTTCCTATCCTTTAGATGTCTCTCCTTTGAACAACTCTTTCTAATGCTTTAGCTCTAGATTCTTCTTCTTCCAATACTTGGCTAGCATTCCTATAATGTTCAACATTCCTCCTATTTCTCCAAAAAAATGTATTGAGAGATGAAATTATGTCTTCTTTGTCATCTTGGAAAGCAAGATTAGGTGGAGCACTGAGACAATATTCTCATGAGGTAGTACCATTTTTCCTCATGTTATAGGATCTATCAGTCAAGCGACTATTCATCTCCCTAGTAGAGTCGCTAAAAATCTATTTAGCAAGAGGGCTGATTTCACTCAGGAGGAGTTTATACTAAGTGTTTTTAATGGCACCAAAAAGAGACAGAAAAATGAGGTGGAACAAGAAAATTTTTCCCTAGTAGGGAAAGGGAAAGAAAAGAAGTGGTCTAACAAAGGATCAAATTCGTGAAGTGAGAAGAAGAAGAAGGACCTTTCTAAGGTCAAGTACTTTGGTTTTCATGAGTATAGTCACTATGTTAGTGATTTCCTAGAAAGGAAGAAGGAAAAGAAGTAGGTGGTAGCTTCAACAAGTGCAGAAGAACTCTCCAGTAGAATGGAAGATGAGTTTGCACCATAGCTTGTATGGTTAGCTCAACCTCATAGTGTGTTTTGTATATAGATAGTAGGGCATCATTTCATATGACAAGAGTTAGAGAGTACTTGTCTAATTATAAGGGGGAGAACACCAATATCCAGATTTCTATGGGAAACTTGTCCAAACTCAATTCGATTGGGAAAGGGACTATTCAATTTCAGAGGGAGAATGGAAAGATAATTCTACATCATGATGTGTTTCATGTTCTAAGATTAGGTATGAATTTGATTTCTATATTAGTCTTCAAGATATAGGGTATAATTTACTCTTTAGAGGGACACATGTGTTAGTTAAGAATAACGATTGGAAATCACCCATAACTATTGGCACTAGGAGAAGTTACCTTTATAGGTTATAATTTGATACTCATAAGGCACTCATGAGAAAAAATAATCATAGATATCTTGGAGAGATATGGCATAGGAGGATGGGCCATATTCATCATGGAGCACTCAAATTTCTTCATGAGATGGTGATAGATGTTCCAGAGGTGAGCATAGAGCATGATAATGTATATAAGGGATGCATTATGGGGAAGTTTGTGAAAGAATCTTTTCTAAGGAGTGACACTAGATCTGAGGGTGTTCTTGATCTAGTGCATTTAGATGTATGTGGCCTGATGTCAACAAAGTCTCTTAGAGGATATGAGAACTATGTTACTTTTATTGATAATTTCTCTAGGAAGACTTAGATATACTTCTTGAAGACCAAGGATGAGGTTTTTATTTGGTTCCAAGAGTTCAAAGATCTTGTGGAGAAGTTGATAAAAATAATATGAAGGTTCTTTGGTTAGACAATAGAGGCAAATACAAAGGAAATAATCTCCAAGAGTTTTGCACTAGGGAAGGAATCAAGAGGGAGTGGACTATTCCTTCTAATCTACAACAAAATGAAGTTGTTGAGAGGAAGAACCATTCTATATCAGAGGTGGTAAGGACTATGCTTCATGACTAGGATATACACTACTATTTATGGGTAGCTACATGTAGTACAACAGTCTATATTCAGAACATGGTTCCGCACAAGGTGCTAGGCAAGATGACACTAGAGGAATGTTTTATACAAAAGAAGCCAAATGTTGGTCACTTCAAAATATTTGGGATTTTGGCATATTTTCATATTCTAGGTGATGCACATACCAAGTTAGATCAGGCTACAGAGAGAGGGTACTTTGTTGGGTATAGTGAAACCTCAAAGGTATGTAGGATTTTTATCCCTAGGACCAGAAGAATTATTATTAGATGTGATGTTAAGTTCATGGAGGAAAATACATTTAGAAGGTGTAGAGACTTTTTAGTAGATGATCAGAGTGAATAGCTAGTAGAAGCTCCAAGTTCTAGTCAAGGGCAACAAAGCACAAGTACATAGACTTAGGTGGTGAAGATCCATAGAGTGTGGAGAAACAAGAAAAGCATCTAGAAGACTTAGAGGTTGATATTTCATCCTCTATAGTTGGAAACAAGAATCATGAGGTTCAAGAGACACAAAGGGATACTCAAGAGTTTGTGGGAACTCCTAGAAGGAGCACTAGAGAGTGGAGACAACCAATCAAGTTCAATGACTATGTGGCACTAGTTAGTTAGTTGGTAGATAGTGAAGCTTCTAGCTATCATGAGGCTACATGACATCAGGTATGGAAAGATGTGATGGTTGAGGAGTATAAATCAATTATGTAAAAATGATGTGTGGTAGGTAGTGCCTAGACCAACAAATAGAGAAATAGTTAGATCACACTGAATTTATAAGATAAAGCATGGTACAAATAGTAGCATCAAGAAATATAAGGCAAGGTTTGTGGCCAAGGTGTTCTCTTAGAAGGAGGGAATAGACTACGAGGAGACATTTTCTCATGTGGCTAGGTATAATACTATATGAGTTGTAATCTCATTTGTAACATAGATGGAGTGGAAAATCCATTAAATGGATGTCAAGACAATATTCCTTAATGGTGATTGAAGGAGAAGGTATACATAGAGAAATCAGAAGGCTTTGTAGCACATAGAAAAGAGACCCATGTGTATAGATTGAGAAAAGCCTTTTATGGACTCAAACAAGCTCCCAAGAAATGGTATGAGCATGTTGATACATTCTTATAGGAAATGGGCATTGTGAAGAGTGAGGCAAATGCTAACCTATACTACTTGGTGGTTGGGGGTCAAGTTCTCATTCTTGTTCTTTATGTAGATGACATGTTTCTTACATATGCACTAGGGCTCATAGAGGATTTCAATAGGGATCTTGTAGAAGAGTTTGAGATGAAGGATTTAGGACTTATGCACTACTTTCTAAGCATGAAGGTGTGGTAGACAAATGGAGAGATTCTCCTTGGTAAAGGGAAATACTGCATTAAAATCTTGAAGAGATTCAGGATGGAGCATTGGAAATCCATGTCTACACCCATGATCATGAATTGGAGGAAGGTAGATACATCTATGCAAAAGGATGTAGATCCCACTTTATATAGGTAGATAATTGATTCACTTATATACTAGGTCAATAGCAAGCTAGATATTGCATTTGCAGTGAACTCTCTTAGTCAATTCATGGTTGAACCAAAGATAGTGTGTTGGATAATGACCAAGCATGTGTTGCATTACTTGTGTGGTACATTCAAGTATGGGATTAGATATGTTTGAAGTGAAGGTATTAGATTGATAGGCTATACTGACCTAGATTGGGTAGGAAGTACGATGAACAAAAGGAGCACTTCAGGGTGCTATTTTAGTTCAGGATGAGGATTTGTATCTTCGTTGAGCTGGAAGTAGAAGTTTGTGGCTCTGAGTTTAGTAGAAAAAAAATGCATAGTAGCTAGCTTGACAACATGTTAAGCTATATGGTTTTGAAATTTGTTAGTAGCCTTGTTTGGTTAGAAGGCTAAGACTACTATGATACAATGTGATAACTAGAGTTGCATAAAGTTGTCAAAGAATCCAATGTTTCATGATAGGTCTAAACATATAGACATCATTTATCACTTCATTAGAGATTGTGCACAATGGGGAGTTGTTCAACTATAGTGCATACCTACAGAGGAGTAGATATCAAACATTCTGAAAAAGGCATTGGGGAAGGAAAAATTCATCTTCTTTAAAGATAAGTTGGGTGTTATGCATAATGACTTCCTTACTAAGAGGGAGTGTTAGTGTTGGTTATCTTGGACAGTTGTTCATCCACATGCTATTATTTAGCAAGTAATTGTGTTTACTACCTAGATGGTTAGAGTTCGGACAAGTATTTGTTAATTAATAGGCCACTTTTAGAAGAAACTAGAAACCAACTTGGTTAGGGTTGTTAAGTTGTTGTAATCTTCATCGTTGATTAAGAAGCAATCTTGATTGTTGGTTTTTCAATAGGAGTAGTATATAAGGATATCATGGGGCATTTTGAGGACACAAACTTTTGTAGAAGCATTTGCAATGTTAGCAGTGATAGAAACCTATCTTGTAGTGTTAGCAAGGGCACAGTGATAGCGTTGGGGATAACAACAGAGGAATATCAACAGGAGAAATTGGGAGGTTGTTGTAGTCCTGCTAGTGAGAGGCAAGGAATTTTGTATCTCTTGATTTTCTGAAGTTAATATAATTCCTCATCTCTAGAACTAATTTTCCCTTAAGATTTTTTATAGGGATGATTTGTCCAAAAACTATTGTGTTCTTTGTGTTGCTTATTTCTTTCAATATTTTTATAAGTGAGGTTGTAGTTGTGTTACTTTAAAATATTAGCCATGAATTAATTTTTGGTAGTTTAATAATCCTTTAATATAGGAGATTAATAATCAATGACTATATTAGGAATTTTCATAGTGTCCAATGATCAAAATAATAAAGTTCTATTCCAATATATGTGATTTTCTAGGAGACCCCATGATTAGAGGTTCCCTTTTTATAGCATGACTTGTATGTATCTTATATTCATGACTTTAAAACTCAAACCCACACTTATCAACTTTAAAATGACAATTTTGAGTCTTGGAACTACCAATCCTTCACTTTGAACTGAATCCTAGAGTACAAACTTCAAATCATGGTCCTCAAACCTAAATGTCAAGGTCCTAGACTTGAACCTTGAACTTTGAGCTCTTTTGGTTCAACAATTCAATGGATCAACTGCATGTTTCTCTTTCACAAATTTTCACTTTACAAGGATATTGTTAGCAAAGACTGATATAAATATTGAGTGTGAAGTAAATCAAGCCTATGGATTTGATTTTAAAAGTTAAAGTTGGGTGCCAAAAATGGGCCAACAATATGCTAAATAAATTAATGTAGTTAAATTTAGATAATCTTATGAAAATTCACAATTTGAAATTGGTGAATACATGATTTTTATTTTGGAGAATATAAGTGCATATATACATGTCCAATGAAAGAAATTATGTAGATTGATTAGAGGATCTAGTACATTAGTTAGAAATAGATTGAATTGGTGACAAATAGATCGATCCAACAATGTATGTACTAACATCCCCGCCCATACACACCCCCCCTCTACCCCTTAATAAATTGTTCATGAATCATCAAATTCACCTTGCCCTAGGGAATCCACCTTAAGGATTACATATCAATATATGTTGATTACATAAATCAATATATAGTTTTGAAATAAAATTTCTATGAAGAATCAGAGCTTGATTCAAGTAGACCTCCCCCAAGTTGCCTCGTGACCCTAATAAAGGTGTATCTATGGGATAGATCTTTGAGTTCTCTATTATGAATTCTTGAATCATAAGCATTAAATTATTCTAGAAAAAAATTATTTCAAATTGTCTATGAGCACTTAGAAGTGTGTAATTCTCAATCATAGCTTCGTGAACTCTATAGAAAACCATCTAGAACCAAGCCCTTCACCAAGTCTCAAGCTTATCTTCAATCATAAACTTTACACTACTTTATTTTTAAAATATATTTTTATGAATAAAAGAAATACTTCTAATACAAGCAGCATCTCCAAGTGAGAAGCTAGCTTGAGATGATTGAAATCCTCTATCCTCTGGTGTGTCCAATATCCAAATGTAAAGGCTCTAAGAAAAATATTATGATTGAGAGGGAAATGATAAACATGAAGATATTTTCACAATAATTCATAGTATTAAGATGCACCTTCTGGTTTTGATTGTGTGCCATATTTTTGCATCAACATTTTGAATCACTCAGTAATCCATCACCAAGATGAGAAAAGCTAGAGGAGAAAAATGAGACGTTTCATACTAGGTTTAGAGTAAATATAAGGATGCCAAGAATTGAGCAAAAGAAGGTCACAAATGTCGAGACAACAAAGGGCCAACCAAAAGAAATTTTGATAAAGAAAAAAAGTTTAAAGAAAGAGAAAGCCAAAAGCTACTAGGTTCCAAATAATGATGATGATGATGATGATGATGATGATGATGATGATAAAGATAATAATAATAATAATAATAATAATAACAACAACAATAACAACAAAAACAACAACTAAAATAACAAAGATAAAGAAATAAAGAGCACAATAACACAAAATAAAGAGAGGAACAAAGAGTGAGATAAAGAAGAAATACAAAAAATAATGATAAAAAATAAAAGAGAGAAAATTAAAAAGAAAGAGAAATCAACTAAGAAAGAAATAATACAAAGCATGAAAAAATAAAGAAAGACAATGAAGAAAAAAAGAAACCAAAATTACATACAAAAGATAAAAACCTAATAAGACACACATAACAAAAGAAGAAAGTGGAATGCACAAATAAACATATAGACTAAAGAAAATTAATAAATCAGAATGTAAATAATGAAGGTGTGTGTGTGGACAACAAGAATGTGTGTGTGTGTGTGTACATAGACACATGTATACCTATACGTGTGTTCATTACTTTATTATTATGTTCATTATTTGACATATATATATATATATATATATATATATATATATATATATATATATATATATATATATATATGTATGTATGTATGTATGTATGTGTATATGTGTATATGTATATGTGTATATATATACATATATATACATAGATATAGATATATATATACATACACACATATATACATATACATACACACACACACACACACAAACACACACACACACACACACACACACACACACACACACACACAAACAAACACACACACACACACATATATACCTTCTAATTTTTGTTTTTTTTTAAGTTTCATATCTATATGTGTTTATTTGTTCATTCCACTTTCTTCTTTTAGTCTTTTGCATCTTATTAGATTTTGGTTTCTTTTTCTTTTTGTCTTTGTTGTCTTTCTTTATTTTGCTGCCTTTTATATTATTTATTACTTGGGAAATGTCTCCTTCCTTTTAGTTTTCTCTCTATTATTTTTATCATTAGTTTTCAAATTTCGTCTTCTTTATCTCATTCTTTGTTCCTCTCCTTATTCCTTTTTATCATCCTCTTTACTTCTTAGCATTGTTATAAATTTATTATTATTATTATTATTAATTAACTATTATTATTATGATTACTACTATTATTCTTATTATTATCACCATCTTTATAATTCACATTATTATTATTGGATCATAGTATCTTTTGGATTCCTCTTCCTTTAACCATTTTTTCTTTATCAAACTTTCTTTTGGTTGGACCTTTATTATCTCGACCTTTGTGCCCTTCTTTTGCTCAATTATTGACATCCTTATTTTTACTATCATAGGTCTACAACTTCTAATTTTTCTCCTCTAGTTTTCATCTTGATGATGGATTATTAAGTGTGATTCAAAATGTTGATGGAAAAATATTGGACACAATTAAAATATGAAGCTACATCTTAATATTAGGACAATGATAATCATTAATGATTGTCTCATCATCTAATGTATCATTTTCCTATACATCTAATTCATATCAAATGATATTCACACTAAGAAGATCACTAGCTATACAAAATTTTATTGCGTGTCCATTTTCTTAGAATAAATACATGGATGGAGTAGGTGTAGGACATCTATGTACCTAGTTAAGGAAGTCCAAGAAGTTTGTTGGAAAGTATTTTTCTCAAGGTTAAAAGTCAAGAGAAGTAATTTCTCCTTCCAATGCTAATAGTAGGGATGAAAACTTGATTGTGTAAGGGAGCAACTTGGGACCCCTTGGAAGGATCTTGGCCATCCAATCACTTGCTTCCTTGTCATATTAAAAAATATTTTTCAAATGAAAATTTTAGTTAGGATTCACTGGTGATCAACAATGAAAGTTTTAAAAATTCCTCAAAAGGCAAGGCACAAGTTATATTTGAATTTTGGAGTGATTGGAGCAATATTACAGTAGAGCCTTCTTAGAATTTATATGCATTTCTATAGTTTTCTCATTTTTATAGCATTGAAAAATACATGATCAACTCATAGATCTTGAACCACATGTGCATTATATTTTTATTCCATTTTATTTGAGGTCTTTAAGTTACCTCTTTTGTGCCAATAGTGGCATGTTGTGATGGATAAGTTGTTGAGTTGTTATCCTTGCCATCAAGGTTCAAATCTAATGGGGATGAGGTCCCCCATTTTTGGCCTTACTAGTTCATAGCTCTAGGTCAAAGCGTTTACCCCTCTTATTAAAAAATAAAATAAAATAATAGTTACCTCTTTTGTATTTATGAGAAAACTTTTTCTTGAGTGGTCTGAAACCCTTAAAAACGTAGCATTTTACTAAAACAATGAATTTTTGCCTATCATCCTCCAACCAAATATTTTGAAATATTATAATTTGGTAGGTCTTTGTATTTCTTGTAAGATTATACAAATGTTGGAGTGGTCTTTTGAAATCAAAAATTTTGACAAGAAGCCCTATGCCTAATATTTATATGTGACAAGTAAGAAAGCGAGCAATTAGAATTGTAAAATTGATTGAGAGACAAGAAGAAGGGGTTTGAATGCATGTAGAATTTTTTTTTAAGGGTTATTGATAGATTAGAAGCTAGGGAAGGTATTAGTTTGATGTGGCAGGACTAAATCCTTGTAGTTGGTTTGTAAACATACACCTAATTAACCTTTTGGCATAATTGGGATAATGAGAATTGTTGGATCTATTAAAAGGGTTAAAGTCTTGTTCTTTGATATTATTTGAAGGGTCCAAAATATTATTTTCAATTGTACATCTTTTATAGATATTTTCCATGGAGAAAATTTATTGATTAATTTCTCATTAGCCTAACTTAATTTCCAAATTAGACTTAATTAGAAGAATTCATTGCAAATGAGGTTGTAGGAAATTGTTTGAAGGTTGGGACTAGTTGGATCTTCTATCCTTTGCCATAAAAAAAATTCCACTAAGATTTTAGGCATATGTTGGTATAGTTGGTCTATTCAAACCCCTAAAGAAAGCCAAGCCTTAAGAGATCCTTAAGGAATTTTGTGTACTTTGTCTGGGTTCAAAACTACATGAATAAGAGATGATGTAGGGCATCTATGCACTTTTTGAATTAAGTCCTAGATGTGTGCTGAAATTTATTTCTCTCAAGGGTCAAAGGCAAGAGAAGTAATGTATCCTTGTGAGCCTAATAAAAGGGATGCAAACTTGATTGTGTAAGAGACTAACTTGGGACCCCTTGGAAGGATCTTGGTCATCCAATCAATTTCATCCTCATTATTTTTACCTCTTTCTCTATTTCTATTTCTTTGGGGTCATAACCCTCCTTCCTTTCCCCTTTTGACATTTTTAATATCTCAAGATTAACAATTGAAATCAATCAAAGAATGGATCTTGAGTGGTCCAATTATAAAAAAAAATGCTCCAAGATCCTTTGGAAAATCATTGAATAATCCTAATACTGAATAAAGTTCATCCACAAGGATATGTGTAGGATCATGGTGGGCCAAACTATGGCCTTAAGTGACAATGAAAAATTAGGACATTAGTGTTACGTAGCTTGATGTGAAATCTTGAACTAGTTATGAACATTATATCAAAAATTTATAACAATAAAATCTGTAGTAAATTGAATGTAGTTTCTAAAACACTAGTCCTTTCTTAATAAAAAAATAATTTAATTGGTGAAAATTTGGAATTATAATGTAAAACTTTAAAAAATCAAGAAAAAAGAAAGAAAATGGTGTATGTCTAACCACCTTAATCACAATCAAATGATAATATATTTTTTATATTATAGATATAAAAAGTAGAATCATTCCCAAATGCATTTTTTTTGTAATTTTATTCCAATTAAAAAATTAATTTTGAATTTTCTGCTACAACATTTTTTTGGAATAAAAAACTCTTGCATATGACCACCTAACTCATTCAAAATTGTACAATTTTTTAAATTTTTTTTCTCATAGTAGGAAAAGCATGGGATGTGACACATCTTTTAGATTTTGAAAGGTTACACCATTTTAAAGTTGTAACTTTTTTTCAATGAGTATGTAAATCAACACTTTATAGGTAACTCCATTAGAAAATAAGTATTATGTACTTACTGAACTCATAATTTGGCAGCAATTGTATCGACGGAAAGATGATAATGTCCTTAACAAACCCTTTTCATATAATCAAATCAAGATGAAAAGTGATATTTTTCATACCACCACTTTTTTGCCCCTCATGATCCTACACATACCCATAAAGAAGACAAACAAAAACCAAGGCTTTGTAAAATTTGTCATTTTTAGTTGTACTATAGGTACATTACCGATGTAGTAAAAAATTTGGAGTAATTTTTTTTAAAATGGTCAAGTTCAAGAAATGGTATTCTATTTTTAAATGGGCAAATGTTTTATTTTTTATATGTTAACCCATTTCAAAATGGGTATCTTTCATCAATTTTAAAATGCCAATGGCTACAAACATACATGGGGTGGCATTTTAAATGGGGTAATGTTTAATAAGTTAGATCTCATTTTAGAAAAAATGAACATTTATTTTTTGACAAATCTCTTTGGGTTTAGCTTTAGGAAAATCTGAGTCAAGCAACTATTAACTTTGGATCTTATTTGACCTAAATGTTGGAGATCATCTCAATCCAAAAACAAAAAATAAACCGTGGCCACAAATTCAGATGAGTTTTTTGTTAGCCAGTGATTTCTTTAGTGGCGAATCTTCACCAAATGGCTATTCTATATCTTTGGGTAATCACAATTTGGTGAATAAAACCTACATACGGGGTCAAATAGGTCGCCAAGATATTAAATAATTTGTGTCCAAATCCCAAGCTAATCACCGATTAGTTTACTCATAATTGGTCCCAAATCCTGGTTCAATCACCAATGCAATATACATTTAGGACATATTTATTTTAAACTATTCGCGAGCCTTCACCTTATGTCTTCTTATTGGATAATGACATTTCTCCCTTAAAATAAAATAAAATATTTCTTGGGGCCGAGCATCTTCTACCATCTTACCAACGCACATCTCCAACTACCCTAGTGTAGCCAACTATTTTATATTTTGGACTTTGGGACAAGTGTCTTAATTTTGGGAAGATTTAGAGTTTATGTTATAATGTAGTGCCTGCCCCTAGTTCACATTTTGTTATCATTGTTGAACTTTTTTAGAGCTAGTTTTATGTTGTTGGTTAGTAGCATTCTTTTGCGATTATCAGATATTGTGCTATGGATTCAGTTTATTATGTGATGAGATTACTTAGACTCTACATTTCATGTATGTATGATGATTATTTTCAGTGTTTGTAGTTATTAATGATGATTAGTAAGATGATTTATTATCTTATGGATACTTACCCCATACTTGCATGTGTATGGTGTACATGTTTGCTTTGCGTGTTTGCTTTTGTATGGCATGTCTGATGTGGTTAAGGAAGGGAGTCGTAGTCACCTGCTAGTCGGGATCTACACGATGCACCACTTCCTACCATTTCCTATTTAATTTGGTATATATTGTGCTTGTACATGCATGGTTTTTATGCAGGTTGCAGGTGCCGAGTATCGACTTCCTTGAATTGCCAGGATGAGCATACCCTATCACATTATCTCAATGATAAGAGAGGGGAGATAAATTCTCAAGTCCAAATCCCAACCCTTTAAGCCATTTGTCCTAATTGGAAAATTAGGACACCGAATGCGTCAGATGATGTAATTCATGATATTAACCCTTGGTTTGATTTTGTATGTATTTTGGCTATGATGGGTTTTCATATTTTTACCTTATGAGTCTTTGATGTATTTTATATTAATTAAGTCTAATTAAAAGATTCAATTAACGTTTTAATTAAATGAAAAATTAATATGATATTTTAATATTTATTTTATTTAATTAACTGAAAAATTAATTAAATAAAATAATTAAATTTGAAAATAAAATAATTAAACTTTAAAAGTTAGAATGTGACAATATTTATTTTAATAATAATATATTAAAGTTCATTTTTAAATAAATGACTAAATGATATTATTAATAAAGCTAATATATATTTTAGCAATTAAGTTTTGGAAAATGAAATTTAAAAGTGAAAAATATATTAAAATTATTAAAAGATTCTACATTTCATGTGATTAAAATATAAATATATTAAGATTGAAAAGTGGAATTATTAAAGTTAGTGCATGAGATTTAATAAATAAATTAATTAAATTGGAAAGAGTAAATTAAATATTATATTAATATTTGCTCACATAGGAGTTTGCAAATTCTCGGGAGTTGTCATGTAGACAACACAGAAGTTTGCACTCTAAGAGTGCACTAGTTGTCTACACTTAGAAGTTAGCATTTTATTTGAGCACATGGTGTCTACAACCTTAAGACTCATCTAGAAGGTTGGAGAAGACTCATGCTTGGTTGTCACACTTATCTTCTAGTTGTTTCTAGAGACACTCTAGATGCATCTTAGAGGCCTTTAAATAGAGGCTCTCCTAGTGTGTTTGGACAAGCTTAATGCAAGCTACAAGCTTAAATGAAAGCTTAAATGGAAGCTACAAGCTAAAAGCTAAAATGGAAGCTTCAAAGCTTACATGTATTGGAGAAGATTCATATTCTCATATATTTTCTACTTGCTTCTATGTTTCTATAGGCACCTCTAGTCACTTGGAGGATTCAATTGGCTTGGATTTTGGAGGAATTGCGAATGATAGAGAAGGAAGGGATTTTCTATGGACTTCTGAGGCATGACAGATTAGCATCAGTGTCCAGGTGCACTCGTGATATTCACATATTTTCTTTGCACTATTTCTCTTCTTGTCTTCATCATGTCTGTTATTTGTGTCTGAATCTTCTCTATGATTGAATCTACAATTAAATTGGAATCTAGATATTTTATTGGTTGAGAGGAAAACATTAAAAAACCCTAGATCCAATTAGGGAAGAAATTAGATCTAAACGGGTTTGGGTTTGATTTAGAATCAAATTGAAATAGACTTGAAAATGATTTCAGATTGATAGTCATACCTATTAGAAGAATTATTGGATAAACTCAGAGAACAAAGATTTAAGGAGTTAGAAAGCCCCTTCTATTTTATAGATATACTTTTATGTTACAAGTTTGCACACAATCATGTATATATATATAATATATATACATATATATATTTAAATGTTGTAAAGTTGATTGATAAACTGCATATATATATACACATATATACATATAAATATACATATATATACATATATATATGTATATATATACATACACATATATATATATACATACATATATATATATATACACACACATATATATATACACACATATATATATATATACACATATATATATACACATATATATATACACACACATATATATACATATATATACATATACATATATATATATACATATATACATATATATATATATATATATATAAAACCACATTGGAAGAAATCTATTAATTCGAATCGCGCATTGATGAACGATTTATGGGAAAAATGTTATATAAAATAAGAATTAAATAAATTTGGGGCAAGGGGGGGTGGGTTTAACCCCACCCCATCTCCCATTCACCATCTTTCCATGGCAGCAGTTATCGACCCCACGCACGATTGTATCTACTGCGATGTGGGGGCAAGTTTAAAATAAGCCACGCCATGCTAATTTCACCGACCGCACAGCATTCATTTATTGTAGTCGGTGGCATAATCCTCATACAACGATTTAAGTCGCATGAATGCTTAGGGTACCTCATAGGTACCTACCACCCTCCACTTGTCTCTGACATCATCTGCACCATCTGCAATGTACCTACGCTGATGTAGAGTACCTACGATGGTAGACCAGTTGCATGGCTTATAAAGCCTGCGTGGTTTCACATCGCTCAAAATAATGATTCAATTGGTAGTATAGTTTATTATTGTAAAGTTTTAATAATTTAAAAGTGTTGTTTGTAAGTTTATATATATATATATATATTGATATATGTTATTTTGTATTAATTATTTAGTTTTAATTTATAAATTATTGACGAGTTATTATTAATAATAAGTTAGATTATGATTCAAATTGTTATTAAAATTATTTATTGGGTATTAATATATCCATTAATTGATAAATGTCCATGTTGATAACTATTGTATATGAAATGTCGATTTGTCAATTAATAATCAGAAAGAAATACTGAATTATTAATATTAAGGGATTAGAAAATAGTTATGGAAGTTTCTATAGATCGAGTGATAATAGTTTTGATGAGTTTATTATTTATTAATGTTTGTTGGGCCTAGCAAATTATTAATAAATAATAGTATAATGTTCTAAATGAATATTGATAATACGGATCAATTAAGGAAACATTAGTATTCATATAAGAAAGACTATGTGGTCATTATAGATTTCCTATAACTTGCTATTAATATGAATATTGGGGATTTGAGTTATAGTTGACTTTTAACTTACAAGTTATAGTTAGTTATTAGTCAACTAATATTAATTGGAACGTTGCCTTGGATATGTAATTATTAATTAAATTAATTAGAGTTAATTAGATTTAATTAATAATCAAGTTATGTAATAGAGTTTTAATTGATATGCTAATATCGATTCCTCTAGCAAAGTTGTGAAGTATTTACATCGAAGTTGATAAGTCGTACTCTCATGACTTGAATAATGACCTTAGATTTTTTAATGGTGAGACTTAGTAATATTGAATTGAAAATTACTAAATCATATAGGCTATGGATTGTGTACTTATGTTAATGGATTGATTTAATTGATCATAGAGTTATAATCTTCTTATTCAAAGATTGATAATTAGCTCTCTTGTAATTTAACGAATAATGATTCTTTGATTATCTCGAAAAGTTGAAGTAACATTAAAGAAGAGTTAATCAATTAGAATATGGATCTTAATTAAATAAAGAGAACAAGTTAATTAAAGGTCAATGATGATCAGTTTAGTGAATATTTATCCTTAAGTTATTCTTAGAATGAAATTCTTAATAACGGAAGAATAATGCTATCGGGGACAATGGGTTGACTTGTAGGTCAAATGATGAAACTTAGACACTTGAAGTATACTTGCAAACTGAAAACTGAAAACTTCTATACTTAATGATTTTAGTAAACCAAAACATGTGTCTGCATTGTGTATTATATATGCTTCTTGTTTTGGGTTTTGGGTTGACTAGTGTTGACCAGTCCTAGGTTGTTACCAGAGGCTCAGGGGTTATGAGATGTGATGGCATGTTGATTTTATTTGGTCTCAATCTTTATAAGCCTAACCATGGTTATGTGATTGTATGCTCTATGAAATGTTTAAATTTACTGATTGTTATTGTTCATCAGTCTTCATGTGTGAAGCTGAGTTGTACATGAGACACTTGAGCTAATCATTTTTGAGTCATCGATCAGTTATCCTTGGATTACTTTCTAGTCACCATGATGGGACTAAAGTGTTGATTTATTTCTTGATGATGTCATGTTTTGACATGTTTGACTCAACCATTTTGGAGTCTTCGATCAGTATAAGTTTGAGATATTCTTGGTTGCTTGTTGAGAACCAATGGATATTGTGATTTATCTTGAGATATTTTTGGTTATTGAGAACCAATGGATACTTATGATTATCAATGATGCCTTCAGTTGCCAATAGAGAACTGTTGTGGTCATGATTTTCTATGGATATTTTTTCAGATACTCATGGAGATTTGATGATTCTTATCTTAGTGATTTGATGATTCTTATTATGGATATTTGATGCTTTTATCATTGATATTTGATGATTCTTTTTATGGATTATCTTTCCAGTTGCTTGTATAGCACTGGGGTGATTTTATGATTCCATGAGCTTAGGGTAGGTAATCTACTTGTAGTGTCGGGAAGTGGCTTGCAATGGGGGTCGGGGCCCTAAGTGGCTACCACGGTAACTCATTGTAAGTTTGGTTAATAAGTGATAACATTTACACACTAAATGGGAATTAAATGAACCTAAAAAGATAATTTTTTTTGTTCTTGCCCATGCCTTGAGTGCTTGTACAGGCTAGGATGGGAGTAGTGAGAACACATGGTTGTGACCGTGCATTCTGTAGTATGCCTTGTCAGTATGAGAGGATACTAGTGGCCGCATGAGATCAGTATGGACCCGTGGAGTTTAGCTAACTGTCAAGGTAACTTGTACATGATAATTGCGATGACACTTTCCCGCTTGCAGAGTAGGTTTCCTACATGTCATTGTGTGCCTCTAGGAATTAGATGTCGATTTTGTGTGATGGAACCTTTGAGTAGTATACTTTTAGGATTTTTGGACTATAGAGATTTATGCTTTGTGATTTGGATAGCCTATTTGGGACTTGAGATTATCTCCTCGGCACGGTGGGAGTGGATCACTTAGGTTCCACGCGATCGGGTGGTAGTGTATTTTCCACTCTTATCATTTGAGATCCGTCTGAGACATCGTGGCTAATGCTTTCTTGGTTGGTATTTATCTTCATTCTATTTTTGGATCATTATGATAGATGATATACCCTATGATGGATGTATTTACTAGTATGTTTCTTACATTGATGTTTTTCATATGTTAGATGATGGTATCCTATGTTTTACTTTGTATGTTAGTAGGATGTTTTAGGAGTGACATTCCTACTATGTTAATACTGATGATCTCTTCGGTGCTTTGGAATGTTATGCACGGAGGGATGGCTAGCATCCATGATGATCTAATGATGCTATTTACGGTTGGGAGGAACCGTGCACTTAGTTATTTTTGTTTGTGACGTATGGTTATCTTTATGATGGATGTATATATCTTCTATGATGATGTATCATGTATATCATGTGATTATCTCTACTTTGATGTATCATGGATTAATATTGGATGATGATGTAGTTTATTTACATGGATGTTTATTCTTTTAAGCCCTTCATACCTTGTAACATGTACAGTGGATGATTGAGCAATCTAAAATGTAATTACAAAAAAAAAAGACACTTGTATATTGTTTAAGAACATTGGATGTATCATTGCTAAAGATGTGATGTTAGATGAATAGTTAATTTAGATGTGATTCAATGTTAAGAAATCCTTAAAGAATGTAATCTGTTATGTTATGTTATGTTAGGTGTACTTTTATTTGAATTGTTTCTATTGCTTCCGCAAGTGTTGTGAATGGTTTATCTTTCATGTTTAAAAAAAAAATTTGTTCGGAAAACTTAGTGAAATTCTTTGGATCCCCTGGCGGGGCATTACATATAATGTTTAAAATTAGGCCCAAAATAGAGTTTAGGCCATTGATCTATCTTACATCAACGATCTACATCAATTTCTTTTACGATAACAATGATAACATACAAAATGACGTCGTCATGTTGACCAAGTTGGAAATAAGAAATGACACTTTATTAATTTAATCTTAATGGAATGACAGACTACAAGTACATTGGCCATTGTACACTTGTCATATGAGTCATGGTCCACCCATGACTTTGTAAAATCACTATAAAATTAAATAATCTCTCTGTAGCAACTAACAAATTAGCCAACTATATTAATATTTTGCATTATATAAAACAATTAATTCACCTCTTACATTACAAAAATGTTTATGACCAAAAAAAAGTCACCTACATTTATTTGCGTCAAAAAAATAATAATTTAAATCACCACAATTATTATTAAATTTTGATATGGAAAGGAAATTTTTGCCAATAGAAAATAATTTTTTGCCTTGCCTTGAACAAAAAAATCACCCTCGATATGAAAAGTTTCCTTCATATTAAATGTTGAATTCGCCTACATTTTACATATTTTTCTGCGAAGGGGTTTCTTAAAGTTATCCCTATTGTTAGTAATATTTAGATAGAAAAAAAACTACATGAAAATATAACTAATAATATAAAGGAATAAAGGACATGTATAAATGAATTAGAATACAAAAAGATTCAACATGGTTCACCCAATCCTGGACTACATCCACCCAATAGAGAGTCCAATATTATTATCTAGTTACTTCAACCTATTACAATCTTCAATCTCCCTTATAACTCAATACCACTACAAGAAGCTATATATTCTCTTTAGAAAATCTTAACTCTAAGGTAAAATTACATGACTTATTGTAAGGAAACTTGGCAATAAAGAATATAACCGTTTCCACATAACCCATAATAGATCTGAAATAAACACGGAATTAAAATCCACATGCAAGAGAATAGAAAACATACCCACAAAATTGTGACACAAGATATACCCTGGGAAACCCTCATTGAGGGAAAAACCCAGCCTCCAAAAGCATCCATCACCATGTATTATTCAACAAAAATACCATTGCCATACACCCATGGAAGCCTTCATGGCCATAGCCACAACCGAGCAAACTATGTGAACAAGCATGAATCCACACATCCCATGCCATGCTTCCAACTTCACAAATGCTCCCTTGGCTAACCTATCAAGCCTTGTCCCGCTCGACTCTTGCCTTTTGTCTTCTTGTCACTCTTTCTCTCTTTTTCTCTTACTACAACAACTACCCTTGTGGCTACTTATATAGTAGCAAGTCCCAAAAAACCACCAAGTGGTATTACATAAACCATGTGATAAAACCATGTGCTACCTAACCTACTGACCCCACATTTAATATTGGGCATTTAATTCTTTTCCCCCAATATTAAATAATTACATGAAATATTTTCACAATGTTACAATACAACTCATCAAGAATATTTCATGGAAATCTTTACATGTTGCACGTCCATCTAGGTACAACATTACATAATAAAATAATAAAATAACAATATTATGCAATGTGTGCAACACCCATTATCTCAACAATCTCCCACTTGTTGTATACATTGCATAGGGTCAATCTGTAGCCACATAAATGAACAAGGGAACAATCCCTCCCAGCACATTCACCATCATGGATCAAAATACATCAAGTGCTCCATCCTGGTACCCACAACAAAATCAAAGTATCCAGCATCTCAAACATGAATGATCTCACCTCCTATTATGCCACTCCCACTGGACATACATAGAAGCCATCCAAAGAGAAAGCCACCCAACCTGTTACATTAGAAGATCATAAAATCTTGTACCAACTGAAATTCCAAGCACAAAAAATCTGATCCAAAGGTAATCACATGTATCTGTAGTTGTCAAAATATCCATAGCTGAAATAGCACCCACAGCAAAGTGCCAAACCCATCCAACTATCCATACCTCAAAGGTATAACAAGTGAATCTCATATCACCGACATATCCAATCTATAACCTGCAATCACAAGCCTCAAGAGCAATACCTGCCACATATATACCAAGAAGCTCCCACTGCAAAAGATAATGTCAAATCTATAGCCAATCCACTCAACACATCTCAAAGAAGTGAATCCATGTAGTATCAAGGACAACCACAATACATAAACTGATATCCTGCAAGAACAACTCTCATAACAAGTCTCCAATAGTCTCCCAAATTCTCCACAACCAACAAAGGAAAGAGATAAAGGAATAACCATGTCATCTCTCACATGACATACATGAGCACAAACCAGTGATCACAATCTCTAACCAATCTCAAATCCAATGTAGGCAAAACTGAACATCCAGGAAGATAACCAAGACCAGAGAAACTATGAAAATCATAACCTGTATCATGTCCTTCTACACACACCTCTAGATGTAAACTGTGCAAGTTAGATCTCCTCCATAAAACCCCAACAAGAAGCCTCAACAACACCCAAACCATACCATATAACTAATTATGGATGTAAGCCTCTCACAAGAAGATCAAACTCAATAAACCCATTCCTAAACCAAGGAATAACCATTCCTAATCCAAGGAAAATGCCCAATATAAAACCATCTCCCAAACTCAACTAGCATAACAACATATGCACATGGAGATAACCAATGCTAAACCATCTCTCAAATGAACCCTCCAGAACTAACTCATGTACCATAGCTCAAGATCCATATCCATGAAAGACAAGCATAAATATAATACACTTGAGAAAAACAATGGGCTATACCTCTCAAGTAGCAAACCGCCGAGTAGACCAAGAGTGGAGAATGAGAATGCTCATCAAGATACCCAAGTCTCCAACCAAGACTAATCTAAGAACAATCTCCTCTCAAGTCCATATCAGGTGACTGCCCCTCGGACTTCCTGCTGAAACCATCAACTGTCCCAACAAATACTTCTCTAATCCAAGAGAAATCAGCGTCACCACTGTCTCTAAGTATCCATGAGCACCTGTAACCAATCAATCCATGCCAACTCCAAATGCAACATAGAAATATCATGAAGTATCCAGCTTATGATTAGTGTACTCAATACCAAGAAACTAAACCAAGATCAATGTCAAAGTTCCAACCATGGCCTTAGGAACATAAACATGACAACATGATCTTACCATCTCAACTAAAGAGATAACATGCTTCATATGAACATACTATAACATGTCACAACTCTAAATGTGTATCAAGAGTATACCATGACATAATAATGAAACCATCCTCATACCAAGGATAACATGCCAAATAAAAGCATAAACCACACCTTTGCCAAGAACCCTATGAGTCCTCAAGATGCAACCATCTCCACACACCATGAAGAAAACCATCTCCACATACCATGAAGATAACCAAGAACTCCATGAGTCCTCAAGATCTAACCATCTTCACACACCATGAAGATAACAAGTGCACCATGCAAATGTCAAAGACGCTTCTACAGCAACAGGATCTAAGACAAACCTCCAACATCTGCAAACACTCAATAAATATATCAATGCCAACAAAACTCCCACTCAACCGTGGTACCAAGTCACCTATGGCATCATAAAATCCATCTCCTATATGAAGATCCAAATCAAACCAGGAACTAATCCTGCACTGTCACCCCATCATTGTCACAAGCTCCCACTAAACCGTGTATCCAAGCTATCCATGACATAATGATGAAAACCCATCCTCTAACCATGAGAATCAACCAAGGCATCAAACTATCAAAGAACTCAAAGTGCGCATCATGAGCTCCTCAAAAGAAACCAAATAACCATGATCCTCAACCAAGAAGATATACCACCATAACTATATCAGAAATCCAAGCTAATGAACATCAAGGATGTACCTGTATATCCAATCATGTCCTGCCAAAATCCATGACACCATGATCACATCCATGAACCGAGCATCTGGTTCTCAATAGTGTCCAACCTGCCAACATAGTCAACCGCAATCCTCCACCATGACTGTACCTGGTAACATAATCTCATCTCTTCTACATGAAGAATAAATCAGCAAATCATGTGACTCAGGGCATAGACAACCCAAATCCAAGCCACCAATCTGAATATGCATCAATAATGAAAGATCAATGGGCAAAGACAACCCATAACCAAGCTATAAATGCAACCTGTAAGTATAGACCGCTTACAACACTGCACAACTTGTAGACCCAACAAGTCATCATGCATATCCAAACCAAATACTAATAACCATATCATCATGAGACCAATCTGAAATCTGAACTGAGTATACAATGACATCAAAACTTAAATCTCCAATGTCATAAACTCACAATGTTACCATAGTCAAAATATACTTATAAACTGTTCAGATCAATATATCAACAAATAAATCATACCAAACCTACACCAAATCTAAACCAATGTGTAGAGCTCTCTAAGAGCTTTCTGTTGACTACTCGAAGTCCAAAATCCGACTCCGTATGCCCAAGTTATGCCCTAATCCGTGCTCAAAATAAGCAACATCTGACTTTAGGGCTCTTAAAACCTAACAAAATTTCAAAATCACAGAACCAAACCTACACCATCTTGTAGTGCTCTGAATTAGCTTTCCAACGCCTGTAAGAAGTCTGAAATCCGATATTCTGAGAGAAAGTTATGGCCTTTTTACTAAGACAGTCTTTTTCCCATTTTCAGTACGATTTTTCATTTTTTATTTTTTTTTCAGTGACGAAAATTTCGACGGGATTAAATTTGACGGCCATCATGGGCTGAAACCAAAAAACTCTTTCATTTCCTCTGAACATGGCCAAACTAGGGCATATTATATATCAAATTTTATGGAAATGTCGACCCGGATCCAATGGTGAGGTCTGTTTTTACCCAGAAGGTCATTTCTGCAAGCTACCCCCCAAAACTCTCATTTAAATGAAGCATCCGAAAAACTCTTTTTATCCAACAATTTCACATGCCCATATCTTTTAACATCCCATCATAACAGCAAATCCAAAACCCTCAGATCTGCAATAAATCATTCATATATCTTGCCCTTTCTTTTATCCTCTCATGCATTCCCATGGATTCAATCTAGGGTTACAATAATAAAACCATAGCTCTGATACCACTTGTAAGGAAACTTGGAAATAAAGAATATAACCGTTTCCACATAACCCATAATAGATCTGAAATAAACACGAAATTAAAATCCACATGCAAGAGAATAGAAAACATACCCACAAAATTGTGACACAAGATATACCCTGGGAAACCCTCATTGAGGGAAAAACCCAGCCTCCAAAAGCATCCATCACCATGTATTATTCAACAAAAATACCATTGCCATACACCCATGGAAGCCTTCATGGCCATAGCCACAACCGAGCAAACTATGTGAACAAGCATGAATCCACACATCCCATGCCATGCTTCCAACTTCACAAATGCTCCCTTGGCTAACCTGTCAAGCCTTGTCCCGCTCGACTCTTGCCTTTTGTCTTCTTGTCACTCTTTCTCTCTTTTTCTCTTACTACAACAACTACCCTTGTGGCTGCTTATATAGTAGCAAGTCCCACAAAACCACCAAGTGGTATTACATAAACCATGTGATAAAACCATGTGCTACCTAACCTACTGACCCCACATTTAATATTGGGCATTTAATTCTTTTCCCCCAATATTAAATAATTACATGAAATATTTTCACAATGTTACAATACAACTCATCAAGAATATTTCATGGGAATCTTTACATGTTGCACGTCCATCTAGGTACAACATTACATAATAAAATAATAAAATAACAATATTATGCAATGTGTGCAACACCCATTATCTCAACACTTATTTCAGCTTAGTAAGTTAACCCTAGAAAAATACTTGATGAGTCAACCTTGGGAAATGCTAAACGAGTCAACCCATGCCTTATAAAAAGTGTACAATACTTGCCTAATTAGTCATCAGAACTCAACATCTTCTATACAAAATTATGACAAAAAATCCCATTATAGATTAGATTATGCAAATTCAAAATATGTAATTTGATTGTTTAATTATTATTATTTTTGTTTTTAATTAAATTTATACTGAAATGGGTCCAAAAACTAGTGATAATAAGCTATGTTGTTATTTTATTAACTTTTTTATTTTAACGTTTCCTGTAAAAATATTATATGTCAAATTAGAGAAAATTTTACACAGTATTTTTTTAAATAATCATATGTAAATTGGTTAGATTATGCTTATCATACACAAGAGGTTTTAAACATAATAATTATGTCTAAGAGAAATTAATTAAAAATATATATTCAATAAAAGATACAGAAGAATATTATCATCAATCAAAATCTCCTTCAAACTCAAGACAAACAAATGGTTGAGCGATGGAGATATGGTTCTTAGAGAGGGTTTATAGATAATAGAAGGAATGAGGAGAGGTTTGGGAGGTTGGGAAAGAGCTTGGAGCCTTTCAAAAGACATGAAGGAAGGTTCTACTGGGGGAATACAAATGAAAGATGGAAAAATGGGAAGATAAATCTCCAAGAAAGCTTTCAATGGAAAAAGAGTGGAACAAAACAATGGGGGGAAATGGAAAAATGGAAGAGAGAGGTAGAATGAAAATGGTTGGAAAAGCCATCTGATGCAAAGATTCACCTCTGTGAATTTAGGTGGAAAATTTGTTTTTGAAAATATGGCAAAAAATATGAGGAAACCACAAGGAGTGGAAAACTAGGAGAAGCAAATGATTGAGGATCAATAGTGGATGCAATATACAATTGAAAAAGTAGTGTTGTAAAGTAGTTGGATAAAGGAGAGGAGTGAATTTTTGGAGAAAAATGCATTATTTCTAAAGTGGGGAGGTCCAAGGCCAGCAATAGGTAAGATTAAAACATGGTGTGATGAGAAATGGGGTGTAGTGAATGAGTTCAAAACACTAGAAAATGGTTTTTTTATGGTGACGGTGGATATAGCACAAGATAGGGACTACATCTTGAATAGTGGCTCTTATTTTATGGAAGGATATGGGTTTTATATGAAGAAATGGACCATGAATTTTGATCCAACAAAGGAGGTAATAAAGGAACTCCCTCTATGGATAGGACTAAGAAATCTACCCCATGAATATTGGTAGGAACAATGTTATAAAGTGATTGGAAACAAGCTAGGAACATTCATTAAGGTTGTGGAAATGGTGGATAGAGAAACTCTGCAAATGTTCCCAAGAATTTGTATAATATGGAATTATTGTCATCCAATCTCCGAACTAATTAAAATCTTTAATGAAGGAGTAGTTTGGAGATAGTTAGTGTCTCTAGAGGAAGGGTTGAAGGTATGTGGGTTTTGTCTTTGTGAGGAACATGACTCAGAAAGTTGTAAATAAGAAGGATGTCATAAGGAAAAAGAAGAGGAAATGCTACTATAGAGGGTTATCTAATAGAGATGGCTAGGATAAAAGAAATTGAAAAGGATAAGAGTGAAAATCTAATGAAAAGGGATAATGTAGAGGTGGAGAATGTTATTATGCTGAAAACAAGAGCAAATAATCATCAAGAAAGAGGGTCTAGGGAATGCGATATTTTGACAATGGGTCTAGAAAAAGTGTTAGATGAGGAAAGCTATGAAGGCTCCAAAAAACCATCACAAAGTGAAAAAAATAGTGGTGAAGATCAATAGAGGAAGCTGGTGAGTGATACTATTGAAAGAAGGATGAAATAGAGGCCAAGGCAAGTTTGCAAGGATAGGATGGAATATAGAACTTTAGAAGGAAGTGAAAAAAGGGGTAGTAAGGAAGTAGAAGGACTTCAAATATCTCAAGAGCAAGGATAATAGGTGGTAGTGTTGTCAGAAAGGCTAGAAGAATCACAAAGGGAGTAGGAGGAAATGAAGGGTATATGACTAGGCTGGAATGAGAAATGGAAGGGGAATTGGAGAGTGTTTTAAGGATATTGAAATTTCTCTAATAAGAAACTTAAAGAAAGATTAGGGGAATCAAGCTCAGAGGAAATTCTAAATGAGGATGAAAATGAAAGGGATGTTGATGAAGAAGAAGATTTCTTTCGGGTGGAGGAAAATATGATCCTAAAAGAAAAATGAACTATAGAGATAATAGAAAGTAAAAAAACATAAAGAAAATATTGGGGAGAGCCAAAATAGAGAAAGGAGAACCATCAATGCATTGATCTAGATAGTAGGAATCACCAAAGGTCAAAGTAAATTGAAAATGGGAAGGGGAAAGAAACCCTCCCAAAAGGGATGAATATCTTATTGTGGAATGTCAGGGGTTGTAATGCCCCTAACAAAATGCACTTGATTAGGAGAGGCCTAGATTAAGAAAAACTAGATATAGTGTTAATGCAAGAAATAAAGATAAATTTGGACGATATGGAGGGAATGAGGAGAAAGTTTTTTTGATGGGAAAGTGAGTGGGTGGCTACAGAGGAAGCTGTAGGAGGAGTGTGTGTTTTATGGAATAAGGAGACAATGAATGGAACTGTAATGCAAATGGGCAAGAATTGGCAATGACTAAAGTTTCTTCAAAACAATTAGGATATTAATTTAATGTTCTTAATGTTTATGACCCAATTTAGAGCAAAGAGAAGATATAACTTTGGAAAACACTAACAGAGTTGCTGGAAATCTTACAAGATGAAATCAAAATTTTAGGGGGTGATTTCAATGCTATCCTCTACCCAAAAGAATAAAAAAGGAGGTAAAGGATGGAGGTCAACTACATAGGAGGATTTCTCAACCTTTGTTATGGAAAATGGCCTAATATTCCCTTTAAATAGGGGGATTTTACATGGAACAATAGGAGGCAAGGGTTTGTAAATATTGTTGAAAAATTATATAGGTTCCTTTTAGGGGGGATTGGACAAGATTTGATTCATCTGGTAAAGCTGAAATTCTACCTATTAATGGATCATATCATTGCCCTATTAGTCTAAGAATATAGGAACAACATACTCCTAACCAATACCCTTTCAAATTTGAAGCTATGTGAATGAGAGTGGATGGATTTAAGGAGATGGTAGAAAAATGGTGGAGGGAAGCACTTGAGTGGGAAGGAAACAAGGCTTTTAAATTTTTTAAGAAGCTTTAGTATATAAAGGAAAAATAGAAAGTGTGGAATAGAGAATCTTTTCAAAACATATTTAAAAGAAAAGGGGTACTAGAAGCAACACTTAAAATTTTGAATGAAAGAATAATTCAGGAGGGGATGAACAAAGAAGATTTCAAAGAAGAAAAGAAGCTAAAAAAAGAGTACGATGAAATCCTATTAAGAGAAGAAGTATTTTGGATGTAGAAATCAAGAGAAATGTGATTGAAAGAAGGGGATAGAAACACAAAGTTCTTCCATAATTCAGTTAAAATAGGAAGATCCAATAATTAAAAAAATTCTATTAAGAATGGAGAGGGTGAGATGATAAGTGATCCAAATTTGATAAAGAAAGTGGCAATAGATTTTTTCAAAGACAGAGGAGGAGCTAAGGATCGGGTGGAGGCTTTAGATGAGAATCTTTTGTAGTGTATTCAAAGATGTATTATAGATGAGCAAAATGCAAGGTTAAATGCTAAAGTCTCCAAAGAAGAAGTGAAAAATGCTTTATGGGGTTTAGGTAAAGATAAGATTCTAGGGCCAAATGGCTTTATAGGTGGTTTTTTTAGACTCATATGGGAGTTATAGAAGAGGAAATATGGGGGATGGTAGAGGAATCTAGAAGAGGGGGGTTTGTTCTAAAAGAATTGAATAATAATTTTATCGCATTTGTTCCAAAAAGGGATGAATGTAAATCTTTTGAAGATTTTAGACCAATTTATTTATGTAATGTTGTGTATAAAATCATCTCAAACATAGTTGCCAATAGGCTTAAAGAGGTGCTGAAAGATGTAATATCAGAGGAACAAATTGGATTCACTCCAGCAAGATCTATTTTTGAAGGGGTGATTATTGCCCATGAAATGATCCACTCAATCAGAACAAGCAAGTTTAGCAAAATGATGATAAACTTGGATATTAAATGAGCTTATGATGAGATAAATAGAATTTTCTATTTCAAAGTTATGAAAAAATTTGGTTTTAATGAGGAATGGATTAGTTGGATAAAGGTTTGTTTAACCTATGTAAGGTATTCAGTGTTGGCTAATGGCAGTCCCAAAGGTTTTTTTGAGTTCGAAAAAGGGATTAGGCAAGGAGACCCTCTATCTCCTTTCTTATTTATAATCCTAGCTGAAGTGTTAGGGAGGTTGATTAAAGGGAAAAGGGTTAGAGGTCTATGGAAAGGGGTAAAGGTTCCAAGGGGAGTGGACCCAATTTCACATTTGCAATTTGTGGATGACACTTTTCTAACGGGTGAAGCTTCAGAGTAGGAAGCTAGACTAATGAAAAAATCTTTGGAAATCTATGGAAAAGTGTCAGGACAAAAGATAAATTGGTCAAAGTCTGAATTTTTTTTTAACATTCCCCTTTATAGGAGAAGAGCTATTGGAAGAGTTTTAAATATGAAGTAGGGAAATATTCCAAGTAAGTATTAGGGCATTCCTTTATTCCAAGGGCAAAATAGAAGTGAAGTATGGAAGGGATTGGTAGAAAAATGTCTGAGGAAGATGGAAGGATGGAAAGATAAGTGGTTGATTTCTGTAGGAAGGATTTTGATGCTAAAATTAGTGGTTTCAATAGTGCCTATTTTCTCAATGATGTATTTAAAAATCCTAAAGAAGATGATTAACTTAGTGGAAAGGAAAATGAGGAAATTCTTTTGGAGTGGGGTGGGAGAGGAGAAAAAATGGCCATTACTTAAATGGGAAGAAAATTGTAGACCTAATAAGTTTGGAGGTGTAGGAAATAGAGAGTAGAACACAATGAACACTACTTTAGGGGCTAAGTTGGTGTGGCAGATGACAAATGATGCAAAAAAATGTGGATTAGGATTCTTAAAGCCAAATATTTGGATCCTAATGAGAATATAAGGATTCTAACTATTCAAAATCTGATTAGAGGTTCATCAATGTGGAACTTTATTCTTTCTTGCAGGCATGTCATAATAGACCATATTTCATGGGTAATAGGTAATGGTTATAGGGGAAAAAAATTCGAGGACTCATGGAATGGAAACAAATCTTTAGATGAGGAAATAGGGGATAGAGAAATGAAATAGATACTATGTGATTTGTAGGTCAGGAATGTGAGAAATAATATGGTGGAAGTTGAAGGGGTATTTGGGAAAAAATGGATGTGGAAAGATTGGAGAGTGGAAGGCCTATCTAAAGGACAACAAAAATCCATAAGGGAGATCTTTAATAGAAGAAATGTTTGCATAATTAATAGGGAAGGTAGGATTAGTTGGTCTGCAGTAGCTTTGGGTAAGTTTTCAGTCAAGCCTGGATATGAAATCTTAGACACTAAGGAGGAAGAATATTTTGAAGTAGGGGATTTGTGTTGGAGTAAAGAAATTCTCCCAAAGACCAAAACTTTTGCATGGCTGGCAATGCAAGGCAGAATCCTAACAAGGGTTAGAAAAAGAAATTTTGGTTTCTAGGGCCCTACAACATGTGCTATGTGTGGAAAGGAAGAGGAGAGTGTTGATAATTTATTGTTAAATTGTGACATAGCACCACAATGTTGGAGATGTCTTCAAGGAAAATTGGGTTAGTCTGGACCTTGGAGTCCCTCTCTTAAGGCCTTCTTTTTTTCATGGCCAAGAGTAGGAAGAAGAAACTTATTTGAATGCATATGGAAAGTGAGTCCCTCAATTATTATATGGGAGGTCTGGAAGGAAAGGAATAGGAGGAATTTTTAGGAAATTTTAGAGATAATTGATCAGCTTTTAAAAAAGATTGATCATTCAATTGAAGTGGTGAATGTTGTAGTCTTTAGGAAAAATATATCAAAATGTTTGTTTATGAATTATGACAGGGCTATTCAAAAAATGTGGATAGGGATTAAAATAAGAAAGCCAGGAGCAAAGGGAAAAATAAATTCTAAAACCAATAAAAGGGAAGATGCGAAGTGGGAAGCTCCTGAAGAAGGTTGGTTAAAAGTAAATTTTGATGGGGCTTCTAAAGGAAATTCTAGGAAATTAGGAGTTGGATGCATTATAAAGGACTATTTATCGGATACTATGGCCTTTGGAGTGTTAAGGTTATAAGATGGAACAAATAATGAAGTAGATTTCCAAGCAAAATTGTTAGCATTAAAATGTGCAAAAAGATATGGAGGGAAAAAAATATTTTAGAAGGTTATTTGATGGTGGTCATGTAGGGCATGAGCAATAATTCAATCTCTACATGGCACTTAGGAAATCTATTAGTGTCTATTATTGAAGAGTTAAATAAATTCAAGGAATTTCAAATTTGTCATATTTTTAGAGAAGCAAATAGAGATGTGGATGCTCTTTCAAAATGGATGGTGGGCTTAATAGAGGATGGAAGGCTAGTTTTTGAAACTTGTAGTTGTTAGGAAGGAATTGACGAAGAGGTTTTATGCATTTATTAGTTGGTGCTCCTTTTAAGAATGGTTGAGTGTTTTTGAGAGATGATGGAAGGATGATTGACATCATAAAGGATTGTTAGAAAAGTTGATGGGCAGATTTCAAAAATTGGCAATAAATGGTTTCATCATGACAAGATGTAAAAATAGGGTTAGCATGATCTTTGCGGAAGGTTGATGCCATGTTTCCTCTAGTGTGAAAGCTATCTGAAGGCATTATATAGTAAAGGTAAAAAGGCTATTCTAAAATTTAGAATGGTGAACCTATAGAAATGATAGTGAATGAATAGAAAGGTATAATGGAAGTGACATTTACCTTCAAAACAAGTAGACAACAAAAGGTTTTGTTCAAACTGGTACAGGACAAGAGGTTGAAACTACTGCTCTAATGCCCAATGCCAAATGTGATAGAAGTTGTTAAAGAGATGGTTGGGGATTTGTTTCAAAACTCCTCACATCATTAGAAGATAAATATGGATATAGTAGCAATAATAATGGCATGGGGGCTAGAGATAGCATGCCTAGTGGAAGAGATGGAATGGGTTATGAAAAATCTATTTCTAGAGGATTTAATTATGGGAATGGAATCCCTATTAGGGTGGGCATGACCAGAGAAATGCTTTGATTATAGAAAATTTTATGAGAATTATGAAGAGGGTATGACAATTGGAAGGGTGGGTTTTCTATGGTGGCCAGTAGGTGTGGACAAGGAAGGTTATAAAGCCAAGATAAAGCTGGCTTGGGCTAAGCTCGTGGTGGAAATATCTAAGTCTTTCTAGAGTGGAGTAGATGAAAGGTTATGAGAATTTTCATTGACCACCCAAGGAAGTGGAGAAGTGTAGGAGGAAGAAGGATTAGGAGGGTGGTCAGGGTCAAATTCCTAGTTAGGGTAGAGGAGTGAAGGGGGAGAAAAGTAAAATGGACCATTTTTGTTTGGATTAAGATGGGCATCACAGAATGAAATTGTTGAAGGAAAGTTTGAGGAAGGATAAGGAAATGAAAGCAACGCTGGAGATTAAGGAAGTGATAAAGAAAAAACATTTTTTTCTAGTAGTTTTTTGGAGAAATGAGGAGGAGGAAGAAGATACGTGTGAAGTTGAAAAGAGCTTGAGTAGGAGGCAAGGCCAAATGATGGAGTGGAAAATGGAAAATGAGGAAAGAGCATAGTAGGACAGGTGGAGAAAACTCTGTTCAATTTTGACATGTTTTTGTTGATGACCAGTTAAGAAATGCCAAAAGGAATATGTGTTTTTATTAAGTTTTAGGACTTAGGAGGAAGATAGAAGTTTCAAAATGTTTAGGAAGTAGGTTTTTTGAGATGAAATATGTATGTGTAAAGAAAGGCTATAATTTAAAAGCCTATATGTAATATTGTAAAAATAATATTTTAATAATTAAAAAAATCTATTATCAACCCAAAAAAATTAAAAAAAATTATCAATCTCAATTTTGTTTCACAACATTTCCCAAAAGGATTAAGGGTAATAATTTCATTTAGATCAATTTTTTTTTTTCGTACATGGTCATAGTATGGTCTTAAAACAATGGATTTTAAAAATGCTTATTGAATATTAAATTTTACCACCTATGTATTAAAATAAATTATAAATATGGAAAGTAGTATTTGAGCATGATGATGTATATTACTAAATTCTTAAAAGATTCAATCCCTAAGTACTTTAAATATTCAATTCAAGAAAGATGAAATTAGAAAAATTGGAAAAAAAAAGTTATACTTTTTTACAAAGAGGTGGACTCGACTTCTTCAGACCCTCAAGGTATTGGGATTTCCAAATAGGGGTTATCCTTTATACCAATTTTTAAAAATAAAGCACACACAACTAAGAGGGGAATGAATTAGTGGATTTTGTTAGACCAAATCCTTAAACAATATTAGTCTTAGAATAAAATGTAAAACTTAAAAGCATTGAACCACAAAATACTTGAACACAACACAAATTTTTTGATGTGGAAACTTTGTTGGGGCAAAAACCACATGGTGAGGACTAAATCTACTAGATGATGCTACTAGAAGATCTATACCATGTTAGGTGTATTAAAAAATGAAATGCATATGCATTTAGACATGCTACCTAGAGCTCACTTCTCAAACACAAATAAGGAAAATAACCCTGATAATTACAATGAGGCTATAACCATGAATGGACAAAAATCCACTTGATCATGAACCAAATGATAACATCTTCCTTATGCCAATGCAACTCTGATAAAGTACACAATAAATTTCTACCTTATTTGTTGATCTCACTCATACCAATTTTCACATTTCTCATAAATATGTGTCAAAAATTTATCCTCATGTATTTTAATAGATCAAAAGATACATCAGTACATTTATAAGATTCATCAAGCTTAATTTGATAAGGTCATTTTAAAACCTTGTCATAAAATATTTATAAAAAGAAAAGGAATCAAAATGATTCATAACATGTCATATAAGACATTAAAAGGATCTACATAAATATCGTCAATCACATCCAACTCATAAATCTCTTCTTAAATTTTGCAACATGTTACAAGTTAATAGGCTAGCCAAGAACACCAAAACAAAATTAGGAAAACATCTAATCCAATCACACTAATCAATCTAATCCATCAACACAAATAGGGCATGCTCTAGGAATATCAACATGAACCATTAAATATAATAACACCAACCAAATCAGCTCCATCAACAAATTCATACTATTTATAGACTATTCATTAGAACCGTCAAATATGCAACCCTTATATTAAATAAAAATATATTTCCATCAACCAAATCACAATTGAATCAACCTAAGAACACAAATGCTTGTTCCAAACACACAACTAGGTTATAAACTAGAAATATTGTGTAAATGGTCCATAGTGACCAAAAGATTTAAACATAATCTTTTCCTAAACACTCAAAATACTACTCTCTAATTAATCAACCATAACCAACTCAAATCATAATTCTAAAATTTATAATTGACATGTGTTCAGTGGTAAAATGGAAGCACTTTAATAGGATGCAAGCCTCCACTTTACAAGGCACCAATCCATTCAAATATGCGTGTGAGGGAAAGAGGGGGATTTCCAAGTATGATACCACTTTTGATCTGAATTAGATTAGCTAGGACCTAAAGGATGAAGGGTGCTAATACTAAATCTTGGCTATAAAGAGGAATGCAATACTAAGAAATACACTCTCTTAGGCCCTTGATAGGATAATGTGAATGTGAAATTGAACTAATTTCTTAGGAAATGTAAATATAGATGCTATGTGAATACATTCAATCCAATTGAGATGTGAACCTAGGGTAAAGATATGAAATGTAAAAGACTCACCTTTAAATACATAGAGGAAGATGTGTTTCTACTCAATAACTTTCAAATCTAAATATTTTTTGAACTTTCATTCGTAAGTCTAGGAAAAAAAACCCTAAAATATCCCTAAAATTTGAGACTAAAGGAGAAGGTTGAAATGGAAAGATATCCTACAACTAGGTTGATGTAGTTGGCATCTTTGAAACTAATAATTCCTAAAATCTTGTGAACTATAGGTTCTAGATCTTCAATTCTTTTCTCTCCCATCCTCCAAATCAATATAGAAAAGAAAGGTTTTGGGGTTGAGGTTTGATGAGGAATTAATTAAGGAATTAATTGTAAATCAGAAATGTAAATGTAAAATGACTATAAAGAAAAAGATAAATGTTAGGATTCACCTTTCCGATATATATGTAATGTGTATTTAATGTAGATCTTGAATTAGGAATGTAGGACTTCTCCACACTTTGCAATGGTTCTATCATAACTTCACCATGGTGCCATGTATATGGATTGCATCAATGAAAAGGATGAATTCTTCAATGCGGATCTCCTCCCTTGATGGCTAAAAATATGCTAGATCATGAAGATGATTTATTCTTCCAAAGGATTCTCCAATACTAGATAGAAATCTCCTTTCTTTAAAAATGCTTGAATTCTTGAACTCCTTAAATGCAAAAGGTTGAAGTCTTCACTAGAGAGAAAGAGCTTGTGTACATAAAGGAGTGATATTATTGAGATTGCTTGATTGTAAAATAAAGCCTCCAAGTATCTTTATAAATTCATTTTTGGATGGAAAAACAATACAGACTGATTCGATAACCATTATAAACTAATTAAACCCTTGAGGACTTTCAAGCCCCAAGATCTAGAAATGTTAGGGACTAGGTCAACTTGGGTCAACCTAGTCTAAGACTATGTCAACCTAGGAGGACTAGGTCAACCTAGTCTAGGAGGACAAGTCCTAGGTGCAACAGAGAGCTAGGGAAGATACTAGAGAGATAAGGTGGAAAGATGAAAGAAGGAAGAGAAAAAGGAAGAAAAGAAGAGTGAGTATGATAATATCCATAGTTTGAGGAGGGAATCATGAAGAGGAGGGAACTAAAAGGTCTTAAAAAGAAAGTACATTCATTTTTTAGCCCTCACTTTAGCATGAATATGATTTTCCTCAAACTCATGGTAGTGTAGATCAAGAGAAAATGAGAAAATATTATTAAGACTAAAGAGGAAAGAAACCACCAAGCCCCAAATAGACTTGAGTCTTATCACATCTAGAGTCAAAATAAGAGAGATAAGTGTTACAAAAAAAGGTTTTAGTTTCTTGCCCAATAAGGCTTGTGTGCCTTATTATGAACTACATAAGGAAAAGGAACAAGGGAAGAACCAAGGTAAAAGATATCTTAAAAAGGGCATGCCATTGAATAGTCTACCAAGTGTGTGTGGTATGCTAGTCAACCTATCTAACATGAACCGAATGATCTAGCAAGTGTTTGTGGCATGCTAATTAGTTCATTGAGGGATTCAACTTCAAGGGAACTCCATGTCCCAAAAAGAATAATCAAAACATAATCCAGGCATAATGATGTGTGTTTCCTTATGGGATCAAGACCAAGCTTCTAAGAATTATAGTAGTAAAATTAAGGGTAAAAAACAAGGATCGGGCCTCCCAAACTATTAGAGTTAGAGAGAGATCGGAAAAGAGACCAAGCCCCTAGGAACTATCTATATTTCCTAGAAACCTAAAAGGAAAAAGTAAAAAGAGAGAGGATGAAAGGAATGAAATAAAAATGCATAGATTCTGGTATACCTTAGAAATCATACCAAGCACTAACTCTGAAGTATTCCAAGCTATAAATGGAATCTTTATTTGTATTCCATGGAAAAAGGATGAGTTGAGTGTATGCCCCCATGTTAAAGTGATTGTAAATGCCTTAATGTGAGCAATAGCTTTAATGGAAGCGTAAATGTATCTATGAAAGAACACTTCCACCATGAGATGCCCCCAAGAGAAGAATAATATCAAGAGAAATGATCACAATAAAAGATAAGGAACAAAAGGGATCTACTAACTAAGGTGTTAGTAAGATCATGTGATAATATGTATTATTATGTCAGGTATGAAAATATCATCATTGCCCAAAGAAAGTAGAATTACAACACAATGGAGGAAAAGACACAAACAAGATATAAAGAATAGTATTTTTGGGCCAATAACATGGAGACCAAAAAGAATCAGTGCTACCATATCATAAGAAGCCAAGAAGACTAAACAAGACCATTGGTACAAACAAAATGACATGCACAACATAGCATAGAATGACATATAGAAGAAGAGAGATACAAAAAGAAGAATGTAGATGGTAGAGTGATCACTTTATCCCCTTTCACTCAAAAAAGAAACAAGGATGATATAAAGAAATAAAAAAGAAAACAAAAAAAATATAAGCACAACACTCAAGGAACATAACACAGGAACACTAAAAACTACCATTATGGATGTAGTTCATGTTGAGCATTCAACTTTATACCCCCCACCCACCCACCCATCTTGGTCTAAAATGATAGGGGAAGGACGATGACTCATGAGAGGAACCATATCCATAATAGTAGGAATCACAATGAGTTCTAAGAAAGGACTTTGAGAGTCAATGTGTGCATTACTAGGAGTGACTGTAAGCTATTTAGAGAACATGTTAGGTAAATCTTTATCTAAAATAATTTAATCATAATCAATACCATCATCTAAAGTATCTTCCATATATATATATAAACACAATCTAAAATATGAAAAGAACCATTATGTTTATCCAAATGAATAGTGTAATCTTGTCGAACCTCCTCCAAAGATGTATGTAGGGTGTGATCAAAGCTATATAAAGGTTGAAATGAAGATGTAGGCTAAGAAGTAAGATAATGAGCTTGAGCCTTAGCTCTACCTTGAAAATTATTTCTAAATTAAAGATCATGTTGATTATGAACACTTTTATGAGGAATAGAAGAATGATTAGGATCAAGAACAATAGGTTCCATAGAAGGAACATCAATGAGTTGAGATGTAATAGTAGAGAGAATAAACATAGAAGATAAAATATGTGCAAAATTAGAAGGTGTAGATGTAGGCAAGATAGGAGGCAAAACTTTAGGAAGACTAAGCTCCATAATCTTAGCTACTTTATGTCATTGATAGTTTCTACAAAGATGATTAGGACGAGGAGGTGGCTTTTAGGACAAGATGACCAATCAAAATCAAATTGAACATAATCTCTAGGATGTGATGGTTTATAAAAATAATGACTAAAAGTAACAATGACTCCATCATGAGGAAATTTAAGACATTTATTAATAGGAGAAGTAATAGCTTGCATTGCAAAAAGCCATGGACTACTAAGCTTAACTTGAAATTGATCAAAAGTAGGAATAACCACAAAGGTAATAAAAATAGTTTTCTCTAAAATAGTAATAGATAAAGTGATAGAACCTTAAGGGTAGTAAAGAAAACCATTAAAAGATTGAATCCATACATGAGTTGAATCATAAGTTTCTCTATGTAACCCTTTATTAAAAAGGTTTTATTCAATGATAACATGTACAACAAAGGAAGGATCAACCAAAGCACCATGAGAAAGAATATGAGCCAATCTAGAAGTGATGTAAAGAGGACCATTAGGTACCTTAACAACACTAGACTGACTAAAGCTAATGATAGGTAGTGTTTGTTGAGGATCAAGTGGAGAATAAATCTGAGGTTGAGGATCAGGTGGAGAAGAAACCAAAGGTTGAGACTCTAACTAAACATTATTAACCACATGATTTTCTTTTTCTACCTTCTCATCCTAAGAAATATGGTTATCAAAAGAAGATTGATTAATGCCATTCACTGAGTTTGAATGAAAAGAATTAGTCTAAATATACAAATTATGATTAGGTGGTGTACAATTTTATTTGTATGATTGAATTGAGCATCAATAGAAATAGCCTTCAAATCAATAAGGTCTTGAATATTATTCTTCAAACTATAACACTTTTGAGTATCATGACCTAGTTGATGATGATATTGATAGAAAGCATTAGAATCAAAATACTTAGGTAAAGATTTACTAGGAGCAATAGAATGAATAAGAAGAAGATTAAGAACATGAGAGTGAATCAACTTAGTCATCACCATGGATAAAGGCTCGGATAAGTTAGTATAAAGGAAAAAGTAGTCGTACCTAGAGATGTAGTAGCCACTTGATCACTATTTGTATGTGGAGATTTGATTTTGATAAAGTTGTTACACTAAGAGAACTTGTTTGAATGTCTGGTGGCATCACTCTTATCACTAGAAACAAGGGCCATCAGAGTAGAGCTCTCGAGTTGAATCACTTGTAACTAGTAATGGTGAAGAAGTGCACACAGTTGTGAAAATGAGGTATACTTAGCAAATAAAATATTATCCCTAATGTCTTTTTGTAAATTACAAATAAAAATACATTGAGTATCATGATTAGACATATGATAAGAAATCTGAGCATACAAATGTTTAAATCTATCAATAAAATCAGTAAATTTATCTTTAAAATTCTATTTACAATGCATTAAATCAGTTAAAAAAACTTGTTGACCAATAATTCTTTAAAATAGTTGAATGAAAGAATTAGCAAGAGTTTGAAAAGAATCAATAGAATAAGGAGCTAGAGAGAAATACCATTGCAATGCTCTATCCCTAAAGGTGTGTGGGAACAACTTATCCATAAGACAATAATTGTTAGAAAAATCACTACATATAGTTTGGAAAGTTTTGACATGAATCATGGGATCTACCTTACCATTATAAGTCTCAAGATGAGGTACTTCAACATATTGCAGAATAACAACATGAAGGATATCTAAGGAAAGGGGATTCACCACATCACAAGTACGAATATTGTACTTAGGTTTGGATTAAATGAGAAAGTTTTAATTATAAAGAAGAGATGGTTTGATCCAAGGTACTAACAGTAGGATTATAAGTAGCACTAGTAGCCATAGGTATACTAGGTGGATTAGGAAAGGTATTAGAAGTGACAAGAATATGTAAGATTTCAGCAGAGAATTAAAAGGAATGGGTAAAGAGTTCAAAAAATTAAAAGGACCCAAATTATATGAAGGAAATGAAGAAGGAATAGAAGTAGGAGGGACACTCACAAGAAGTGAAAGACTAGGAAGACTAACACTTAAAGGAGTGGAAACTTGTGTAGAAGTAGTTATAAGAGGTGGAGCATAGGTAGGTATGCTAGAAAGAGTGGTAGAAATAAGGATAGAAGGTTCAACGACTATGGAAGAAGGAGGAGGGTATCCTAACTCTTGGGCACATTTCATCAAAGACTTGGCATGAGTATTAATAAGGTGAGATATGCCACACAAGATAGAAATATTATTATCAAATTCACTGGAAATATTAGCAACTTGTGAAGGAGGAGCTCTGAAAGTATAATCCTCATCATGAGATGACTAAGAAGAGTCATTCCTTGTGATAGGATAAAGATCATGAGAAAAAATGTGAGTATCATCAAATGAACCCATGATTCTATGACTTCTCCTAACTAGAATGCTATAGGTAGGGCTTCATGTAATTAGGCTCATAAATTGAGGAGATCAAAAAAGGAAGAAAACTATTGAGATCTAACCAAAGGAAATAAAATCCAAAGATATGCCAAAATAATTCAACACCAAAAAGATAGTGGGTTCATGTCACTAAGAATATCAAATTCCAAGAAAGAGGTTAAGAACGAAGGTTCACCAAAAGAAGGTTAACACCTAGTAGAAATAATCTAAGCCCAAAAGGAAAGGGGCACAAGTTAGGTTCAAAAAAATATTTAGTGGTCAAATGGAAGCACTTTAATAGGCTGTAGGCCTCCACTTTACAAGACACTAAGCCATTCAAATATGTGTATTAGAGGGAAAGAGGGAGATTTCCAAGTATGATTCCACATATGATCTAAATTAGATAAGCTAGAAACCAAAGAAAGAAAGGTGCTAATACTAAATATGGGTTATAACGAGGAATGCAATAACAAGAAATAAACTCTCTTAGGCCCCTAATAGGATAATGTGAATGTGGTATTAAACTAATTACTTAGGAAATGTAAATCTAGATGCTATGTTAATACAATCAATCCAGTTAAGATGGAAACCTAGGGTGGAGATATGAAATAGAATGAAATAAAAAAAGACTCACCTTGAAATGCATAGATGAACATGTGTTTATACTAAATAACTTTGGGATCTAAATCTTTAATGAAATTCCATCCATGCATCTTGTAATGAAATGATGAAAGGAATGGGCATATGCACCGACTTGTGGTGCCAAAAAGGTGACAAGTTTGTTTTTTTTTTTTTCCTATTTTCAATAGTGCGTACATGGCTTGGGTAACCCAAGCCATAGCATTACACACTATTAGAAAAATAAAAAAAAGTATATATGATGGGTTGCACACCCGCAGCCCATCATTTTCATCAGCATTTTTTGCTATTCCTACAGAGAGCAGCGTGTATGCGAGTTAAAAATCTAACATTTTCACCATCCTTTGCCAAAATGCCTCCTCGCTGATGCAATCCAAGACCAAAAGCACACCCACGACAATGCTGTAAGTGATATAAACTTAACTTTGCATTGTTTGATATGTTTTTCATATTGTTTTGTAGGTTTTTACAAATTTCATTTAGATTTGTTTATTTATTTGGATTTCAATTGATTTTTTATCAAGAAATGTCCATAATCAACTGACAAATCCACAAGAACCTCAAAACCCTCAAGAACTTCAAAACCAAAACCCTCCTCAAGAAGAACAAAAAATTCCACAACCTAAACCAATTGCAAGACCTCCGTAGGCACACAAGAAAATATAATAAATGAAATAGAGAGAGGCAAAACTAAATTAGAAAGACTCATTGCTCAGTTGAAAGAATTTGGACAAACCAATCCAACGAAAGCTTAATTAGCATCATTCCTCGAATCTATTAACACCCATATAGCCTTAGTTAGTGGTCAATTAAATATTTGGCAAGTTAAGAGGGATGAACAAAAAATATTTTATGCAAATAAATTTTCATATGAAGCTGTTAAAAAAAAAGAAATACCAAAAGGTAGTATATGTGCATTATTTAGAAAACCCGGTGAGAAAAATACTGTTAGAGAGGGTACTAAATGATTCTCCATCCATTGGTGCATACATGATGCTAGTAGAAATAATTTTTGGGATAGATGGGGGATGTTTTTTGATGCCCCTCCTTGCAACAATCACGAGGTCCCCATGTATTTTTTGAAGAAATTATATTGTGAGTTTGTCCTTGGGGAGATCCCTAATTATTTTGATGTATTAGACTTCTAGGGTAGAGGTGGGGGGTCATCATTTGAGAGGCCGAGAGCATGTCGTGACCCTAATGTAGTCAGATCACCTGTGGTCAAGCCATAGTGCGAGCATGTGACTATTCCTTTAGTTGTGAAGGAACATGTAGAGGCCAGCGCTCTAGGGACCATTAATGCTTTAACGCAGACCCTCATCCATTCCATGAGCCCATTAGTTGAGGGGGAGCCTTCTGTGTGTTGTGGTCACATGTGCACTTCATGCGGATCCCTATGCACATTTGGCACTCATGCTAGAGATGGTGCAGATGATGGGCTTGTCACCGATCAGTTATTGAACGACATATTTGGCATTGAGACACAGGTAAATTACAATTATAATTTACTAATTTGATCACATTTCATATGTATAGTGAATGATTAATTAATTAACATCTATTGATAGTGTTCAAAATTCAAGGTCAGAGTGCTGCTAGGATTAGTAGCGATCCTCCAAGCCCATTTTTTGTCCCTTCCACAAGTCCAGAGGTATGTATCAATTTAATCATTTTAATTAATACATACATTTATTACATAATCATATTAAGGATTGACAAAAAAAATTGTGCATGTGCATAAGTTCTCCACAGGACCCTCAACCTTTACTACAGACTCGGAGCATAGACATCGTACGAGCTTCACACAGGTATAGTTGTTTCATGTTAATTTAATTCATTTGATTATATTTATTTCATGTTTCATGTTAGATGTAATGTGTATTGTATGACATGTAGCTCATGATGTCGAACACACCTCCTCATTTGCGACAGTCTGTTGATAGTGGAGTGGCCATAGCTATGGCTAGCTCACAACCATTAACGGAGGTATGAAAGAATTTTGTTCCTTTTAGTTGTTGTTTATAATAGTTAGTCTCAAAATTTCTAATGTTATTTATAAATGATTATATTTATTGAATTGTTGTAGGGTCTTGTCATGCCTGATCGTCCACGAGCATTTGAGATGGACTTTCAGAGTGACTATTTGATGGTCGTAAGAAAATAATTGATTTTGTGTGTACATATATTTGATTTCAACGTATAATAAATATTGATTCATATCTACTTTCTTTGTATCAGTTGGAGTTGGAGAAGAGCCTCAACAAGAGGTCAAGTGGGTGTGACAAGAGGACCCCGTCATCTCCACCATCTCCCTCCACACGACGGTAGAGGATGTCAAGAGACTTGTTTCCTTTCCCTCATGGGAAGGAAAAGATATAGTTGATCTAGACATGTATATATATAGGCATCAGTGGACATATTCAATACACATTTGATGTATATGACATTCTATATTTGATGTATGACATTGATTTGATGTATGACATTAGTCGACTTATGACATTATTGGTTAATATATGATATGTTTGTTCATATAAGACATTATTGGTTATCATAATATATTATGTGTTTGTTAATGTACATGACATTATTGGTTATCATTTTATATGATATGTTTGTTCATGTATAACATTAAATTAGATATGTTTGTGTATGACATTAAATTAGATATGTTTATGTATGACATTAAATTCAATACCTAATCTATTCAAAACTTTGATAGAATATTGATTAACAATAAACTTTATCATTGTTTAAGCATAAGTTAATCATTTGCAATATGTCATCATCATATGATTTATGATCTTGTTCATGTTTAAAGTTTTCCTTCTCTATCATTTGTTTATCATGTTTAATTCAATACCTAATTAGTTTGAATTTTTGATACAATATTGATTGGAAATAAACTTTATCAGTCAAGATCGATTAGGACCTCCTGGCAATAAACTTTATCAGGCAATATTCATGGACCTCTTGGAAATTGGTCACCTAAATGTGAACCTTGAGATTTATTAGGAACTCCATTAAAGAAATCAATAATTTGAAATTACTCTATCCAAAAAAATTAGATAAAAAGTTCTCTAAACATTTATGTTAAAAATAAGATAAAAATTTGATCACAAGTGGTCACAAAGTTTGTGTAGAAGAAAAAATCACTGTTACAAAAGGAATATAGACAAGAAGAAAAAACACAATTAGCTTGTTGAGCTTCAATACATAACCACCATTCTTTATCATCAATTGAAAAATGTCAGAAATAGTAGAAAAAAGATGGATTATTAGCACAAAAAAAATCATAAATGTAATATAATCACTGATAGTTTTATGTGTTTTCACGTAAATAATCGAGTTCTATGGGTATGCCTTGCATACTTGTAAATAATGTTTTCACGAAAAATCTTTATGAACTCATACACTAGAATCTTTTTAATGACTAAATCACATCTCTTACCATATTTCACATCTTTTAGAGCATATGTCACTATCTTAAATTTCCCATAATCTAGTATTTCATTTCTAATTGCATGTGTACTATCTATATGTTGACAAGTTGATAAAAGTTGCAAAGAACCACAAAATAAGCATGTACCATCCAAGCATGATGTCTTGTAAAATTGTTGGTTGTCCCCTATTTCACAAAAAATGTTGGATATGAATTCCCTTGAAGATCTTGGTGGCTCATTTATGTCACAATCCTGCAAAACAAACTGAGAATGCAAAACTATGCATATATGCCTAATTACATCAAAATGGTTAAAAAAATCAATATGTATCCTACAACGACAATTTGTGCATGTGTGATTTATCTTCACATAAAAAGGTTTACCCCATCTCAAAAAATATTTGACTTATTCAAATTTGAGGATACATACCAATAAATTTTGCAAAAAATTGTGTCTGAGTTGAGTCCAAAAAATGTTTCGCATGTGTGTCACGATTTTGGCTACCAATCCTCTTTCTTACAACATCTCTTTGATTAGGGGGAAACACATGTGTTATTTTTCCAAAAATCTTCGATCAATGATTTCAAGGCTTCAATAATTTCTTTATCCTTTTATGGAAGTCTACTGCTAAATGTCCATAACTCATTTTTTGTTGGATCTTCCGATCTCTCACACCTTAGCATGGCTCTCCTTAGAGTACCTCTACCAATTTTTAATGTTTTTCTTGTCTTTCTCATGAGTCAAGCTTTCTTCATTTTGCTACTTACTATTGTTGATGTAAGTACTCATCTTGTGATATTACTATCTTTGGTGCCTGATTTAGAACCCATTTGTCAAAAGCACTCATTAGATTCTTTACAATGTTTTTTTCATTTGAATCATCCATCATTCTTAGCTCAAGAATCTTCATGATAGGCCTAAATTTCAAATTTCTCATCATTTCAAAAAATAATTGGCATTGACCTGTAATATTTAATTCTTCAAAACATAATCTACACATTCGATTAACTTTTCTTTGACAAGTACACTTGCTAATCTTGTCAGGCATTGATTTCGAAATGTTAGTATCAATATCAATCAAATATTTTGGTCTTCTTAAATGAATTCTAGAAGTTGTTATAATCTTTTCCATTCCCTCAATATTTTGAACATCAACATAAGGTCGAGTGTATTGTGTACCTTGAACCGAAGATGATGTGCCTTGACAATAAGATGCAAAAGATGGAATGTCACCTACTTGATGTATTGATGTTGTGCCTTCAATATGACATGATGGAGTGTATATATTGTCAGATCTACAAATCAATGTCTCTTCAACATGAGAGGATGATATGACTTCAACATTGGAAGATGGTGTAGCGGACAATATGACTCCAACATTGGAAGATGGTGTAGAAGACAATATGACTCCAACATTGGAAGATGGTGTAGTGGGCGATATGACTTCAACATTGGAAGATGGTGTAGCTTCACAATTCAATTGTCTTCTTGAGTGTAACAGTCTCATTTGTTCTCTTTGTCTTTCCAATTCTTCCTCTTTGTTTCTTTGTACCGATGGTTCTTGATCCTCTTCGAAATTCAATTCTTCATTATTGCTTTGCAATTTTCTTTACTCAAGTAGTAATTTCATTTTATCTCTTTTAATTGCCAAATCTCTCTCCCTATCTTCATTTGTTTGAGTTTTTGGTTTCTTCCTTGGCATGATGATGATTTCTACATGTCAAATTATTCAAACATATGAATTACTTAAAATGTGTAAATTACAAATTATTCAAATACATATAAAAATTATAATGATTTGAATGAATACACAATATATATCAAATGACTTATCAAATTTCTAACCATTTCAAAATAACATTTCATTCAAACATACAAATTTCAATGAATTCACTATATATTAAACATGTCAAATTATAATCAAATTTGTGTCTATATATCAACAAACAATATTTAAAATAGATTGCACTAACTTTTTCTATACAAGGAATATTCAAAAAGTCTTCAAATCGCATATCCAATGATTGAAGTTGGTGTTTGCTAGCTTCCAAAAGTGTTGAACTAGTGTTTGCTATGTTGGAACCCATGATTTCTATCAGAATAACATAGTGCATAATAGACCAAAAGAAGAAAATGGATGAAATGGGCCCCAATGTTTCTTTTTGCCCATTTTTAGGTGATTTCACATAGTTCGTACACATTATAAAGTGCGTACACACTATAGCTTGTACGCACTATAAAGCACGTACACACTATAGTGTATATGCACTATGTGAAAACACATCACTCTCCATCCTCCCTACTCTCTCTGCTCCCTACTGTCTCCCATCCCCTACCCTCTCTCTCTTCCTACTTGTTGAGATAATGGGTGTTGCACACATTGCATAATATTGTTATTTTATTATTTTATTTTATTATGTAATGTTGTACCTAGATGGACGTGCAACATGTAAAGATTCCCATGAAATATTCTTGATGAGTTGGATTGTAACATTGTGAAAATATTTCATGTAATTATTTAATATTGGGGAAAAGAATTAAATGCCCAATATTAAATGTGGGGTCAGTGGGTTAGGTAGCACATGGTTTTAGCACATGGTTTATGTAATACCACTTGGTGGTTTTGTGGGACTTGCTACTATATAAGCAGCCACAAGGGTAGTTGTTGTAGAGATAGAGAAAGAGTGACAAGGAGAAGAAAAAAGACAAGAGTCAAGCGGGACAAGGCTTGACAGGTTAGCCAAGGGAGCATTTGTGAAGGTTGAAAGCATGGCATGGGATGTGTGGATTCATGCTTGTTCACATAGTTTTCTCGGTTATGGCTATGGCCATGAAGGCTTCCATGGTTATATGACAATGGTATTTTTTGCTGAATAATACATGGTGATGGATGCTTTTGGAGGCTGGATTTTTCCCTCAATGAGGGTTTCCCAGGGTATATCTTGTGTCACATTTTATGGGCATGTTGTCTATTCTCTTGCATGTGGATTTTAATTCCGTGTTTATTTCAGATTTATCTATTATGGGTTATGTGGAAACGGTTATATTCTTTGTTGCCAAGTTTTCCTTACAAGTGGTATTAGAGCTATGGTTTTATTATTGTAACCCTAGATTGAATCTATGGGAATGCATGAGAGGATAAAAGAAAAGGGCAAGATATATGAATGATTTATTGTAGATCTGAGGGTTTTGGATTTGCTGTTATGATAGGATGTTAAAAGATTTGGGCATGTGAAATTGTTGGACAAAAAGATTTTTTTTGGATGTTTCATTTAAATGAGGATTTTGGGGGGTAGCTTGCAGAAATGACCTCCTGGGTAAAAACAGACCTCACTATTGGATCCGGGTCGACATTTCCATAAATTTTGATATATAATATGCCCTAGTTTGGCCATGTTCAGAGGAAATGAAAGAGTTTTTTGGTTTCAGCCCATGATGGCTGTCAAATTTAATCCCGTCAGAATTTTTGTCACTAAAAAAAAAAAAAAATGAAAAATCGTACTGAAAATGGTAAAAAGACTGTCTTAGTAAAATGATCTTAACTTTCTCTCAGAATATCAGATTTCAGAGTTCTTATAGGCATTGGAAAGCTAATTTAGAGCACTACAACATGGTGTAGGTTTGGTTCTATGATTTTAAAATTTTGTCAAGTTTTAAGAGCCCTAAAGTCAGATGTTATTTATTTTGAGCACGGATTAGGGCATAACTTGGGCATACGGAGTCAAATTTTGGACTTCGAGTAGTCAACGAAAAGCTCTTGGAGAGCTCTACACATTGGTTCAGATTTGGTACAGGTTTGGCATGATTTATTTGGTGATATATTGATCTGAATAGTTTATAAGTATATTTTGACTATGGTAACATTGTGAGTTTATGGCATTGGAAATTTAAGATTTGATGTCATTGTATACTCAGTTCATATTTTAGATTGGTCTCATGATGATATGGTTATCAGTGTTTGGTTTGGATATGCATGATGACTTGTTGGATCTACAAGTTGTGCAGTGTTGTAAGCGGTCTATACTTACAGGTTGCATTTATAGCTTGGTTATGGGTTGTCTTTGCCCATTGATATTTCATTATTGATGCATATTTAGATTGGTGGCTTGGATTTGGGTTGTCTATGCCCTGAGTCACATGATTTGCTGATTTTATTCTTCATGTAGAAGGGATGAGATATTACCAGGTACAGTCATGGTGGAGTATTGTGGTTGACTATTTTATGCTGACAGGTTGGACACTTTGAGAGCCGGATGCTTAGTTCATGGATGTGATCATGGTGTCATGGATTTTGGCATGACATGATTGGTTATACAAGTACATCCTTGATGTTCATTAGCTTGGATTTTTTATTTGGTTATGGTGGTATATCTTCTTGGTTGAGGATCATAGTTATTTAGTTTCTTTTGAAGAGCTCATGATGTGCACTTTGAGTTATTTGCTGGTTTGATGCCTTGGTTGATTCTCATGGTTAGAGGATGGATTTGTTCATCATATGTCATGGATAACTTGGATACATGATTTAGTGGGAGCTTGTGACAGTGATGGGGTGACAGTGCAGGATTAGTTCCTGGTTTGGTTTATATCTTTTTGGTTTGGAGAGGATGGATTTTATGATGCCATAGGTGACTTGGTACCACAGTTGAGTGGGAGTTGTTGGCATTGATATATTTATTGAGTGTTTGTAGATGTTCGAGGTTTGTCTTAGATCCTGTTGCTGCAGAAGCATCTTTGACATTTGCATGGTGCACTTGTTATCTTCATGGTGTGTGAAGATGGTTAGATCTTGAGGACTCATGGAGTTCTTAGTTATCTTCATGGTGTATGGAGATGGTTCTTCGTGGTATGTGGAGATGGTTTTCTTCATGGTGTGTGGAGATGGTTGCATCTTGAGGACTCACAGGGTTCTTGGCAAAGGTGTGGTTTATGCTTTTATTTGGCATGTTATCCTTGGTGTGAGGATGGTTTCATTATTATGTCATGGTATACTCTTGATACACATTTAGAGTTGTGACATGTTATGGTATGTTCATGTGGAGCATGTTATCGCTTTGGTTGAGATGGTAAGATCATGTTGTCATGTTTATGTTCCTGAGGCCATAGTTGGAACTTTGACATTGATCTTGGTTTAGTTTCTTGGTATTGAGTACACTGATCATAAGCTAGATACTTCATGATATTGCTATGTTGCATTTGGAGTTGGCATGGATTGATTGGTTACAGGTGGTCATGGATACTTAGAGACGATGGTGACACTGATTTCTCTTGGATTAGAGAAGTATTTGTTGGGACGGTTAATGGTTTCAGCAGGAAGTCCGAGGGGCAGTCACCTGATATAGACTTGAGAGGAGATTTTTCTTAGATGAGTCTTGGTTGGAGACTTGGGTATTTTGATGAGCATTCTCATTCCTCACTCTTGGTCTACTTGGCGGTTTGCTACTTGAGAGGTATAGCCCATTATTTTCTCTCAGTTGCATTATATTTATGCTTGTCTTTCATGGATATGGATCTTGAGCTATGGTACATGAGTTAGTTCTGGAGGGTTCATTTGAGAGATGGTTTAGCATCGGTTATCTCCATGTGCATATGTTGTTATGCTGGTTTAGTTTGGGAGATGGTTATATATTGGGCATATTCCTTGGATTAGGAATGGTTTATTGAGTTTGATCTTCTTGTGAGAGGCTTACATCCATGATTAGTTATATGGTATGGTTTGGGTGTTGTTGAGGCTTCTTGTTGGGGTTTTATGGAGGAGATCATACTTGCACAGTTTCTAGAGGTGTGTGTAGAAGGACATGATACAGGTTATGATTTGCATGGTTTCTTTGGTCTTGGTTATCTTCCTGGATGTTCAATTTTGCCTACATTGGATTTGAGATTGGTTGGAGATTGTGATCACTGGTTTGTGCTCATGTATGTCATGTGAGAGATGACATGGTTATTCCTTTATCTCTTTCCTCTGTTGGTTATGGTGAACTTGGGAGAGCATTGGAGACTTGTTATGAGAGTTGTTCTTGCAGGATATTAGTTTATGTATTGTGGATGTCCTTGATACTACATGGATTCACTTCTTTGAGATTTGTTGAGTGGATTGATTATAGATTTGACATTATCCTTTGTAGTGGGAGCTTCTTGGTATATATGTGGCAGGTATTGCTCTTGAGGCTTGTGATTGCAGGTTATAGATTGGATATGTCGGTGATATGAGATTCACTTGTTATACCTTTGAGGTATGGATAGTTGGATGGGTTTGGCACTTGCTGTGGGTGCTATTTCAGCTATGGATATTTTGACAACTATGGATACATGTGATTACCTTTGGATCAGGGTTTTTGTGCTTGGAATTTGAGTTGGTACATGATTTTATGATCTTCTAATGTAACAGGTTGGGTGGCTTTCTCTTTGGATGGCTTCTATGTATGTCTAGTGGTAGTGGCATGATAGGAGGTGAGATCATTCATGTTTGAGATGCTGGATACTTTGATTTTTTTGCGAGTACCAGGATGGAGCACTTGGTGTATTTTGATCCATGATGGTGGATGTGCTAGGAGAGATTGTTCCCTTGTTCATTTATGTGGTTACGGATTGACCCTATGCAATGTATACAATAAGTGGGAGATTGTTGAGATAATGGGTGTTGCACACATTGCATAATATTGTTATTTTATTATTTTATTTTATTATGTAATGTTGTACCTAGATGGATGTGCAACATGTAAAGATTCCCATGAAATATTATTGATGAGTTGTATTGTAACATTGTGAAAATATTTCATGTAATTATTTAATATTGGGGAAAAGAATTAAATGCCCAATATTAAATGTGGGGTCAGTGGGTTAGGTAGCACATGGTTTTAGCACATGGTTTATGTAATACCACTTGGTGGTTTTGTGGGACTTGCTACTATATAAGCAGCCACAAGGGTAGTTGTTGTAGAGATAGAGAAAGAGTGACAAGGAGAAGAAAAAAGGCAAGAGTCGAGCGGGACAAGGCTTGACAGGTTAGCCAAGGGAGCATTTGTGAAGGTTGAAAGCATGGCATGGGATGTGTGGATTCATGCTTGTTCACATAGCTTGCTTGGTTATAGCTATGGCCATGAAGGCTTCCATGGTTGTATGACAATGGTATTTTTTGCTGAATAATACATGGTGATGGATGCTTTTGGAGGCTGGGTTTTTCCCTCAATGAGGGTTTCCAGGGGTATATCTTGTGTCACATTTTATGGGCATGTTGTCTATTCTCTTGCATTTGGATTTTAATTCCGTGTTTATTTCAGATTTATCTATTATGGGTTATGTGGAAACGGTTATATTCTTTGTTGCCAAGTTTTCCTTACACTACTCTCTCTCCCCTCTCCCATCCCTTACACACTCTCTCTCCCCTCTCCCATCCTTTACTCTCTCTCTCGCTCTCCCTCTCTCATGGCCTACTCTCTCTACCTCTCTTACCCTCTCTCCTTTGCCATCCCCTACTCTTTAGATCTCTCACACACACTCTTAACCCCCCACTCTCTTCTCTCCCATCCCCTACTCTCTACATCTGTCTCACACACTCCCATCCCCCTATCTCTCTCCCTCTCCCTCTCCTACTATCTACTATCTCTCTCCCTCAAGTTCTCTCTCTCCCTCTCTACTCTCTCTCTCCCATCTTGTACAAGCTCTCTTTGCCACTACCTACTCACTCTCACACTCTCTCCCATCCCCTACTCTATCTCTCTTACACACACACTCCCATCCCCCCTCTCTCTCTCCCTCTCCCACTCCCTCTCTCACTACCTACTTTCTCTCTCCCATCCCCTACTCTCTCTCTCCTCTCCCATCCCCTACTCTCACACTCTCACACTCTCTCCCATCCCCTCTTTGTCTCTCTTACACACACACTCCCATCCCCCCTCTCTCTTTCCCTCCCCCACCACCTACTTTCTCTCCCCCATCATCATACTCTCTCTCAGCCACCCCCTACTCTCACACTCTCACACTCTCTCCTACTGCCTACTTTCTCTCTCTCTCCCTCTCTACTCTCTCTCTCTCTCTCTCTCTCTCTCTCTCTCTCCCTCTCTACTCTCTCTCTCTCTCTCTCTCTCTCTCTCTCTTTCTCCCATCCCTTACTCTCACTCTCTCTCTTCCATCCCCTACTCTCTCACACACTCTCTCATTCCCTAATCTCACTCTCTCTCTCCCATCTCATATGAGCTCTCTCTGCCACCACCTACTCACTCTCACACTCTCTCCCATCCCCTACTCTATCTCTCTTACACACACACTTCCATCCCCCCTCTCTCTCTCCCTCTCCCACTCCCTCTCCCACCACCTACTTTCTCTCCCCCATCCCCTACTCTCTCTCCTCTCCCATCCCCTACTTTGTCTCTCTTACACACATTCCCATTCCCCCCCTCTCTCTCTCCCTCTCCCACTCCCTCTCCCACCACCTGCTTTCTCTCTACCACCCCCTACTCTCTCTCACACTCTCTCCCATCCCCTACTCTCTACATCTGTTACACACACTCCCATCCCCCCTATATCTCTCCCTCTCCCTCTCCCACTCCCTCTCCTACTGCCTACTATCTCTCTCTCTCTCTCTCTCTCTCTCTCTCTCTCTCATGTACTAGCTCTCTCTGCCACCACCTACTCACTCTCACACTCTCTCCCATCCCCTACTCTGTCTCTCTTACACATACACACACTCCCATCCCCCCTCTCTCTCTCCCTCTCCCACTACCTACTTTCTCTCCCCCATCCCCTACTCTCTCTCTCCTCTCCCATCTCCTACTCTCTCGCACTCTTACACTCTCTCCCATCCCCTACTTTGTTTGTCTTACACACACACTCCCATCCCCCCTCTCTCTTTCCCTCTCTCACCACCTACTTTCTCTCCCCCATCATTGTACACTCTCTCTGCCACCCCCTACTCTCACACTCTCTCTCATCCCCTACTCTCTCTCTTTCATAGACACACACATTGTTATCCCCCCACTCTACTTCTCTCCCATCCCTTACTCTCTACATCTATCACACACACTCCCATCCCCCTATCTCTCTCCCTCTCCCTCTCCCTCTCCTACTGCCTACTATATCTCTCTCTCAAGTTCTCTCTCTTCCTCTCCACTCTCTCTCTCTCCCATCCTTTACTCTCACTCTCTCTCTCCGATCCCCTACTCTCTCTCACGCTCTCCCATCTTGTAATCTCACACACTCTCTCTCTCCTATCCCATACGAGCTCTCTCTGCCACCACCTACTCTCTCTCACACTCTCACACTCTCTCCCATCCCCTACTCTCTAGATTTTTCACACACACTCCCATCCCACCTCTCTCTCCCTCTCCCACTCCCTCTTGCACCACCTACTATCTCTCTCAAGTACTCTCTCTCCCTCTCTACTTTCTCTCTCCCATCCCCTACTCTCACTCTCTCTCTTCCATCCCCTACTCTCTTACACTCTCTCCCATCCCCTACTCTCTCTCTCTCTCTCTCTCACCCCCATCCCATACAAGCTCTCTCTGCCACCTACTCTCTCTCAAACTCTCACACTCTCTCCCATCCCATACTCTATCTCTCTTATAAATAAATGCACATTCCCATTCCCCCCTCTCTCTCTCATAGTCCCTCTCCCACTACCTACTCTCTCCCATCCCCTACTCTATCTCTCTTACACACTTCCATTCCACTTCTCTCTTCCTCCCACTCCCTCTCTCACTACCTACTATCTCTCTCTCTCTCTCTCTCTCTCTCTCTCTCTCTCTCTCTCTCTCTCTCTCTCTCTCTCTCCCATCCCTCTGCCATTGCCTACTCCCTCTATCTCTCTCTCCCCTCTCTCATTCCCTACTCTCTCTTTCACACACACACACACACACCCATCCCTCCTCTCTCCTCTCCCATCCCCTACTTTTTCTCTCACTCGCTCTCCCTCTCCCACTCCATCTCACACTGCCTACTCACTTTCACTCTCACTCTCACTCTTTCTCTCTCCCCCTCTCTACTCTCTCTCTCTCTGCTACCCCCTACTCTCTCTTACATTTTCACACTCTCATATCCCCTACTCTCTCTCTCTCTCTTTCTCTCATACACACATTTCTATCCCCCCTCTCTCTCCCTCTCTCGCTCCCTCTCTCATCGCCTACTCTCTCTCGAGCTACTCTGTCTTCCCCCTCGCCCATTCCATACTCTCTCTCTTTCACACACATACACTCCCATCCTCCTCTCTCTTGCTCATCCTCTGCCACTCCATCTCCCACTATCTACTCTCTCTCTCCCAACCTATACTCTCTCTCACACTTCCTCTCTCTCCCATCTCCTACTGTCAATCTCTCTCCTCCATCCTGCACTCTCTCTTTGCTGCCCCTACTCTCTCACATCCTATACTCTCTCTACCACCCCTACTCTCTCATACTTCCTCTCTCTTCCTTCCTATACTCTCTTTTCCACCTCTACTCTTTCTCACTTTCTCTCTCCCATCCTATACTCTCTCCCCTCTCCCATCCCCTACTTTCTCTCTATCTCTCTCTCACACACACATAGCCATTCCCTTGCCCCCCTCCACCTAGTTCTCTTTTGAAATTTAGGTATTGATAGTGTGTGTGAACTATAGTGTGCATGCACTACTGGAAATACAAAGTTCAATAGTGTGTGCACACTATAGGGCGCACACACTATTGAAAGCTTTGCATCAAACCCAAGCCTAAGGCTTGGTTTTTTCCTTGGAGATCCAACCCAAAGGTTTGGAGTTTATAAACAGGTCTGAGATGTGTTTTCCAGAAAACATACCAAAAATGATTGCTTTTTCTTGTGTGCTCCCCTTCAAGATTCCTCGTGGTTGGGTATCGATAAGATCAAGTTACATAGCATTATAGGTCTCTGTGTTAGCTATCTAATTTATTTTTAATTTGAACTATTTCAAACCTTTCATCTATAATTTCTTTTGAATGTATGTTCATTTTTTGTCAAAAACCACCATGTGCTAATTGGGCTATAGATTTTAGCTCATTCATCAAATTTTGCAACAACTTAGTTTTTTAGAAACTAGACTCCATTCTACACACTTTGAAAAAAAAAAGTTTTCATTTTAGATTAGTTTTCAATTATTTCTAGGGGGAGCACACAGATATTTCACATTTTTCGGATGTGTCTAGTTAAAAAATTCATTAAAAAAAAAAATACACATTATAAAATTACCCAAAAAAATTGAGATAAACTACATAGTGTTAAGTAACTTTTGACCAGAGCAGTTAAAGAATTTTTAAAAAAAGTTAAAATTTTTGGGGGGCCACACTTTGTACTGTGTTATGTTTTTTTGGAATAAACAATACCACTTTTTGTGGTCCCCTTTTTTGAGGACCTAAAGCTAAACAATTTTGAAAAAAAATTAGTAGTTTAGAAATTAGATTCAAAGGACTACGACTTTTTTTTTTGTCATATCTTAAAATTTTGAGCGTAACTATCTTCAAATTCTTGTTGAAGTTCAAAATTTGCAGATTTCAGGAAAAAGGTGTCCACTTATACCCCCCTTCTGGCACCACAACTTGGTGCACTTACCCAAATAAAACCCAAAAATCTCCCCAAAATCTAAGACTAAGGACTAGGTTGATATGGAAGGATGTCTTACAAATAGGTTGATATTGTTTGCGGCTCCAAAATAAATGACTCTAGAAAGCTTGCGAACTATAGGTTCCAGATGTGCAATTTTGTTTGCTCCCAACTTTCAAATCAACACAGAAAAGAAAGGCTTGGGGTTAGGGTTTAATTAGGGCTTACCTTGGTCAAGCCCTAGGTTAAGGAATTAACTGTAAATGAAAAATCTAAATCTAAATATAAAGGGTTGTAAAGAACAAGATAAATATTAGGATTCACCTTCCTCATATGTATGCAATGTAGATCTTGAATTAGGAATGTAGACCTCCATATCTCCACACTTTGCAATGGATCTATCATAACTCTGTCATGGTGCCATGGATATGGATATATGCATAAATGAAGAGGGTGAGTTCTTCAATGCAGATCTCCTCCCTTAATGACCAACAATATGCTAGATCTTGAAGAGGAAATTCTTAAAAAGGATTCTCCAATGCTAGATAAAAATCTCCTTGCTTGAATGCTTGAAAAATGCTTGAATCCTTGAACTCCTTATTTATGCAAAAGACTAAAATATTTACTAGAGAGAAAGAGCTTGTGTACATGAAGAATGAGATGCTCAAAATTGCTTGATTGTGAAATGAAGCCTCCAAGTCTCCTTATATATGAGTTTTCAAGCATGAAAACAATATAGGCTGATTGGATAACAATCATAAACTAATTAAACCCTTGAGGATTTTCAGGCTCTAAGATCTAGAACTGTCAGGAATTAAGTTGACTAGGGTTGACCTAGTCTAGACTACTTGGTCTAGGAGGACAATCTAGGTGCCATAGAGAGCTAGGGCATATACTAGAGAGATAATGTGGAAAGATGGAAGAGAGAAGAGAAAACTAAACAAAGAAGAGCGAGCATGAGCATAAGCATATCCATGGTCCCTAGAGGGAATCATGAAGAGGAGGGAGCTAAAAGGTCTTAAAAGGCAAGAGCATTCATTTTAAGATAGTGTGACATGTATCAACTGTAGGCATCCAAGAAACATCTTGTAATTTCACACCACTTGATCTTCAATACAACAATAATATCGATCCCTTCTTATTACTCAACATAACAGGAACATTAACATAAATGAAGAAATATGTCAATGCCAATGACAAAACTTCTCAAATATGTGACGGCAATCTTTGAAGAACATATGTGAGTAGTATTCTAAAAAATATACATAACTAGATTGGCTATAAAAATACATTATTGTATTCCTAACTAGAATTTTCTTCATGCATATGTAGATGTAATTTTAGTTATCTCACCTTTTCTACTTGACCCTTTTGTAATCAATCATTTTTGTACAAAGGTAGTCAGTTGAATTAGTATTGATTCTTACTTGCAAAAGGAAAACCAACAAAAATCTTTCATAAAAATTACCTTAACATTAACTACTGAACTTATATTCATTAAATTAGCTTCTATATGGATTTTTTTAATCTAGGAATTTCACATTAGCTCCAATGTTCATGGTATATGATGCTTATGTTCTTATATGTTCATAATTTCTTTAATTATCTAATTTAATCAATTTTAGTTTACTAATTAAGGTCACAAAATTATTTTACTATAAATTATTCCCCCCTTTGGTCCCTCTCAATTATCTAGACTATTCAATATACTACTTCTCAAATATGAAATACTAGTTAAGGTTTTATACTAAAATATTTTAAAATTTAGACACATTTATATGGTGTCATTTAACCATCACACAAAAGAGAAATTTAATGTTTATTTAAATTTTAATTGATACATGTCTTCTAATCTATATGTGAGAATTATATGCTTTAAGTGTAATGAAGCAAATTTAAAATTAAAAGTTTAGAAATTATACACTTTGAGGGTGAAATATTATTTCAAGATACGAATATGAAAGGTACATTTATCCATTTATACATAAATCCACATAGACTTTAGATTTTTTTTAATTAGAAGATATAAGGTTTATTAATAAATTTGTAATGTTAATGTTGATTTATAGTTCAAATTAAATTAATAGATTAATATATTAATTTGTATTCAATTGTCAACTTATATTTGTTGCATTTATTGTAGATATACAAAGAGCATCACAATGGTAGCTAAATTCTCAAGAATAGTAGTGCTAGTCTGCTTGGATATCAAAATGTGATAATTTAAATTTTAGGCAATGTTATTTTTTAGGAGGGTGGATATATAGTTGAAATTTTATCCAAAAGTGATTAATTTGTGAAACAAATATTGGTCCCCAAGTCTGGTGGCTCCCCCTCTTGGTGCTCCTTGAATGGTTTCTAGCAAGTGTCCTTTTCACATGCAGTTGGCTATTTCACCCCTATGTGCTGATACAAAGGATGGTGACCAGGCCCTGATTATGCTACTGATGGCTAAACTATTCCTTGACCGCCTACCAATCCCTAGGATGACTAGGGTTTTCATGATCGTGATGGACCACCCCCTCAGTTGGCCCTACTTTGGCAGCTTGAGCGGCTGTTTAAATTTTTTTTTAATGAATAGTTGTTGATTCTGACTTCGATCATGTGAACTCTAATGGGGTGATGTTGTATCCCTCGACCTTTTTTTGTGAATTGTAACTAGTATTTATTTATTAATAGAAAAGGACTATTCATTAAAGAAAAAAGTGATTATATATATATATATATATATATATATATATATATATATATATATATATATATATATATATATTAGTTTATTCACAATTTAACATGTTATTGGAGATGAGAGCGATTTATGTCCCAATTTATGTCATATTTTACCCTTCATACTCATTTCCATATCCATTATAATATTCCATTTTCTCCTTCTATGTTGCATATGATATGATATATATAAGTAATATTTATTTTAGGTTTTAGATAAAATACATGAATACTAAAATATTTGATTGTATTTACTAGCATTTATTGTGCCAAAGGAAATTAATATTTCATATGGAGGAGAAATTAAAAATATGTGAGAAGGTATAAGGAAATTCAAAATTATTTATTGTGACTAAAATCAAGGAGAAGATTGTGGCTAAAATCAAGGAGAATATTGTGACTAAAATCATGATAATATTGTGGCTAAAATCAAGGAGTAGATTATGGCTATAATCAAAAGTACTATTGTTTGCGAAATATAATGAAGTGAGATTTGAACATACAATCTCCCAAAATCTTATTTATCACTATTTCCACATTTTAAGTAAAATGGGAAACCAATGGGTTTGAACCATTGATCTTCAACATACAATTACAACTTGTCAACCATTGGGTTATGTATGTTCTTTGTTGTTGTATTTATATTATATTATATCTAAACAAAATTTTAACCGTAACTAGAAGATGGGAGGTTCGGTGGTTTCAAACTACTCATTTTATCAAGTGGCTAACTAGCTGACTGGATTATTTATATTGAAATTTTTTAATTCAATAAAAGAAGGGAAAACCATGACAATACAATTTTTTAATTCATTATAAATTACATAAAAATGTGAATTTGGTCAGCTAGGTAGATGCTGCCCTCATTCTATATGGTTACAAATGTGTCATGACCATCACTTGATAATGATGGTGGATATGAATAGAATTGTTTCAATGTCAAAGGTAAACCATTCAAAAAGACTTCCAAATAGAAATAGTGGGAAAGAGGCACATAAAATGGGGATATCAACGTTATTGTACTCTACCACAAATGGGATGTCTACCACCGTGCTCTCAAGCCTGGAGATTTGTTAATTGATGACAAAATGGGCTATGATACCATCCATGCATTTGGTGTCATTTCTACTATTCTTCTCATGGATATCTTCAATTCCATACTACCAATATGATAACACTATGCAACAAATCTGATGAATAGATAAAGTTTCTTTTGCTATTATAACAAAGTTTTCTATAATCTACAACCAACAAATAAAGGAATTATGTTGGTCATTCTTGTGAACAATTTTTTTGATATAGAAAAAAAACAAACTGTCTATTTTTATGCATCTATTGTAGACATAATAGTATACATAAGATATAATGTAAGCTATGGAGGTAGATTTTAGTATTAGATTAGAACATAGAGGATAGATTATTATCATTCTAAAATGTAAATTCCATATTCATGTGCATAATTTTAAAGGTGTAAAACTATTACTTTTCTTCATCACCAAGTGGCTGAGGAGGTAGGGCCCACTCTAAAATTACTGAGTGATTATTTTTCATTTACATATGGAGTGCATTTGAGTTTGTTTCCATTTGTAATTTGATATGCTTAGCATTGTATGGTATACATTTTACCACATTATATTAATTTGTATGCTACACATTTTATTTTATTGTGAAATAACATTTATTTCATGTGAATTAGATTATGACTTAATTAATGATTTGTTGTAAGTTGTAGCTATTTTCATCATAGATTATTTTTGTTGGAGTTTCTTTTACTTCTATGGTTTCTAGCACCAGGAAGTAACAATTCCTGCCACCAAGAATTATTTAGTTTTTCATGCATTTACTTTTGTGTGTTGTATTTGCATTCATAACCCCTCACCTCATAACTATAATCCCTTGATAACATACTGCTTGGAGACCTTTCGTAAGCTTACATTCTCAGATTGACATACATAGACCAAATTGTATTTCATCATAAATTGTTAATACTTTTGTATTATTTGCCTTAGTGTTGGCCTATCATTTTGGCGTCGTTGCTGAGGAAAGGTGTCAAAGGCATTTTAGCTTGATGAGTTGAGTTAGGAACAATACGTTAGGATGAAAGCTTTTGCAATTTCTAGCCTTGCTTAAGTAATTAATCTTAATTTGCATTGCATAAATAATATAGATGCATTTGTTTTAGAGTTTGCAAGTAGATTTTAGAAATTAGATTTAATTTTAGATTATCGATAATTGTTGTGAGTTTTTGTTATAGAAAATAAGCTATTTCAAAGAAAAAAGTTAAAAATGATGCATTTATGAGGTTGTTCAAGTACATCAATTTTGGGTGAAAATTGTTTTAAAAATTTATGCAAAATTTGAAAGGAATACAAGAGGTAAAATGTGCTTGGTATCGAGGGTGCTACCCCTCGACCCTACCCTATACTATGAGTGCACCTAGGGCACTACTTCATGATCTCACAAGGTATGTTGCCCCTTAACCCCACTAGTGGCTATTACCCCTAGACCCCTACTTTCAAATTTAAAAATAAAATAAGAAATTGATGGGGAAATCATGCTAACTAAAGGTGATTTTTTTATACCCTCTCTATCTAATGAATGCAACTTAAACAATCTTGATCTTCCATTATCATAGGTATGCAAGAATTCTATATCTATGTTTGAACATGAGAAAATCATTGATGAATTCTTAGAACAATGTGATTTTGAGGATGAAAATTTAACTATTTGTGGTTGTGTTTGCTACAGGAAAGATGATCAATGCATATGCCCAAACAACCACAAGAACATGTTGAATGAGGTACAAGCTATTTGTAAGTCTCACCATAATAAGGGTGAAAGTGGACAAGTTTTTCTTGTAATCAATAAAAAAATTTCAAATACCAACCCAAGAAGATCAAGGTATGCATTATGTTGGTAACATATATTGTCACTCTATTTTATTACAAAGCCAACATGTTTCTTCAAAACATAGTTCTCCACCTGCTATGCACAATGAATATAATCATGCATGGTCACAACAACCCATATATCCCTCTTATATTCCACCATATCGATCCTTACCATCTCTATTCTATCCATCCCATCCACTTTATATTCTCAACAATTCTCACCATTATTTCATTCACATTACGCTCCATAATGTCAACTAATGGAAACTATAATGCCTCATAACACACTTCATAATAAGGTAGTTGAAATGAAATATAATACTTAACTCTTAAGGATCCCTTTACCATTTGATGATGTGCTTGTAATTGATAAATCAACATTGGAATGCATTGATACACATATGAGATGTGATTTTGGTTTAATTGGATTAGAAGAACAATATAATTTATTGAATTATAATAAACTTTGTTCTTCTTTTCTATTTAGTGGATCACAAATTAATATAGATGAGGTCGTACTTCAATGTGAGTCAATCATCAAACTCATAACTATGTGTGTTAGTATTTATCATGCACTAAGAAATATTAAACTATATGATTTCCTCATTCCACAAATGTGTTGTCAGATTCTCCAAGATCTATATTTTATTACTTTTTTACTTATGCATATTGATCTTTGGAGGCTTGTGGTTAAATTATGTATTCCACACATACTTGTTGATTTGGGACTAACAATTGATTAAGCACAATCATAAAGGGTTTATATGCATTGATGGCCAAATAAACTATGTTGCAAATGGATGGTTATTCATTTCCAAAAGAATCAAAGTATAAATATTTATTTATCGATATTGATTCTTTGTACTTCCATTATATTTATTGATTCCTTTGATTTTCCTAATAACTCCATGATTTTGTAATATGAAATTAAGCTAGGTGGATATCCATTGAAGTTTGAAATCTTTGGTTATCTTATTCCTTCGGTTTCATCTTCTCATGCCCTTGCAGTATGAAATTAAGTTGGGGGGTATCCCTTGAGATTTCTAATTTGATTCCTAATAAATGTTCGTTTATGCTTTTGAATTACCTCATTGTGTGATTCTTGGACCGCATCAAGGTATGTATTCCTATGTTAATTAACATTGGTATTATTCATTGTAATCATATTAATTTGTTTTTATCAAGTGTTCATTGATATTAATATGTCTACCTATCATTAGTAAAAACACATTACTCACTTAATGGTAGGGTTTTTAATTGGATAAAATTGCTTTACTATATGTGATATGCTTGGTTTTGAGAATATGGTTACAAGTCTCTTGTTGTGGTGAGATGATCTTAGCATCAATAACAATTGATGATGCTTCTCTACACAAGCATTGCATAACACACTATGTTGGCTTTGTTAACATTGTGTGGGATTGCTAGCTATATTTCACATCTCAGTTTCACTCGTGCTTCACTATTCAAGATTCTAGAAAGATCTTAGCATAAGGTGTTCACCACTAAGCGATGAGATTTCTTTGGTGCTTGGTAAAGTAGAGGAAAATGTGCAACTGGGTTTATGTGATCCATTCACAATGTGGTACTATTTTGTTGAGCTATGATCTAGAAATACTCCTTCCTCAAGATGTGTCTCCTCTTATATGAAGTAGTATGCACACATCACTGTGAGTGATTCTCTTGCCTTAGTGTGCTAGTATGTTCCAATTTCTCCAAGAATATTTTAGATTTAGTGTTGTGAGATACATGGATTAGGGTTGATCTATGAAGTGTTTCAATATTCTTGAGTTTGTGGAGAGTATCTATAGTCATCATTCTAAGTTCATTATGCAATAAAATTTCAAAAGTGTCATCTATGAGGTCATGTACAAAACTCAAGTTTTGGATGGTATAATTTTTCAACATCCATGTATGGATTTCTTATTCTTTGGTCATTCCATATAGTTGTTGAAAAAAAATTGAAAAAAATTCAAAAAAAAAAGGAAAAAGAAAAAGAAAAAAGCAATAAAAGATCCAAAAATGAAAACCTTGAGGTGTTGTTGGCCAATTAATATTTGGAAACTAGTTTCTGGAGGACATTAATTCTAAAATAAATTCGTAGTGGTTAAAACTATTTTTACAACACCATTAAGTGGTGAGTGATTGAAAATTGACTTGCTAGTAGTCACTTGTCATTATCAAAATTTGAAAAAAAAATGGGAAAAAGAAGAAAAAGAAAAAGAAATGAAAATAGAAAAAAATGCAATAAATGGTGTTCTTGGCTTTTCTACTAATCATTTTTCTAAGGGACACTCATTGGATTCTATGATTTTGGGCAGCTCCTATCACTCTACACCTCCTATTTAGTGTGGTCTTCTTAGCCTTGATCACTCATATAATGTCCTACTTGAGGTGTTTCTGTGGAATGTGCTACCTCATGTTTTTTCTACAATGCTTCAATTTAATGGTGGTGGATCCTCACATTGCAGTTTTTGTCACACTTTTTGGTTACTTTTGGTGATCTTCTCTCTTGTCCTTTCTATCAGATGGTCTTCTTTTGCGGTGTTGTAGTTTAGGATGCTTCTCTTCATTCCTTGTTGTTGATTCATCCATTTTGGAGGCACCAGTTGTTGAATTTCTCTGTGTTCTAGCCTTGGTCTCGCTGCACATGCATGTTGACAAAATAATCAATTTTATTTTCCATTATTTTATCTCTTAACTTTATTTATATTGCTTATTATGTTAATTACTATGCAACAGTCCTCCCTATCCTCTCTTTGTTTCCCATGGATGGTCAACCTTTAAGTTGTGGGGAGGAATGTCATCCTATTATCTTCCATCCATTGCCCTTAATAATTCCATCATACTATCCATTATATCCATCATTCAATAGCCTTTGTTTTGTCTCTCATCCCTCCCACTTCACCCATTTTCAATAAGCTTGTGCATTGTGAAATAAAATTTTCATGAACTCTCATATATATAACCTCTTGAACCACAATGCTTAAAAAAGAAATAGTATATTAAAAGCACAAGAAAAAGAGAAAAAATGATTATGAAAATTTTGAGAACAAAGTGAAACTAGCTAGATCTAAAATAATTCAATTCAAATCATATGAAGTAAAGAAAGGGCTTTGTGTTCATATATGAGTTCTCATGGTTCAGGGTGGAGACAGAGCCAAAGTGATAAACCCCTCATGATCATATTGATTGCACAAGGACATGTAATACACTAAGTTGGGGGAATGATGAGAGAAATTTATGTCCCAAATTATGCCATATTTTAGCCTTCATACTCATTTCCATATCCATTTTAATATTCCATTTTCTCCTTCTATGTTGCATATGATACAATTTATATAAAAGAAATATTTATTTTAGTTTTTAGATAAAATATATGAATAATTAAATATTTGATTGTATTTACTAGCATTTATTGTGCTAAAGGAAATTAATATTTCATATGGAGAAGAAATTCAAAATACGTGGGAAGGTATAAGGAAATTAAAAATTATTTATTATAACTAAAATCAAGGAGAAGATTGTGGCTAAAATCAAGGAGAATATTGTGATTAAAATCATAGTGAATATTGTGGCTAAAATCAAGGAGTAGATTATGGCAATAATCAAAAGTAATATTGTTTGCTAAAAATATGATGAAGTGAGATTTGAACATACAATCTCTCAAAATCTTATTTATGACTATTTCAACATTTTAAGTAAAATGGGAGACAAAAAGGTTTGAAAATTGATCTTCAACTTGCAATTACATCTTTTCAACCATTGGGTTATGCATGTTCTTTGTTGTTGTATTTGTATTATATTATATCTAAACAAAATTGAAACCATAATTAGAAGATGGGAGGGTTGAGGGTTTCAAACTACTCATTCTATATGGTTACCAATATGCCACAATCATCACTCCATAATGATGGTGGATACGAACATAATTGTTTCAATGTCAAAGGCAAACCATTCAAAAAGACTTTGAGATAGAAATGGTGGGAAAGAGGCACATAAAATGGGGATATTAATGTTATTGCACTCTACGACAAATAGCATGTCTACCAACATGCTCTCAAGCTTGGAGATTTGTTAGCTAATGACAAAATGGGCTATGATACCATCCATGCATTTGGCATCATTTTTGCTATTCTTCTCGTGGATACCTTCAATTACATACTACCAATATGATAACGTTGTGCAAAAAATCTCCAGAATAAATAAAGTATCACTTTTGTTGTTGTAACAAAGTTTTCTACAATCTGTAGTCAACAAATAAAGGAATTACATGGGTCATTCTTGTGAGTAGTTTGTTTGATATAGGGAAAACAAAATGTCTATTTTTATGCATCTGTTGTATGCATAATAGTATAAATAAGATATAATGTAAGTGTTAGTGTAGTTTTTTATTTTTCCTATTTTGCTAGTTTTTTTCTACACTTTTAATAATCTCGCTTAGGTTAATAAAGCATGTCTTATTAGGTGAATGGTTGTGAGGTGTCACCTTCCTACATGTGAGCATCCATTAGCTATCTTGGGAAGATACTTTGCTATCTTAAGTCCAATAGATGGTTGCTCCTCATTGGTTGGTGTTGCCACCTCCTCCCTCTTCCTAGCCTATATAAGCATGCTACATGGCTTGTATTTGTATCTCTTATTTTTGCATCCTCTTAATGCTATTTTACTTCCAGCATTTGCATTACTCTCTTGGAGACTAACTCTATGATGCTATTTTGATTTTGTATCATTTGCATTCATAGTTTAGATATTTACTCTTTGCACTAGTTTTCTGGGTTATTAATCTTATCAGATTCTAACATGGTATCAGAGCTTTTCTATGTGCAAGAGTAGATTTTAGTTTCCTTATTTGAGAGATTCAGGGGGGGGCTAATAAACTTTATTGTAGTTTTTTTGGAAAACGAAGTATGCTCTTCTCTTGCATCTTTGGATGATCCTGAGAATCAGAAAAGTTTTGATAGAAATGATTTTTTTCTGGGGTTTCAATCTCAAATTTGACAACCAACTTGCATATTTGGAGTTTTCAATCAGTATTGCAGGTTCCAGCATGCCATTGATGGACTTAGGAAGCTGATCCAGCACTTTCATGTCATATTCTGGTTGCTGGGGTCATTTTTTGATTTTTGGAGCCATTTTTTACTGTTAAAGGTGTTTCATTTACACTATAGCAACATTTTTTGTACATCAACAAGAAAAACAATTTCTGGGTTTTGTTCGCAACCCCGAAAAACCATCTAGGTATCTTTTAGATTTTGCATGCAAGCTGTATATTTTGCATAATCGATCATGCAAAGCTACAACCATACCCCTCTCCATTGGCGGTCACAGATTTGTATGCAGTTTTCAAATGTCTTGTTCTTGCTCATATGGACTCCGATTTTGATGATTCTTGTTATGAACTTGGCTATTTTTTTGTGCTCTATCCACTAGTGGAGTTATTTTTTTATTTTCATGCATGAATTCTTTAGAAATTGTAGATTCTTAGTTGTGACTGTGCACAGTTCTCATTTTGGAAACTTCGGAGGATCATAACTTTCTCATACGACCTTGTATCGAGGTGATTCTTTTTTTGAAAGTGCATGATTTTTTGAGTAGATCGCAGTGGTGCTATTTGTTTCCTTGATTATTGTGACCAAGTTTCACTTTTAGCATATGCTCTTCATGAGTAGGCCCTATCAGTTTTTCTTCCGTAACTTGAGCATACGGACGTATTTTTTTGATCCAAAAAATGTGTCGAAAAGCTGGTTCTGAGACAGAGATGATGGTACAAGTTTTTTTGATTTTTGCTATAGTTTGGTTGCCTGTTTTGGTAGTCAAAGCCAGATGTTCTATTTTGCCTTCCGGGAGCCATATCTCGCTCATTCAGACTCCTTTCTGGGCTCGCCAAATATCGTTGGAAATCTGGTTCTATGAGTTATTCAGTTGCAGAGGTCTTTTATCTAGATTCTACTCCAGCTTCTTTCTCCTTCAAGTTTTTCACTTTCGCACTCTAGCGGATTACTTGGATTCTACAAGTCTTGGAATCTCTTCTTCTGTTCTTTTGGCTCACTCTTCTTTCTGCCTTCTGAGCATTGTATGCTTCTATTCTATTGCATTCCTTTTTCTATAAATGCAATAAGATAAAGTGTCTTCTTTTACATATCTGGGATCTTGTACACCTTGTGTTTGTTTGTACTCGCACTCAATTATAAAGTGCCATGGGGGGTCATGATGTTTTGCCATTTTGTGCTCATCCACCTTTTTCAAGTGAATTTTTCTTCCACGACATTAGCCCATGCAGTGTGTCGGTGACACCGCCCTTTATCCTGTGCTTGTACTTCTATTGCACTGTTGGTGTTCCTGATTCTTCTTCTTGCAGATATTTTTGGCATTGCATTTCAGTGTTCCTGTCAGCCCTCTCCCTGTTCAGCATTATGGGGGGGGGGGGGTTGGGGGGGGGGGGGGGGGGGGGTGGGGGTTGGTTCACCTGTTGGCTCTTTTGCTTCCTTGGTTTGGTTGAGTGATCTACATATTCAATTTTTGTTCCTATGTACTAGGCGGATGCAGTGGCTAGGCACCTATGCATTTCGGTGAGATGGTTCATCTACTATATAGACACTCATTCATTCCTACTTTTGGAGGTCACCTCTTCGATTGATCAGCTCTTCAGACTTTTTCTTCTCTACCTGGTCATGCACTATTTCAGTGGGGGTTCCAGGAGTTTCTTCTGACAGTGTTTTCAACTTCATGCTTCAGAGATGCTTCATGCTCTTTTTTGTTCCTCTCTTTGGGACATTTCCTAGATTGGAGGCTTAGTTTTCTTCATCTAGTTCTTTTTCTTGTATTGGGTACCTGATCAGGCCTTGTTGTCGGGACCCATTTTCCTGCTCTCATAGCTTTGCTAGGTTAACATCCACCTAAGCTTCGCTTATGGGGGGGTGTTAGTGTAGTTTTTTATTTTTCTTATTTTGCTAGTTTTTTCCTACACATTTAATAATCTCGCTTAGGTTAATAAAGCATGTCTTATTAGGTGAATGGTTGTGAGCTGTCACCTTCCTACATGTGAGCATCCATTAGCTATCTTGGGAAGATACTTTTCTATCTTTAGTCTAATAGATGGTTGCTCCTCATTGGTTGGTGTTGCCACCTCCTCCCTCTTCCTAGCCTATATAAGCATGCTACCTGGCTTGTATTTGTATCTTTTATTTTTGCGTCATTTTAATGCTATTTTACTTCCAGCATTTGCATTACTCTCTTGGAGACTAACTCTATGATGCTATTTTGATTTTGTATCATTTTCATTCATAGTTTAGATATTTACTCTTTGCACTAGTTTTCTGGGTTATTAATCTTATCAGATTCTAACAATAAGTTGTTGGGGGCAGGTTTTAATATCACAGTAAAATGCAGAGCAGAGATTATTATCATTCTAAAATGTAAATTCCATATTCATGTGCATGATTTTAAAGGTGTAAAACTATTGCTTTTCTTCATCACTACGTGACTGAGGAGGCAGGGCCCACTCTGAAGTTACCAGGTGATTATTTTTCATTTACGTATCGAGAGCATTTCAGTTTGTTTCAATTTGTAATTTGATATGCTCAGCATTGTATGGTATGCATTTTACCACATTATATTAGTTTGTATGGTACACATTTTATTTTATTGTGTAATAACATTTATTTCATGTGAATTAGATTATGAGTTAATTAATGATTTGTTGTGAGTTGTAGCTATTTTCATCATAGATTATTTTTGTTGAAGTTGCTTTTATTTCTATGGTTTCTCTCGCCAGGAAGTGACAGTTCCTACGGCCAAGAATTATTTAGTTTTTCATACAATTACTTTTGTGTGTTGTATTTGCATTCATATACCCTCACCTCATAACTATCGTCCCTTGATGGCATATTGCTCAGACACCTTTTGAAAGCTTACGCTCTCAGATTGACATACATAGACCAAACTATATTTCATCATAAATTGTTAATTCTTTCATATTATTTGCCCCAGTATTGGCTTATCGATTGTTTTTTGATGGTTTACCACTAGAGGCCAATTCTTTCTTACAAAAAGGTTATGGTTAGTTCATCATTAGATCCTTTTCATTTCATTATTCATATTTAACATTGAGTTGATAGTTCATTTTCCATTGGAATCAATTATTTTTTACTTAATCAAATGCTATTTATAATCTACTATGGCTCTTGTATTTGTGCATTGATTATAAATTGGTCTAGTAAATGCCAATATATTTAGGTAATTTAATTGTCCTTGTTAAAATCTACATATGCTTTCACTTCTCACCTTGTGCACCTAAAAATCTCGTTATAAAAAAGAGTTGGAATTTAAGTGATCACAAAATTTTATACAAATTTGAATTGACACTTTGTTGTGTTTATTATAGTCTTCTTGTTGAAACCTATGCTAACGCTTTTGTGCATTTTATCATTATATTTTGTATTTAAAGGAGATTGCAAGTGTGAACATAATGTACTATATAGCTGATTTTACTTGAATGAATATTTATATAGGTCCAATTATTTTTACCCAATTTTGTCATTTACATTATCTTATACAATTAGAACTCTTGTTATAATTCTAATTTATCTTAAGATTCATCAGAAATTTAATCTTAATTTTACATCAACACTTTTTTATGATTTATAATTGTTATAAAACATCTCACATTTTGTTTCTATCATTGTTGACAATATACCATATCTTTTTCGCTACATCTTTCATATAATAAAACATTTGATCTTATAAATTAGATTCACACTCTTATAGTTTTCTATTTCTTTAATTTATTTGATGAATAAATAAAATAAACCCCACTTTTTAAAATGGTGGTTAAAGAAACAACAAAAAGGTAAGACAACTTTAAAAGTACATGCTAATATTTCGCATGCTTCTGTAATAATATAGTTAGAATACCTTGATTGGAAGACAATCCTATGTGCCGGTACCACCTTCCACAAAACTAGTTCTGTAATCCAGTGTGCCACTTCCGCTTTCACACAAAACCATTGCACTTTCCCTCCACTATTCCCACTTTCTTGTACTACATGTTACACGACCCAAGGCACTAAAAGACATTACTAAACGGTAGCCACCACGTGGCATTGATTGTAGGAGATCCCTCTTTACTATGTTTCCATTTCTATATACATAACGTCAATATCAAATGCCTTATATTGTCCCGTATATATTGGGTCAAACTCACATTTTTCTTGTCCTATGTAGTCGATAAGCTGAACAACAGTGTTCTCGTGTTGAGTTGAGATTTGGATAGCCCTCACAATGTCACATGAACTCTTATTAATCTCAATTAATTGAACCTGCAAGTGGGGGTCGGTGTAAGATGTTTAACTTGTGAGATATCATTACTTCTAGAAACTCCGTGCTGTGATATTCTTACAAAAAGCGCACCTTTAACTGAAAGATGGAAAGATCCCCATCTGAGAAATTTGTTCTGAAATTTTCTGCAACGGAATTTGGAGAAGTATAATGGCGCACTCTAAATTGGCTCCTACATTTTTCTTCGTCTTGCTTATGTCTCTTCAGATAAAGACCGACGGATTGGGCGACGACGCTCTTCAATCTTTGTGCAATGCAACGTTGGAGCCGCAATTTTGCACGTCTACCTTGACGTCGTTTGAGGGGAACTCAAAGGACGGCGGAGCCATAGATCTTGGAAGAATGGCTCTAAATGTCAGCATCGCAGAAGCCCGAAAAGTTTTTGAGCTTATCTCTCGATGGGGCCGATGGGCTTTCACTCCAAGACAGCTCATTGCTCTTCAAGATTGTCTCCAGCTTTTCGATATAACGTTGGACAGCTTAGAGAGATCTATGTCAAACGTGAACAACTCTAACAGTAATTCTCTGAGTTGGAGGCAGTCATTAGATGTTCAGACTTGGCTCAGCGCGGCTATGTTTAACCAGGTTACATGTTTGGATGGCTTTCAGGAGAGCAGCGGAAATCAGCAATCACCGTTTAGCAGCGGTTTAAATAATGTCTCGCGGCTTCTGAGCACTTCTCTGGCTCTGGTCAAGAATATTCCTGTTGCTGGAAGGCATCACAAAAGACGCTTGTTATCTCATCTACCCAGAGGAAAGAGGGAAAATAATGATGGGTTTCCTTCATGGTTGCCTGCTGCTGATCGAAGAAGACTTCTACAAGATGATGGCGTTTCAGTTGATGATATGTTGACCGTGGCAGCTGATGGCACTGGGAATTACACCACAATTACTGAAGCATTAAATGCTGCTCCGAACAATAGCCAGGACAGATTCGCGATCTATGTTAGGGAAGGAGTGTATCACGAGTATATAGAAGTTCCGATTTATAAGACAAATATCATGATGCTTGGAGATGGGATAAATGTTACTGTGATTACTGGCAACAGAAACTTTGTCGATGGATGGACTACGTACAGCTCTCCAACAGTCAGTAAGTCAGGCTACCTGAAAGTTTTTTACCAGTTCAAGTAATTTAAAAAATTTCCTCTTGAATATAAATTACATGGTTTATAGATGTTGCCGGTAATATAAAGTACTGGTTTATTCATAATTTGATAGAGATCTTATAATCAATTTTCTCTTTCTAAGTTCCAGCAAAAAGTGTTTTTTTATGGTTTAAAACATAAGAACTCTTCAAATTTAGAATCCTAAAAATTAAACTAGGGTCATAATTATTTTATAAATTATGAAAATATAATTATAAAATAAAATAAAATATATTTAATATTAGTTTTGATATCATATAAAGTTGTATTATTCTTTTTTATTAATATTTAAATTTAGTTATAATTTTATTTTAAAAAGTTTATATTAACATCTAATATTTTCTTTTCTAATCTGACTGATTCACAACTTCTAATTAAAAAGTTTACCTCTTGAAAAGCCTTTTCAGAAACCTTTACATAATTCATGTCACATCAAAATCTACGAGGCAATCATAAGTGCTCGCATTCCTGCTTATGAAATCTATTTCTAAAGATCAATCCACACGCGTGGTGTTGAAAAATCGGATGTTAGGCTTGCTATTCCAAACCCGTGATCGAGTCGGCAGATTGGATGTTACGTTTGCTCTTCGACACTTGTGACTGAATGCTGAATTTGGTTCTTGTCAATTGAAAAGCTATCGAGTTTGGTCTTAGTCACGGGAGTTCTCTTTTATGTAACATAATACACTCTAATCAGAAATGACGTAATCTATTTGAACTGTAGTGGGCCAATGAAAATTGGTTCTTAAAAGAGGTTCAAACATAGAAGTATGCAAGGTTACCACCATGTGAGCTCTTATTTGAGTGGGCAATAGTCAATCTGGAGTCTAAGTATAAACATCATAATATATGTTTCAATTTGGCAAGGAGGCTCACTTTGAATTCTACCAAAAGTAGGTTCTTTTGAAGATGTTAGAATTAGGGGAAAAAGAATGGAATGGATGCCACTCTATTTGACACACACTAATTTGTTTCAATATAATATACTATTCAAATATCCAATCTCGTGACAAAATCATAACTTCTTCATTTCAGATAAGAATTCCTTTTGCTTGTTTGGTACAATTTTAATACTTAATCATATCATCTTTTTGTGGAACCTATCTTGTTATCATGTGCATTCAATTCAAACGGTTGTTAATGAAATTGTCTTGTTGACGTTGGTTAATTGTGAGCAGGCGTGATTGGGATGGGATTCATGGCGCGTGATATTACATTCGAGAACACAGCAGGGCCGGAGAAATATCAGGCCGTTGCGCTGAGAGTAATCTCCGATCTGTCAGCCTTCTACCGTTGCAGTATCAGCGGCTTCCAAGATGCCCACTACGTCCACTCTTTCCGTCAGTTTTACAGGGAATGCGACATTTCCGGCACCGTGGATTTCATATTCGGCGACGCCGCAGTGGTGTTCCAGACATGCAACATCCTCGTGAGAAAACCGATGGAAGGCCAGAACAACATAATCACAGCCCAAGGAAGATGTGATTCAAACGAGAACACGGGGATTTCAATTCAAAACTGCACCGTTACTGCCGCGCCTGACGTGGCATCCGACAAGAGCTTGCTTCCAACATATCTGGGAAGGCCGTGGAAAGAATACTCCCGCACGGTTTTTATCCAGTCATATATTGATGACGTCGTTCTGCCAGCTGGATGGATGCAATGGAAAGGAGATTTTGCTTTGAGCACGCTCTACTATGGAGAGTATCTCAACTGGGGACCCCGTGCTGAAACTGCAGAGCGAGTGCAATGGCCTGGTTTCCACGTCATGAGCTTCTCTGATGCCCAACTCTTCACTGTAATTAATCTCATCGCGGGGGACACGTGGCTACATACTGTGCCCTTCATTGGTGGCATAAATTAGATCACTCAGCATATGTCTTGTTTGTATATACAACATAATAAAACATGATGCTCTTTGTTACAGAGATTATAGTGGGAATTTTAAATGTATTTATAGATTTAATTGTGTCCGTTTCTATGCCCCACGTGCAGAGACTATTAACAAACATAATTTTCGTCTTCTGAGTAGAGTCTTCCGTCTTCGTTTAACTAATTTTACAGTCCAAAACCATCGTACTCACACTAGCGTATTGTTGGGGGAACGCTACATATTATATGGCGACCTGTCAATCTCGTGGCGACTTGCGGTTTTAATGAGTGTTTTTACCTTCAAAAGACAGCCGCACATAAAATGTACTAATGTCGGTGCAATTATTGTGGCCTTGCTTGTTAACTTCCAAAAAATATCTTGGCCTTGTAGACAAAGATAAATAAATAAATTACATCTCAAGGTCAAAGTTACATTTGAGTACATCCTGATTTTAATGATTGTCATCACTCCTTTGAGTGCCGAAATATATATTTATTAAGTTTTGTCTCTTTAATTTTGCCTAATGATCAAAAGTATGGTATAAAGAGTGAAAGTGGTCATTTTCACACATAGTATGCAGGTACGTGTTTGAATGGAATTAAAATTGGCACGGGCTTTCCTCTGGATAAAATGTACAAAATATTAAAATATTGAAAAAAAATTCAGATTTACAAAAATTAATGATTTTTTATTTCTTATTATTTTTATCATAAACCATTCAAATCATGAAGATTTGGTAAAAACTTCTTGTGTTTTCTAAATTTCTTTTAAAAAGTCAATAGTGTGAGGATGATGGAATTTTTGGCAATTTTTACTAATTTGATTCTCATAATTTTCTTTTATATTTTTGTAAAAATGTTAAACAAACTTGTAAAAGTACGTCATGTTATACAAATTTGTGTGATTATAGTTGTTTCATTTTGTGTGGAGAATAACTACATCTCTAAAGAGTATGGTGTTCATCATCAAGAATTATGAGGAAGACTACAATACTATTGTAACATGAGATTTATTTTAAAAATAATGTTTTTGGTTATCTTGGAATTAGAAAAGGTTTGAAGTTCTTTATGAATCAATCTCAAGTGTCTCCAGATTAACTGCGATTAATGTTGATTAATCTTCTCATATACGAATACGATCTATTAGACATCGTACTCATACAACTTCATTCATTAAGGTCTTTAGTGCCTAAAGATGTGTAAATATGTAATTGTTTAATGATACTATAGAGGAAGAGTGTCATTGAAGAAAGCATTGTAGATGCCACAAATTATCAAGTGAATGCCATCTCAACCACAACCACACCCCCCCTCCCCAAACACACACACACACACACACACACATTCACATAGGACATATGGTGCTTTGGGATATGTGGTTGAGTCTTTCTTGTTGTAGGAGAATTACCCTGTGTCTCAACTTTTGAGGTATCATTGTGAATCTATGATTTCTAATTTTTCCCTAAGGCCTTGTTATAAGCTTTTATTGAAAGCTAAAATTCACTTCCAAGTTAGCATTTCTAAACTCCCCATTGATTAAAATTAATTATTCTATTATAATATTGACTATACACACACACACAACCTTTCCTAGGATTTGCACCTATAGTTTTTCTTTTGTAGATATATTAATTGTAATATATCTCAATAGAATATTTATATTCAAGGATCAAATAGATTTTTTCTTGACTATTACACCAGTTACACTATAAGTGATCTTTTCCTGTAACTTTCAGTTGCATAATTGTCTAACTTTTATTTTTTATAATATTTGTTCTACTTCTACATTTTTTGCTTCACTTCACTTATTATCATCTAAATTTATCCTTCTATTTTTATTTATAATATACATTTTCTCTCTCACATGGTATCTATTTGAAAGTAAAGTCCACCAAGATAATAGAGGAGGGGTTGGGGGCATATGAATCAGTTATTCAATCAAAATAACTTTTATTAATTGTATTAAATCGCAAACATGTAATCAACAAGTGTAATAACCAAAAGAAGATAATCATACATAATAACACCATATTTATTAACTAGGGGCACCCTTGATCAGAGGAAAAACCCTAGTGGGGATTGTACCCACAAAATGATGTACTAAAATATAAGTTCCTTGCAAAAAGATGGACCCTATTAGGAGTTGTGGAAGGTATAAGGACCCACTATCCAAACAACTTCGAGGGCAAGACCATTGAACTCACTGTCCAATTGGCCTTAGTATTATTCCTTTCAAAACGATACCAAATGATAAACTATCCACTTACACTCTTTGCCAAATATAATTATTTCTCTCTTTGATTGTGCCTTTGCTGCACCAAACACTTCTCAAATATCAATACCACATTTGTAAAATTGCATCATATAAATCCCTTAGATCACTTACTTGCATGTAATTCATATTTACAACTCACTTACATTTAATTTTTTTATTACATACTTAATCACAAGGAAAATAAATTTCCTTTATACCAAGTCAAATCAATTTATCGAGTTGACCTTTAGGCTATATCAATTTACAGTTACAACAGGACCTCATTAAGTTAGTACAATACATGTTACATTACATCTTTTCATAATTACATAAAATTCTTGGCTCACATTCTTCACAAATATTCACACATGCAACCTCCAACTTCACAAACTTAACCACATCATCGTGATGATGTCTTATACCTCTTTCTAACTATGCTCAACCAAATTCTATCCTTATTAGGAGATATAATCCAATTACGAGAAATAGCTTCTCAAGAACTTTGTCTGTATATTGTCTTCAGAAAATCTTGAATAAGTGTTTGTCTTCAACTTTCTGTATGTTCTCATAGCTATGTTATCAACATACTCTGTAGAGCATATTCTCAACTATACTTGACCTCATCTTAAATCCTCGAACCTCACAATTTTAATCTCTAATTGTTTCTCTGTCAGTCTTTATAGAATAACTAGTATGTTGACATCAATGAAAAACATTGCCATGAATGAAACATATGATCATACTAACCATCTCCCAAATGCTCCATCAATGCTAGGATATTCCCCCATAGGAATATCATTAGCATTCATTCTAATAGTATCAACATAGTAATAGGGAGAAGACTCTCGGTGTAGTAGACATGAGTGCTAAGAATTAGCTTGATTTGTTTTCTAAAGGTAGTTCAAATCTTAGTGCTAAAATTTATATACTTTTCTAGAGGTGGTGGAGGAAAAATAATTATTATCATATGCTTTAATATAAAACTATCCATTATTATTACCTTTTAATTTATTTCAGAGCTCATTTAGGCAAATATAGAAATTCAAATCATTGCAAAGAGGAAAATAAGTTTCTTTTTCAATTGAGAGACACAATATAATAGGAAGAAAAATGCCGACCTTATGGCCTTCTTCATTGTTGGGAATTAAATGTTTCTTGAAGATTTGTAAATGCACCTCATTAAAGAGAAAGAGATTGGATAATTAGGTACACTAGAGATGAAAAGTTTGATGGAAGATTTTGATCTAAAATAGTTATGTCCTAAAAAGTAGTCACACGAAACACAAGAAGATAATAAATACTTAGACAATAAACATTTGGATCAACTACTTAAAAGATATCACAACCAAATAATAATAAGCCTAATTCCAAATCATCATATTGTCAACTTGTGCTTGATCCAAAGACCATGATATGGTGTTGGCATGGTAAAGCAGGTGTTTTTTTATTTTCCCACATGTTCATTTTTTGATTTAGAAGAAAGAAAATGTAAGTAGTGAAGCATTTGAGGCTACTCAAATTTCATTTGCAAAATACATGACAAAGGCTAAATGAAATGGGTTCATATATGTGTTATGAGTTCACTTTTTCAGTGTCCTACATACCAATAAAATGCTTTGATGTGTTGGCTCTAATAGACTCCAAAGTAGAAGGAGGGGTGCCTTTGGAAAACTCTAATGAACTTGTGCTAGAGTAGATATTGTGCACATTTGTTTGTCAATATGTCATAAATATTACAATCGAAATGAAAGGGAAGATTGCATTAATGATACATTATTCTGACAAAATTGAAGGTGTATTCTAAGTTGGTCCATATTAGATTAATTTAGTTACATTTTAGACATTGGATTTTGGAGTAGAATATTTAGAGGATTTTTGTTATTTATTAATCTCCTTTATATATGAAACAATAAGAGTGAAACAAGTTTGGAGGACTGCATATTGTGGAATGATAATCAAATGTAGAGAACCACTTTTCTATGTACATTAGAAATCAAGTGAAAAACCTACACTAAGATATGATAGATCAATAAGTATAACAAAATAGATAAATATACAACTACGAGATCTAAACCTTATAGGCTTGAATTTTTAGCAATAAGCAATACTAAGGGGGGTAATCGACATTATAGCTCTTTTACAACTAATTAATTATGTTAAAACTTAACCACAAGAATCCAAAAAAAAAAAAATTTAAAAGTAAAGCACATAACAATAAGGAAATCATAACACTATGATTTATTTTTGAAGAAATCTTGGCAAAGGGAAAACTATGGTGGGGATGGTATCCACAACTATTTATTGATCTAAAAATACCTAGTAAGAATTTTTTATCATACTAGGAGTCATTACATGTATTTAGTACATTAATCATTATTATAGGACTTGACCTTGTTAGAGGTATCAACCCGGCTAGGAGTTATATTATAATAGGAGCTCACTTCTCAATAATATTTAAGAGATAGTAGTTACAATACCAAAGTGAGTGTTCTAACATCACAGTGCTTGATTAGTCATTAGCATATCTCTCATATGATATGACAAAAACATCAAGTCTCACATCTAACCATCAATACATCATCATAGTATCATCAATACATCATACATACAACTTGCATATCATATCATGTGCTCACATACAAAAACATTTATTTCTTAATACATTCCAAATTTATTTCTTTAGTTGTCTATATTCAAAAAAATGTGTAGGATAGTGACCAAAATAAATTATTAAAATTTTATATCAAAGAGTTAGCATCTAGGATGTTGTCCCTATAGTGCTAGGTGAATGAATTGGTAAGATAACTCAATTCCTTAGGCCACTTTTCCCAAATATCAAGCTTATTCTAAATACTCCAATGTCAACGTCAACATGCTTTATATTCAAAAAATGTGACAATCATTATCTAAACATAAGTGAACATACTTATACCATAAATAGACCTTATATTATCCTTAAAAAAGAAATTGTTCATTAGTGATTGTCCTACTAAGTGCACTGACAAAAAGAATCAGGTTGTTCATTGTTTCATGTATAGTACTTAGACAAATTTCATAATCAAAACTTAATCAAAATTGAATCTTAAGTCATCCAATCATATATACTATCTTAATTGCCATTAATGACAACATATGAACTTCCTCATACCTGATCACTTTCCAAAAATCTTCCTCTTTGTCATTAATGACAATACTTAGTATAAATTGATTGTGTGAATGCCAAATCAAAACTTATAGATCTCAAAAAAATTATCGAAACAATATGCCCTTATATCATTCTATTTCTTCTTAATTAATCAAGATGCTATATGACTTCGTATTTTTCATTTTTCATTTTCAATGCTACTATCTATACTACTCCTCATTTGACATCAAAGGAAAAGGTGAGGATCCAAAAAGAGATATCTACATAGAAAAATTTTCCAACCAAAAATAGTTTACACAAACCTTAATACAACTATAAAATTTGACTTGATGAGTGCAAAATATGTGTCTCAAGACTTTTATAGGTTCTTTACAACTTGAATGGCTCAAAAAATTGCATAAGCTACAATCTCAACTACTTACAGGTTTTTTGACCTTAATACATCATAAGATTTCTTGGATGTGTCCAATAGATCTAACTCCTTTGTGATCTCAAAGTTTTGTGTAAGCAAACTTTGCAATAGTGAAAACATTGTACACATCATTCTATCTCTTTCTCTCTCTAACACACTTATTTTGTCAAATATTTCATTTGAAATATTTGAAAAAAAATCACGCTCTAATTGAATTTCCCAAAAATAGTTGTATTTTTCTTTAAGTTTTATTCATCCTCTTTAATGCCCATGTCCAACTCTTGTACTTTCTTGACTGAATTTACACAAATAATGTACATATATTTTCCTTCATTTATACACTCCTTGATGTCCTTAATATTTGTATTAATCACCTTCACATCATTATCTATTGAGGCACATACCATAAGAAATTTCTTTGCAACATAGTCTTGGTCTTCCTTAGCCTTAGCACACTACTCCAATATAGTGAAATATGCATCAAACTCATTAAGAGCCATATCTAGATTTTCCATAGCATCATTACCTTGGAATTTTATCTTAGAGGGTAATTATTTGTTAACTATTGTGATCCCTATTAGAATGATAAGAATAATTGAGAGATGGGGGACGGGGGAAAGGGGTGGGGGGCTGTTGTGGTGGTGGTTATTAGTTATCCTTAGGGTTTAGATGTACCAAATTAAACTTTTCACAACTTCAAACAACTTAAGCAATCTCATTAAATAAGTCATCCCATATAGAAACTTATCAAAAACATAACATTATGCTCACTACTTACTCTTTGTATATTGCATATGTTGGCTAATAGTAAACTAAACAATTGTAAAAATAGCATGCATAAATTAACATGGAAACCCAATTTGGAAAAAAACACCAAGTATCATGCAATCACTTTTTCACTCTTTTGGACAGAGCTTGGTTAAGAGAAAACCCTGTTAAAGGTTATAAAATATTGTTAAGTGTAATACTATTAAAGGATTTAATCACCCTATTAGGAGTGGCCTAGTTAGAGGACTTTGGATCATTCCATTATGATATCACCTTGATTAAAGGATTTACAAAATGACTATTAGGCAACCTTTATCAAAGGATTTTGATTGCGACAATGGGGGATACAAGCATTTGTATTACTAAGCTATTTGCTTGCTTTATTGGCTCAATTTCTGCATTAGACAAGTGATTCGGTATCAGTTTAAGTTGTGTGTTAAGTGATCATAGTTGTTTCAACATTTAGTGATCTTAGTTGTTTTCATGGATTTATAGTGCTATGTTTTGGTTATAGTTCAGTGATTAGTGGATTGACAGTGTGTAGTGCCTCTCCCATTTGACTTTTGTAAGTCATCCCAATGGATGCAACCTTTTTGATCTCTCCTTGAGGAGGGATCATGAGTGGTCTACACCCTTGTGGTGATTGTATTTATGGTACTATATATGTTGCTTTGGTTACATGCTTATGGCTGATTTATGAGATTATGATATGATTTATGGTTCATTGAGGTTTGTGTTAGTGGTTACCAAGATCAATGTGTTATCATGATGTTGTTCTGTGATTACCCTGAGATGTGTGCATAGATTGCACTATGTACTATTGCTTGCTATAGTGGACAAGGTTCCTGTAATAGTGGTTAGTCATGTTTATGACTATGTTTTCTTATGTGTTTTAAGTGGCTTTTTATGTTGTTTAAACAACCATTATTAAATGCTTACATAATTAGAAATGGATTGTCCATGTTGGATTCATTGGTTATGTGCAAGTATGAGTATTTCCCTATTTTTTGGGATGAGGGTTTGGGGTTTTGCAGCATTATGTTGCCTATTTTTGCATATGGACTCCAAACCCATATTTTATTGGATTTTTGTGGCTTGTGTACCCTAAGACCAAATGGGTTTTATTTTCAATTTTTTTGGGTTTTGAGGTTTTTCCCTCAATTTGTGTGCCATCCAGCTTCTCAAGTTTTCTTAGCATGATGTTGGTCATGGACTTGGATCATCTGTTTGGATGATAGTCAGACCACTATTGCACTTTTATGTTTGCATTGGGATGCATTTCACATCTGTACTCCCAACCTTGTGTTCAATTGAGTGATTTTATACATGGTGTTATGGTTTCTCTTGGACCCTTGTTATTGTTTCATGGACACTAGGATTCGCGTAGAATCCGTACTCCTAGATTGAGGCTAGTTGAGTGAGTTCATGATGTTTGGTCTTATTGCATCATTGGGATTCATGTAGAATCCATACTCCTAGATTGAGGTTGGTTGAGTGATTTCATGATGTATAGTTTTATTATTCTTTGGGATTCGTGTAGAATCTGTCCTCCTAAGCTTGTTTCAATTGAGTGATCTTTTGCATTTTGTTTCTGATCTTTGTGATGGTGGTGTGCCACACATGAGCACATGCACATGCATTTTTTAGGTGACTTGTGAGGCCCGATCTCTCATTTGTATTTTAGTGGAGTTATGCTCATTTGGGGTTGGGTTGGGAATATGCATGCCTACAAGAACTCATCATGTGATAAGTATGGGTATGTGGGGCAAGGTCGGTGGAGGGGCTTCTAGCACAATTATGGTCAGCCTCCCAAGGGTGGTGTCGAGGGGAATGATTGTTTATTTCAGCATATTAGCCTCCCGAGGGTGTACTGAGGGGAATAGTTGTTTGTGTGCTACAACTTGGGTAATTCTGAGTTACCAACTCTCCACCAATCCCTACATAGTTACCCATAGATTGTTAGACTAGAACATATTGTTCTTGTATTGTTGCAAGGTCTTGGATTCTGTCATCATACTATCTTGTGTGAGTGTTAGGCATGGACATTGTACTTTATGTGTTTTTTTTTGGATCATTATCTCCATCAGCACAATGGAAGTGGACCTACGAGTTCCACATGGTTGGGAGGTGTAGCTACCTATACCATTGCTAGGAACTGGTGTATAGAGATGATCTACTATCCTAGTGTGACCATTGTTAGATGTTTTCACTTGATACTTTAGGTTCCAGAGTATGCTTTCTTGTGATTTATGCTTTCATTAGAATGCTTGTATATCATGTTTAGATGATGTTAGTCTATTTGATGCATTTCTATATTATGATGTTTAGCATATGATTAGATGATGTGAATTACTTTGTTGGAGTATCTATTGCTTTGACTTAGCATGTTAGATTTCCTATTTCTATGTTATAGTACATTTTACTAGTGGCATGCTCATTAGATAGCTTTGAAAATTTGGTCAGTGGTTTGGGATGTTATGCACAGGGGATGGCTAGGATCCATGATGGTCTCATGAAGCTATTAACATTTGGGAGGAACTACACACTTAGCTTGTTATTTTAGTACATTGTGATGTTGCTTCTATACACTGTGATGTTTCTTTTAGTTATTTCCTTTTACTGCTATGTTAGATGGGTAGATGCAATTTTTGTCCTTCAGTTATTTCATTCAAGTGTCTTCACCTCGATTATGGATTCAGTAATCCTTAGTGCGGAGGAAATTTATTTCCTAGCTTTATATCATATGTTTTATGGCTTGCTAATTTGTATACTTGTACAAAATTGTATTTTCTTGTGTGAGAATACAAACATTTGCATGGTCGTACAGCTTGTAGTGAATCCTCATGCAAAACCACACACCAGTTTGGGTGTTTTGGTTGTTGGGCCAACCATGTCCTCGCACGAGATGGTGTTTCCTTGCGTGTTTCAGTGTACTTTCTCATGTGAAGAGGCACTTCCTCATGCAATATTGTCAGTTGTTATTCTCTCACATGAAAAATAGGGGGCCTCTCAGCTGTTTCTCAAAGAATGCAATTTGGACTTTTAATTAACCTTTAGGAAAGCTAGTGGTTCCATGATTCGATAGATCAAAGATTTTGTGTTCTAATGTTATCTTGGGTTTTTGTTCTTCAATTTGGTTGTGTCAGTTAGGTAGTGGCATTTGGAGATTCATTGGTTGCTTGAATTGTTGGTGAAGTCTTCCATTGCAATCTTTATGATCCCTATATGATGTTGTTATGTGCATTCATACTTGTAAAAGAAATATCTTGGCTTGAATTGAATCCTTGTTCCGAGGATATCTGGGTGGGGCATTACACAATGATATTTTTGGTCATGAGTTATATCAAAAAGTATAAAGTACATGTGGTAATGCACATGTACACATGACATTTGATAGCATTCTAGGTATGCATGGTTGGAAATTCATTTGTTATAATTTATACATCATAATCACTATTATTAAATGTAAATTAATCATTATGTTTATCATGTATACCAATAAGTATATGTTATAATAATTTTTATATACATGTATATATATTTATTTGTATGTGTGATCATCAGTTATGAAACATTTATTCACATTTATTGATTTATTGATTTATGAATTAAAGAAACTAATTTTTCCTCAAGGAAAATGGTGTGTTTATTAGTTATGTGATGTCCTTGATTCGAACAAACGATTGTAAATAATATTCTTTGTATGTTGCCAATTTGGCTCAATAGGATAAGTTGTAAAAGAGTTAGATTTTCCATTTATGGAAACATATATCTTGTATGAAGAATGAATTATGTACTAATGAAGATTCTATAGTTAGACTTGAAAATTGTTTAAGTACAAGATAGTTTACCTAATAGAATAGAGATAGTTTTAGTATGTACTGATGACAGAAGAATTTTGGTTTGTGAACAACTAGGTATGAATAGTGTAGAGTCTCAAGATGGCGTATGTAAGCACACAAGTTAGTGTGGTTAGTAGAGAAGAAGATATGGTAGATTTACTAGTTGTGACAGTATACAAGAAGCATAGAGCATAATGGTAAATGGGTAATTATGATTTAAGGATTTTTTTTTTTCACGAAATAATTACTTTAACTAATTAGGGACACCATCCTAGATGTTAACCCTAAGTGAGCACGAGATAGTTTTTTTATTTAGCTAAGTGTCTCTTGAAGACAGATTGGACAATAATTTGTAAATTGTAAGGGTATAAAGGAAAGATTGCAAAATGTGAAGTAGTGTGGAAGTTGTAAGATATATGTGAACTTTATGTGACACAAATTATGAAGTAAGATCAAAGGATTATGAGTTATGTGACGAGAAACAATGGCATATTAGATATTGAAGATATCAACAAGAAGCAAGAGATTTTTCTATCTATCTTTTTGTATCAAGGAATTGCAATGTAAGTTACATGTTTGGGCAAGGGGATTAGCTTGTATATTATTTTGTATATATATAAATGTACCAACTCCTAATAGGGTTGACACAACTCCTAATAGGGTTGAAATAAATCCTAATAGGGTTTAGTCTTCTAACAAGGCCTATGTCCTCTAACAAGGACCAAGACACTATACATATGTAATCGTCTCCTAACATGGTCACTCGTTTCAGTACAAGAAAGTTTTAAAGACTTGCTAAAGTGAAGCAAGAGCCAACAGATTCTCCATCAAAGAAAAGAACAAAGAAGTTATCAAGTGGATCAGGCAAGAGGATAAAAACATTACAGATTATAGAATCTGATGAATTAGAGGAAGAATTAGAAAAGTTAGAGGATAGTCCTATTGAGAAGGTTGAGGAAGAAGTAGAGAAGACTTTGGGTAAGAATCCTTGGAAACCAAAAGTGGATAATTTGAATGTTCAAATTATTGATGTTGAATTTTTTGTACAACTAAATAAGTTTTACCATTTGGATAGTAATATGGATAGAATGCAGTTAGAGAATGCTACAGTTAGACATTTGATTTTGGAAAAATAAGAAATTTGAGGATATTGAGAAGAACATACTACAAGATCTATATAATAGATTAATTAATACAAAGAGAAGGGTAGTAGATGAAGACAAAGGAATTAGAGAGAATCATATTAGAATTTGTGAAGTTAATACTGGTGATGATATGAAAGAATAATGAAGGGTATTGAACCCTTGTTGAGAAACAAAAGAAGATCAATTTTGTTAATGGGTGGTAACTATGAATGGGTAAATAAAGAAGCTAAATTGGCAATTGTGAAATTCATGACCTCTACATCTAGCATCCTACTTCCAAGTAAAGACTTAGGAGAAGAAATCCCTAAGGCAGAAGTAAAGAGTGTACCAACAGAGTCTACAATGGCAGAAGAAAAGGTTATATAAACTTTACCAGCATATACACCAATGGTAGAGACAAAAAAGGACACTGTGGTGACTAAATCAATACTGTAAATAAAAATTGGCACTGATACTATGCAAGTCAAAAGTACACATATAACTGTTGATGATAAGGAAGATCCATTTAGAGACTTTATGTAACACTCTACCAAGGGATCCAAAATAACTAACCTAAAGTTTCACTAAGTTTGCTAAACAATTTTTATTTTTAAATAACATATAACAATGATAAAATAGCAGAAGCAATAACATACAATCATACATTAGCAAACATAACAGATTACATTCCTTAAGTATCCCAAGACGTTGAATCACATTTAAATTTAAATAATACTAAGTCCAATAAATAATACATCCACAAAAAGAATAACTACAAGTTCAAATCCATTTAAATAATATACATTTGTTCTGAATGCCACTTGGCATTAATTCAAAATGCACAATCATCCACTATACATGTCACAAGGTATGAAAGTCTGAAAGAATATATATTTATAAAATATATTACATCATCCCTTTTAGATCCATGAAACAAGATACAAAACAATAAGTAAAATCATCCCTCGTATAGATATAACCATCCATCATAATACACAAAGATAGAATGAAAAGAAATGCAGAACAAGGAACTCCAACCATGACATCAATGAAAAAATCTCAATGGTAAAAGTAAAAAGCACTACCAGCCGACGTCGTGGTAACCCAAAAAGGTCTACTTTGACCACATTGAGGAGATAGTCTCAAGTCCCAAATAAGATGACAAACCCAAAAAAAAAAAAGTAATATCTAGGTCAAGGAAAACTCTAAAAGTAATCTAACTCAAAGGTTCCAAGATAGAATGACATCTAAACCCATAGGCAAAGAAAGACATATAGGGAATCTATACTACTAGTGGGCAAGTGTCATTGCACGAACCAACTCTAGGGTTAAGGTATTTTTTAGTGACTAATATTCACAAATTGGCTAATTTTAGAAAATTTTGGCTAGTAATTTGGCTAATAATTTAAGATTTGATACAACCCAAATCGCCATAGTTTTTATAAAATTTAAGTTTAGAATAGTTTAAATCACTCAATAATTTATTTTATTGAAAATTTTAAACTCAAATATTTGCCACAATATTTGATACATGATTAGATTTGAGTCACCTGAATATTATATATTATTGGAGAAATTAAATTGAACTAACCAATAATTATCATTATTATTAGTTACTTTAAGGATATATCACCAACATTTAGTTTTCACTATTGATTTAAAGTATATGTAATGATCCTCATAATATTCCAGGAGGTAAAAAGGATGTTCAATTTTGATTTTGTAATATTCCATGATGATTAATGAACTTGCTATTATTATTGAGATTTGTGAATATTTTATACAAAAAAAATATGATTCGAAAATAATTGCCAATATTAATCATATTTAGAATAAAAAATTGAAAGATTCACCCATAGAAATAATTTTGTTTTTCCATAATAATGAAAGATTCGCCAATAGTTTATATCTTTTTTTGGAGGTGGCTTTCTTAAAGTTTAGCCTATCTAGGATTACTTAGCTAGTCTTTTAATCCTTCGGCCCCCTGGTGACTCTATGCGGCACTAGTATCCTTTCATACTGACAAGGCATACTAATGATGCATGATCATAGCTAAGCATCCTCTCTACTCCCATCCTAGTCTACACTAGCACTCAAAGCATGGGCAAGGAAATACAAGACTCTTATTAGGTTCAATTTACTCATTTAGTGTAGTGCTTTCACTTATTAACTACTTACAATGGGTTACCCGTTAGCCTCTTTAGTGCCTCGGCCTCCATTGCAAGCCACTTCCTAACTTAACATACACATAACCTACCCTAAGCTCAGGCAAAAAGATCTCAAAAGACCAAAACTCATACATTAGTTCTCTAGACAAGAAACTAACAAGTATAGAAATCACTTAGTCAAAGTATAGCATCACAAATATGATCATCCTAACATGATTGGTCCAAAAAGGTACACATAAGTCAAAGCATAATCACCAAATATAATAACCAAAATAATACTTCCTGGCTTTTGGTAAACATCCTAGGACTGGTAAACACTCTAGTCAACCCAAACCCAAAACATAAGACAAAATACAGTTAATAGTGTAGTTTCATAGTTTTGTTTGATTTTGAAGACACACAGTCTAAGTTAATAGTAAGGTTTAAATTTTCATTTCAATATAAGTTTTCGAGTAGATGAGATTTACATTTTACCCTTACCACTTAACCCATTTCTCATGTTTGGACATATTGCACAATTGCCCTTATCTTATGGGATTACATGGATTATAATTAAAAATCATAAGATGACTGCCAAATAATTCTCTACATAAATTATTAAAATAATAATAATTGATCATTAATTAAAAATACTTCAATTTTATTAATGATCAACATTATTAAATAATAATATCAATAAATATCCTCAACGGTTACTAAATAATATTTATTATTAAATAAAACTTAATTAAAATGAATTAATTTAATAATTATCTAAAAAACTGTATAAATAAATTATCATACATACATACATTAATTAATAATAAAACTTATTAATAAAAGTATATAATAAATAATAATTAATTTTATAACAATTAAAATTTAAAAAAAAACACTAAATAGAAAGGCATTTATGGCCCGTTGGCCAACCATTAAAGACTATTGTTGTGCAACCATCAAAGGCTACTGGCCGCAGTAGCCTGTGGCCACAATAGCAGTACAAAGTATTATTGTTGCTACTATAGTCTTCACTATGGGCATCCATGGCTTAAATTGCCATTGGGAGGGGAGGTGGGGTATAAAAATTGCCTCCCTCCCAAATTTTTTAATAATTTTATTTTAATATAAATAATTTTTAAATCAAACCCCCCCCGCCCCCCCCCACCCAATTAATATATTTTGAAATATATATATTTCTATATAAACATTTGAATTTAGTCGAATTCTTTGTTTGAAATTCTTATTTCATTTCAAAACTATTCCTAATTAAAATAATCAACTATTAAATTTATAGAATGAAGGTTTCCTAATCTTTTAATCCTCATATATAGATAGAAGTTTGATATGAATACTAGTAAATTGACAATGAAAAATTGAAAGATTCATCAAAAATGAAAATTGGAAAAATAGATTCAACAAACACGGTGTAGACAAAAAATCCTAAGAGCATAATTCATTAGATGAATAAAATATGAGACTCTACCTGAATCTAATGCTAATACAAAACCACTTGAATGTTGATCTTAGATTAGTTTTGACAAGTTAGTGTCTATACACTTAAGTCATTTACTTAGTTCATGTCGAACAAGTAGTACATGTAAAGTGCAACATGTATAAAATAGAGCATATCGAGTCCACAGTAAGTGTCGAGTCACTCAAGTGCTAAGTAGACAATATATGTTGAGTGATACAAAAGTCGAGTAAGTAGTGCATGCTAAGTCATTAAGATGCTGAGTCACAATATAGAAATTAGTATATGTTGATCATCAAGGACTATAGATGTTGAGTAACATAGTTTTTTTATAGTTGTTTGTAATGGCACAAACTACTATGTAAACCACTTTTGATTTGACTAATAGATTGAATTACAATATTTTGATGATAACAAAAAATCTTAAGTTGGAATTCCTATGAATTACATGCATCCAATCAGGAAAAGGGAAGGTTTAAGTGGCAAAATGGATGAATCACAGTTGTTGATTCATACCTAACGCTAAGTCACTGAGTTCTTCTTAAGGAGGACAAACCCTAAATTTCTTATATGTGTGGAAGGAGAAAAGTGAGAAGCTTGCATGCAAAAACAGAGCGTTCATGGTGACTAAGGAATTGTGAATTGAAATTGCATTGCAAAATTAGTTAAATGAGAAAAAAGGAAGGAAATAGTATGCAATAGAGAGGCATATGAGCAAGAAGGATCAAGAATACATTAGTTTAGAGGTGATTCCTCATCAAGAAACTAAGTGCTAACTACAGGATCAATGTTGAGTCATTCTAACAGGTGAATCAGTTAAATCTCTTAATAGAGTAGTCCTAACAAGTTGTATTGAAATCCTCTAACAAGGTGCTTACTTAATTGTGAGTTAAAGTCCTTTGACAAGGCACACTTTAACAACATATTGAAATCCTTTAACAGGGTAAGACCTAATAGTCTTTCTAAGCCTTTAATAGGAAAAACATTTCATAGGGTAGATCATGTCTCATGATCAACCATTGTAACCTTTGTTAGATACTCTTTATTACTGTAGTAGTGAAGATTTGAGGGTGCCATCCGCAGCCCAGTTTTACCTTCTCATTAGATGGTTTCTAGGTAATCATATCTAGTGTCATAGATGTGTGAATGTTTACATGTTTTCATGATTTAGATGTACATGCTTTACATGGTATTTCAATTTACTTATTGAATGCATGAGATGGATGTGTGGTGAAAGTTTTATGGGTCAAAGGTTAAACTACTAATTCACACCCCCCCCCCCCCCACCGAGCCCCCCTCAGAAGTTTATCTTTCTTATTTTAATTCCTACAATTGGTATCAGAGCTAAGTTCTCTGAAAGAGAAGCTTTGCAATTTTGAGGAAAGATCTTGAAAATGAAAGTCTACAAATTGGGAAAGATCATTGAGAATCAAGGAATTGAAATACAACTCATTCTACATCAACTAAATGAAGCAAGAGAAGAATTAAAGAAATCTTTGAAGAGAAGGAAAGAAATTTATATTGAGGAGAATGACACACAATATAGAGAGATGGACACTACAAAGTTATTTTCTAATGGAGACTCCAATGAATTCGATGTAGTAGTTGCAGATCTGATGGAAAAGAACAGATCCCAAGCTAAAGAGATCATAAATCTCAAGCTAGAGCAAGAATCATAAGCCATACTACTATGTGAGGTGACCGAACAGAAAAAGTAAGTTGTGGAAGACAAAGCCATGATTGAAGATGATAAAATAGTTTTGACCAACAGACTAGACGATAAATCATCAGAGCTAATTAAGATTGCTAACATGTAGTTGGATACTCTGAGTCAAATGATGAATGTTAACTATGAATTGAATGTTAAGGACATTGAGATAATAATATTGAAGTTATAGAATGAGCAATTGAATAATGACCTAAAAAGGGAAAAGGAATTTGTTGAAAGTTTCAATAAACCAAGTGAAGTCATCAAATACTTTGAGCAATTAATGAGATCCCCAAGACCTAACAATGATATATCTGGACTAGGATACACAAGTACTGAAGAAGGAGAGTCATCCAAAAGTTTTGAAGAAAGGAGCAACCAAGATAAGAATTATAAACCTACTTGTCATAATTGTGGTAAGAAAGGACATATTGCTAGTGTGTGCCAGAGCAAGACTATAAATCAAAATGTCTAGCATAAGAGCATAGTTCACTACCATAAGTGCAACAAACAAGGTCATCAAGCACATCAATGTAGAACTAAGACCATGCACACTCAAAGATTTGAAGGATATCATTATAATTGTCAGAAGTATGGACATAGAGCTTTTGAGTGAAAATCCAAACCCATGTGGTCATCAAATAGACAGACAAAGGTAAAGAACAATGGAAACTCTTACAACTAGATTTATAATACAAGATATAGTTGGACCATTATTAATAGGAGTATGGACATGTTCCTAAGAATTGTATTAGCACACACTTTAGAAGTGACTACAAAAGGTGGTTGTGTCAAACCACATGTTTTAGTTTGAAGATTGGTCACATCAGTCGATATTGTCCAACAAGGTCAAAGGCACCAAGTTGTGAGTTAAATAAAGGAAAAGGAAATGAAGATGTTGAAAATGTTAGAAATGATATGACCAAGACATGGAAGAAAAAGGAGGATTGTAGCACATCAAGTGGAGAAGGGATCATTTCACCTAATGGATCAAGTGATCACACCTCATCAAACTAGGCAATCAAGAGGTATGTGTGACTGATATTCAAAAAGTTATACCATACATCATTTCCAAAGGATTTAGTTCTAAAAAGATTATATAAGCATGAATAAAGTGCAAGATGTTATTAGGAATCAAAGGAAATTTTTAAGTTTTTCATGTTATTTTTGAGCATGAAAAGTTTCCTGTGATTGCCAAGTGAAATGCTAGAGGATGTCGAGCTAATAGACTGGCTAGTTGTTGCCAAGCTCGTAATGGTTGCCGAATGAATAAAAAGACTAGTGGATGTTGAGTGAGCCTAAAACTAGTTAATGTCAAGATTACAACTATGTAAGCACTCAACATTAATTGTAGTACTTCAAAGAGGAATTTGATCAATTTCAACTCACTTTTACATCATTCAAAATTGAGAAAGAGAAAGAAGAGCTAGAGATGGATTGGACATTCAATCTAAAGCATTTACAGAAGATTTGAATAGAAATTTGACACCATTTCATCATATTTTGCAAGGTATTTTGATGTGGGCCTGAGCTATACTGTTTCTTATTTTGTAGACCCTAGTTTCATAAAATGGCATCTAGTTCAAAGGGTGTAGAAGGTAAGGAGGTTTTGAATGTTTAGTTGGTTAGTAATGAAGTTAAACAACCTATTTTCAAAGCCATACTAGATATTTCATACAAACAAGATACCTCTGGTGTGTTATCCATGATACCACCAAAAGTTCTAATGGTTTAGGATGTCAGAAAGTGTTAAAACTTTAAGATTGGTAGTATTGGAAATATGTAAATTAGATAAGCATATGGTAAATTATGTGAAAACATAATGTTAAGGGAAGAATTCAAGATTGTAGAGAAGAAAGGGTTAACTCATGCCCTAGATTTACCTAAAATTTTCAAAAATAAATGGATCAAGATTTTATTGAGTAGGATTCATGATAGTTCACTATGGTTAGACAATGGACCTATCAAAATCACCAAAAGAATAATCCATAGGGCAATAGGGTATCTGACTCCAGATTGGCCTAATACTATGAGGAGTGAATCCAAAGAAGTTATTGAGAAGAACATCGGGGTTTTGTGGAATAAGAGGGGAATGATAATTAACACCATCACAGATCCTCTAATAGATTTTGCAGTAAGGGTAATTGCACATAAGTTTTACCAATCAAATTGATTGAACAATTTGGCCTATATTGTAGTAGATGTGGGTTACAAGATTGTGAAGAAGGATCATGCATATGATCTTGTTGAGTTATAACTACAACAACTGATTGAAAATCTAGGAGCGATAAGGAAGACAAAGAGTGCTCAGTGAAAATTTGGATCTATTTTGATATGTATCTTCTTTTATGTTCAAAACACATCTCCTACATTTAGCACTATGGCATGGAAGACAATAGGTCTGTAGCAGTTCAAATAGGAGAGTTTAGTGAATAGCTAGGTGATAATATTGAGTTAGCAATGACCAATTACTTTGAGGACTTCAAGCAATCTATGAAGAAAAGATGGCTAGGGCCATTAGGCTATGAAATTAATGTAGACGAGGCCTCTGCACCAATAAAAACATTACTTGCAAAAGAGATAGACAAAGATGTCAAAGCATTGGTAATTATGAGATGGCCAAATCCAAGAACACCATGGAATTAAAGACTACCTCTATCATCAAGAAGAAGGAGAAGTTGGTAAAGAAATTGAAAGATAAATTTAGTGAAGGTATTGATCAGAAAGAGGATGAAGAGGAAGAAGATGATGAATAAGAAGACACTTAGATCCAAGCACCACTTGCATTAACACAAGGACAAGAGAGAAGAAGCTAAGGAAGCACCTACTCCTACTGATAAGAAAAAGAGAAAGGCTAAGACACAAAGTGAAAAAATCCAAGAAGATTGCAAAAATAAGCCAGCCCAAACATACAACACCTACCACAAGGGCTAGTGCACATGTCACAGAAAAAAGGCTAAAGAGAAAGCCAAACCTACCGAGTAGGAAGGAGCATAGAAAAGAACAAGGAAAAAGTACATTGCTCAAGCTAAATATGATGAAGAAAGAACAAAATCTGATGACAACAACCAATTCAAAGTGGTAAGTCACAATCCATCTTCAAATTTAGACAACCTATGTGAGAATGTTAAAAATAATGTAAATTTATTAGGATTTTCTCACATTGATTTTGATAATCTTGGAAAATTTGAAAAGAATCAAGTGGAGGAGGCAATATATGCCATGATGGAAAATTTTAAGAAAGACCATCTAGAGATTGCAAACTCTATGTCTAAAAGATTATATGAAAGAGTGGAGCAGAAATGGCATTATTGTTTGAACCTAGAAAGAAAAATTAGGGAAACGTCACTTGCTCAAGTTATGCCTAAACTTAGCAAGGCACAGATAGCCAAAGCCATAAAGAAATATGCTATTAGATTTGTCCATAAATATATAGTCTTTAGTATATTGCAAAACAATATTGAATATGTTGTAAAGAAGACTGCACAAATGTGGAAAATTACATATGGGCTAGCTACAATAAAAGAAGGAGAACAAAACCCTATTGAGGTTAAAGATGATGAAGAAGATGACAATAGTGAAGGCACAAGTGAGGGACGTGTAGAAATGAATATAGATGACCAGTCAACAACTGAGAAAGAGCACCAAGAAGAACAAAGTGTACAAGCTACACAATTTCCAAATGTCATCCCTCAACAAATAACAAGTGTAATTACTATAATTATCACAGTAAAGGATATTTCTAATCTCACTATTCAAAAAATCAATCCTTTAAAAGAGGAAGATCTGAAAAAGATACTTGATCAAACTACACTGCAAGCTAAATTATGTGAGAACCTTGTATTAGTGAGTGTAGATGAAATTCAAAATTTAGTGACTAATACTATGAGGGAAGAGGTGAATACACAAGAACCACCTGATATCACCTCTCAAGTCACTAGTGTACAACTTTTAGATAAAGTAGTAGAAGTTACAACTACACAGGTTGCTACAGTTGGAGAAGATAAAGTGGAAACTCATGCCACTACTAAAACATAGAGTCAAATAGGTCAGATAGATTTATTTGCACCTCTAACACAAGTTTAAGGTGCAATTCAAGGAATTGTGGTAGAAAAGGACACGCCTGAAGAGACTAAGTTGACACCAAAGTTGAAGGAGCAAGCAACAATCCAAGCCTTGGTAACTTTATTAGAATCTGGCACTCCCACTAGTCACACTCTTTAGAGGCTGAGCATAGATGCAACACCTTTGCAATTCTCAGTGCCGAGTCCAGTTTATCAAAGGTAGAAGAAGTAATAACATATGGAAATGTAAGCTAGATGAAGAAATTGTTTTTCCAAAATATGATTAGGACACAATGATAATAGAGCATATGGGTATACTAAAAGAAGCCCTAACTGGAAAGAAACATCAAGAACTACTCAGAAGGGAGCACAGGTAGAAGCAAGCTTTGCTTGATATTAAAGACATCATCCTGGATGCATTCAGTCTACCTACTCTAGATGAAACCAAGCCACTCATTGAACAATTGAAAAATATAGTGGAAAAGATAAGTGATGCAAACCTTGATACTAATGCAAAATTATTAGAATGGTCTAAAAATAAATTTCAAAGTAAATTAAATGAGAAAATATATGGTGATATATCACTTACACAAGCTATATTGACAACTAAGGTAGAGAGTGTGAAGAAGGTACTAGAGAACATTTTCTCACTATATACCAAATTGTGCAATCCCACACTCTTCACACAAGAAACAAGGAATCACATCTTGAGCTTGGAGAGTAATATAAAGTCATTAGGAACCAAATTCCCCATAACTCCATCTCAAAGTGAAAAGTATTTTAGAACTTTATTGCAAACCTAGAGTAAGTTAGAAACATTATCTACAAAAGAAGCCAACATAAGGGCCAAAATGACCAGCATCCAAACAGCATTGACTCCTCACATGGAGATTTTGCACAAGGTTTTAGGCTATGCGGAAAATATTATGAAGAAAGACCCCAATGTTTCTACATTAGATGGCCTAGTTCACCTTGCTACCAATCTAGCTATCCAAATTAAGTCTTTGGATGTTGCTTGTGACAATTGGGATGCTGCTCTCAAAATTATTGTTAAGGTCCATAAGTCTTGTTTGGATAAACACACTATCAGTCTATAGCCCATTGACATCAGTAGCAAAAAAGGGGAGATAAAAGAGAGCTAAGCAAAGCTGGAGAAAGTCTTCTTAAGAAAAGGAGGGAAAGAGAGCATGGGGGACCAACTATAGATAGCAAGAAAGAAAAAGAGCATCAGTTGAAGCATATTTATTCAGAAAGAGTAACATTTTGAGTACAGAACTAGATCTAAACAACTCAAGGGGAGTTATAAGTTTTTGAGGTATAAGTTGTTGCAAAATTTTGAAATTTTGTACATAAGCCAAATAAGAGATATGTTATGCTTGTAAGAATAAGGGTATTAATACATGACCAAGTGTTTTTGACACTCATTTCAAAGGGGGAGATTATTGCTCAAATTGGTTTTGACAAGTGAGTGTCTATACACTTAAGTCATTTACTTAGTTCATGCTGAACAAGTAGTACATGCCAAGCACATGTATAAAATAGAGCATGTCAAGTCCATAGTGAGTGTCATGTCACTCATGTGTTGAGCAGACAGTGTATGATGAGTGATACAGAAGTTGAGAAAGTCATGCATGCCAAGTCATTCAGATGTTGAGTCAAAGTATAGAAATCAGTAAATGCCGAGCATTAAAGACTGCAAATGCCAAGTAACATAGTTTTGTCATCATTGTTTTTAATGGCACAAACTACTATGTAAACCATTTTTGAGCCAACTAATAGATTGAATTACAATATTTTGGTGATAAAATGAATTTTAAGTTGGAATCCCTATAATTACATGCATCCAATTAGGAAAAGGGAAGGTTTAAGTGGCAAAATGGATTAATCACAAATATTGATTCATACCTAACCCTAAGTCACCAAGGTCTTCTTAAGGAGGACAAACCCTAAATTTTTTATATGTGTGGAAGGAGGGAAGTGAGAAGTTTGCATGCACAAACATAGCATTCATGGTGACTAAGGAATTGTGAATTAAAATTGCATTGCAAAATCAGTTAAAGGAGAATAGAGGAAGGAAATAGTACGCAGAAGAGAGACATCTGATCAAGAAGGATCAAGAATAAATCAATTTAGAGGTGATCCGTCACCAAGAAACAAAGTGCTAACCACGAGATCAATGCCGAGTCATTCTAACAAGTGAATCGGTTAAATCTCTTAATAGAGTAGTCCTAATAGGTTGCATTGAAATCCTCTAACAAGGTGCTTACTTAATTGTGAGTTAACGTCCTTTGAAAAGGCACACTTTTAATAGGGTGTTGAAATCTTTTAACAAGGTAAGACCTAAAAGTCTTTACAAGATTTTAACAAGGCAGACCTTTCACAGGGTAGATCATCTCTCATATCAAAAATTGTAAACTTCATTGGATATACATTATTACTATAGTAGTGAAGATTTGTGGGTGTCATCCTCACCTCATTTTTACCTTCTCATTGGAGGGTTTCTGGGTTATCATATCTGGTGTCATATATGTGTGAATGCTTACTTGTTTACATGATTTAGATGTGCATGCTTTGCATGGTATTTCAATTTACTTATTGAATGTATGAGATGGATGTGTGGTGAAATTTTTATGGGTGAAAGGTTAAATTATTGATTCACCGCCCCCCACCCCTCTCTCTCCTTTCAAAATTTTCTCTTTCCTATTGTGATTCCAACACCAGAGATTGTGAGAGTATTCTCTTCTCTCAAAACCTTCTCTCTGAAAATCCCTTCTCCAAAAATCCTAGTCCCTACAAAATGAACTTTCAATCTCTGATATGGAGTTCTCTCCTAAATTTGAGGCACTAATTGTGTGATCATGCGAGGGAACTCATTGATCACAATCTTTTAACTCTTTATTTACTTTTTGAATATTCATGCACACTTTTTGCAATTTAAAATATCTTTAGTAAATTAATTTCTCTTTCTCTCTTTAATTAATTTTTGAAGCATTTTTAATAAAAATATTTATTAACTTAAGTAATAATAATATTTAGCATTTATTTAAAAATGATCTCCTAAATATATTATTATTAAATTAAATTAATATTATTACGCTCTAAAATTAGAACAATAATTTTCTCTTTAAATTTAATTTTTTTTATTTAATTAATTTCTTAATTAATTAAATATAATTAAATATTGAGATTATCTTAATAATTTTCCATTAAATTAAATCATTAATTAATCTTTTAATTTGACTTAATTAACAGAAAAATCACCAAAGACCTACAAGATGAAATATGAAAACCCATCATAAAATATAACATTCAAGATCAAACTCTAGGGTTATAATCACAAATTTATGTCCTATGCCAAATTCAAAAGGGTAATCATCTCAAATAATTGTCCTAATTTATAAGACAATTGGTTTTAAGTTTAGGATTTGGACTCAAGAATTTAGCTTCCCTTTCTTACCATTGAGATATTGTGATAGGGTATACTCATCCTGGCAATTCAGGGAAGTTGATACCCGGTACCTACAATCTGCATAAAATCCATGCATGTACAAACACATATATTCTAAACTAAGCAGGAAATGGTAGGGAGTGGTACATCATGTAGATTCCGACTAGCAAGTGAATATGACTCCCTTCCTTAACCACATCAGAAATGTCATACACGCATACCATACACATGCAAGTATGGGGTAAGAAACCATAGAAAAAACATATAAATAATCCATCTAACTAACACCATTAAATAACTAAAATCACTATAAATCATCATCATCAAAGTATAATCATGCATACATGAAGTAACTAGTACCAAAGTAATCTCATCATATAATCAACTAAGTATGAAAATAATATCCAATAATATGGAAAATAATGCTACTAATTATCAAGCATAAACATAAACTAGCCTAAAAGTGTTCGGCAATAATAATTGAATATAAACTAGGGGTAGGCACTACATCTACCCTCCCAAGACTTAGGCTATCTCCTGGAAGCCTATAAACAAGTAGGGATATAAATCTTATAAACTAGATGCATCCTCCCATGTAGTTGATGACTCATCAGTAGGTTCCCATTAGACCCTTAACTACTATATGGTTTGACCCCTAAGGGTCGACTCCTACTATTATAGAATGCAAACTGGTTCCAAAGCTAGCTACCCATCCTCTACCTATAATGCATTCCAATCAAGAACATGTATTAGATTAGGAATATACTGTCTAAGTATAGAAACATGGAAAACATCATGAACACTAGCTAGGTTGGGTGGTAATGCAAGACAATAGGCAACTGGACATATCCTCTCAAGAATCTCAAATAGTCCCACAAAGTAAGGTGCTATCTTCAAACCCTTTATATAATGGATCAAACTCTTTTGTGGGTGCACTCTCAAGAAAACTTTCTCACCCACTGCAAACTGCTTATCCATCCTATGAGCATTGGCATCCTTCTTCTTTCTATCTTGTGTTTTAGACACATGCTCATGGATGTACACTACCTATTGCTCCATATCTTAGTACCCAACATGATGTGATCCTCAAGACTATCCCAACTCAAAAGTGTATAGAAAGGATGACCATACAAAGCCTAAAAAAGTGACATTCTAATAGAATTGTGAGACCCATTGTTATAAGAAAACTCCACCAGGTAAAGGTGATCCTCCCAAAGAGTCTTATTTTCCATCACATACATACTCAACATATCCTCTAGAACCTAATTCATTCTCTCAGCCTGACCATCTATCTCTGGATGGTAAGCTAAGCTGAAGTTCAACTGTGCTCCAAGATCATGTTGCAGTGATGTCCAAAATGTGGAAGTGAATACAAGATCCCTATCCAAAATGATCTTCTAGGGAATACCATGTAATCTCATGATATCACACATGAAGACATTAGCTATAGAAGCTACAGTGTAGGATGACCTCATCAGTGAAAAATGTGCCACCTTAGTCAATTGATCAATGATGACCATGATAGCATCATGTCAATGAGCATTCATAGTTAGTCCTACAATGAAATCCATAGAGATGATATCCCACTTCCATGAAGTAATGAGATTAGGTTGTAAAAGCCCTATTATATGTTGGCACTCTGACTTGCCTCTCTAGCACTTAAGACACCTAGCCACAAAATCAATGATATCACGCTTCATCCCTGTCCAATAGTATAGGCGTTACAAATCTTCATACATCTTCTTGACACCTAGATGTGCCAATAAAGGTGCATGATGGGCCTATGATATAATTAATGTACGAAGTTCATCCAATAGTGGTACATAGATCCTTCCTTAGAAATATTGTGAAAGGCCATTTGACTCCCAAAAATAATCTTAAAACTTGCGCTCCAATGGTCTCCTTGAATCTATCTCTCTACTCACCTCCTGATACCAAATATTTGTAGGAAGTGATTGAAGTATAAGATTCCTCAAATCTGCACTAAGAGTTAAAGATAGTGTCACATGTCTCCTATGAATCAAATTTTTGGTTACTACATTCTCCTTTCCTTGAATATACTTCACCTCGAAATCATACTCACAAAGAAACTCCATCCAACGCCTTTGCTTAGCATTCAAATTTAAAGGTTGTGTGAATATGTATCGTACACTATGATGATCACTATGAAGTTCAAATCTATATCCTAGCAAGAATTTTTTCCATCTCACTAGGGCATGAACTATTGCAGCTAAATCAAGATCATGCATAGGGTAATTTAGCTCATGATCCTTGAGTTTGTGTGATTCATATGCAATCACCCATCCATCCTGCATCAATACTGCTCCAATCCCCTCAAGGGAAGCATATGTACACACCATGAAGTCACCAACTAGATTAGTTACTAATAAGATAGGTGCACTGGTCAAAAGCTCCTTGAGCTTTTGAAATGCTTCCTCGCATTTCTCTATCCATAAGAACTTTTTTCCTTTCCTTTGAAAGGAAGCCATAGTATGTGCTATTCTAGAGAAGTTTTAGATAAACCTATGATAATAATTATCTAGACCCATGAAGCTACAAATTTTTGACATGGTAGTGGGTGTGAGCCAATCTACCATTGCCTAAATCTTTGTAGGTTCTACATAGATACTCTCACTTGATATGATATGCCCTAAATATTATATCTCTAACTAAAATAAATCACAGTTCACCAAGTTGACATAAAGTTGGTTATCTCTTAAACATTGTAAAACCAAATGTAGATGTACCTCATGCTCCTTTTGGGATATATAATATATCAATATATCATCTAGGAACACAAGTACGAATCGATCAAGATAGGAATGGAACACTCCATCCATCAGACACATGAAAACTGATGGAGCCTTCATCAGCCTAAATGGGACTATTGTGAACTTGTAGTGCCCACAGTGAGTTTTTAAGGTGGTATTATGAATGTCAGCATCTTGAATGTGAAGCTAATGGTATCCTGACTTAAGATCAATTTTGGAGAACACTGTAGCTCCATTAATCTAATCAAATAAATCATCAATCCTTGGTAAAAGATACATGTTGTTTATTGTCACCTTGTTTAGTTGTCTATAATCAATACACAAGCACAGTGAACCATCCTTCTTCTTCACAAAGAGCACTAGTTCTTCCCATGGAGATACACTCAATCGGATACTACCCTTGGCTAGAAGGTCCTCAAGCTATAGGTGAAACTCACTCAATTTTTGAGTGGTCTTACGCTAAGGAGCTCTAGAAATAGGTGTTTCTCCTAGAATGAGATCAATGTTAAAATTAATATCTCTCTTCTAGGGCATGCCCAAAATCTCACTAGGAAAGACATCCACATATTCCTATAGAATAGGGTGGTCTATAGTCTTTCCTGTAGGGTCTTCTTCTTCCAAATCACTTACAATAATAGAAAATACTTGACATCCCTTACAAAAGCTATACTTTAATTGCATATAATGGATATCATCTGTAGAGATATAGGTCTCTAGATACCCACAATTTATGCATCCTTCCCTTGATCATCTCGACATAAAATGGTATTTTTCCCATATCCTATGCTAGCTATATGAGAGCCAAGACAATCCATACCTAAGACCACATTGTAAGAGCCAAGAGGAAAGACCTAAAGGTCAACTAACATCACAAACCCTCCTAAGATTAGTTCACACTTTTGTACTATAGAATTTGTGGAAACTCTAATACTTGAGGCTAGTTCCACTTGCCAACCCAAAACTTGCTTTACCACTTCCAACTTACATTTAGCAACTAAGGATGGTGAAATTAAAAAGTCTGTGGCACCTATATCAAATAAGATGGAGAGAGGTGTACCTCGAATAGATCCTGTAGTCTCAACCATGGTCCCCTAATGATCTACTTGACGATGATCCACCATCGTAGATACCCTATGAGCTCTACTTGCATCTCCAACTATAGACTTAGATTTTGATGGCCTAGAACTTGAATAGTGGGATTTAAACTATGGGTAGTGGGCTGTAATGTGTCCAAACTATCCACAAGAATTACATCACGTGCCTCTACTAGAGCCCTTCCTTGCTGGGGGTGTGCTCGAATATTGGTGGCTACCCTTACTAGCAAAAGAATGGTTGCTCTACATAGGCTGAGTGTTCTAATTTTTCCTATTGTGTTGAGCATTATGATAGTTCCTAGCATTGGAACCACCAACACCACTCTGTGTCGAAGGGTATGATCCCTTTTTTTGTTGTTGTTGTTGAGGTTGTTGTTGATTCTAATTCCCCTTAGAAAAAGGAGGTTTCCTATTCCCACCTAATTTGTGGTTACCCTTAGATCCTAATATTGTAGGTGCTCCCACAAAACCCCCATGTCCTAGGTTAACACTCTGCTCTAAAAGTATGGCTCAATGTACCACATATTTGAGGGTTTTGGGTTCAAATACCTTAACACCCCCAGTTAGATAGTTGTTCAAGTCTTTGATGAAATGTTGTGCCAACTGTGCTAGGTTATCACCAATTCTCCTGTAGGGCATGAGCTCATAGAATTTGCAGTCATCCTCTACTACAATCATAGTGAATAGTCTCAAGTTGTGGAATTCATCTGCTCTCTACTAATTCCATTCCTCTCGTAGGAATCGTTCACAAATTTTTTTCAGAAATAACTCCCATGTGACATTTTTCATGTTTATACCTAGTTTCTTCTCTTTGATAGTCCACCATGTGGCTCGAAAGAGTTCTAGGTTGGTAATAACAAATCTTTCTTTGACATTAGTGTCAAAGTCATTAATAGAAAAAACCCTTTCAAGAGCAATAAGCCATTACTTGGCTACATAACCTGAACTCAACCCATTAAAGGGTTTGGCCTTGGACCTTTGAAGATCTTTCATCTAAGGAGCTACAACTAATCTCTGTCAGTCCCTCGACCTAGGTCTATGCTCATTCCCTATTCAGTGTGCTCCATCTTGACCAACACCTTGAAGAGGAGGTAGGTGATCCATGATGCTCTTCATCATTTTCCTTAGGTTACCCTCCTCTAAGGTAGCCTACTACTCTCTATGGTTCTCTTCCTAATGCTCATTGACATGTTCTTCCCTATCCTCTTCTTGATTAAGGTCTTCATGGATAGAATCATTCACACTAATGTTTCTGCCTTGTCCACAACCTCTATGACGACTTAGGCTATGACCTCTAACTAAAGATCTCATCCCAGATACCATCCTACAATAATATCCAAGATACAAGATGCTATAATAACCATAAAACATACTACTATAAGGCATACATTAAAGACACATGTTTTGAAAACAATATAAGTTCAATTTTTAGTTTTGCCTAATTTAGGTTTAAGTATATTTTAGTTTTAAAGTTTGAGTGTTCAAGTTTGAGGATATACAACTAATAATTTAATTTCTATTTCAGTTTAACTAGTTGAAGTTTTCAATTCATTATATATATATATATGGCAATTCAAGTTTCATTTCAATTTAACTGCTTCATGTTTTTAGTTTGTAATAGATATACATAACAATTTAAATTTCATTTTGGTCCAACTAGTTAACAACTAGTGGCATTCCATTATGCCTAGAGCTCCCAATGTAGAACTTGGGCTCTGATACTAGATGTAATGCCCCACCAAGGGATCCAAAAGAACTAACCTAAAGTTTTACTAAGTTTTCCAAATTTTAAAAAAAAACATATAACAACAATGATAAAATAGAGGAAGCAATAACATACAATCATACACAAGAAAACATAACAGATTACATTCTTTAAGGATCCCAAGATGTTGAATCACATTTAAATTTAAATAATACTAAGTCCAATAAATAACACATCCACATAAAAGAATAACTACAAGTTCAAATGTATTTAAATAATCTACATTTTTTTTCGAATGTCACTTGGCATTAATTCAAAATGCACAATTGTCCATTGTACATGCCATAGGGTATGAAATGCTAAAAGAATATAAATTTTTAAAATAGATTACATCATCCCTTTTAGATCCATGAAACAAGATACAATACAATAAGTAAAATCATCTGTCACATAGATATAACCATCCATCATAATACACAAAGATAGAATGAAAGGAAATGCATAACAAAGAACTATAGCCATGGCATCAATGGATGGATCTCAATGGTAAAAGTAAAAAGCACTAACACTTGACCTCATGGTAACCCAAAAAGGTCCACTCCCACCGCACTGAGGAGACTAGTCTCAAGTCCCAAATAGGAAAACAATTCCAAAAAATATATATATATATATATATATCTAGGTCAAGGAACACCCTAAAATTAATATAACTCAAAGGTTTCAAGATAAAACAACATCTAGACCTAGAGGAAAACAAAGACATAGGGAATCTATACCACTAATGGGCAAGTGTCATTGCATGAACCAACTCTAAGGTTACCCAGCTAGTCTTATAATTCTTCGTCCTCCTAGTGACTCTATGTGGCACTAGTATCCTTTCGTGCTAACAAGGCATAAGTTAATGATGCATGGTCGCAACCAAGCATCCTCTCTACTCTAATCCTAGTCTGTACTAGCACTCGAGGTATGTGAGAGGAAAGAAAAGACTCTTATTAGGTTCATTTTAATCTCATTTAGTGTAGTATTTTCACTTATTAACTACTTATAGTGGGTTACTTGTCAACCTATTTAGGGCCTCAGCTTCCATTGCAAGCCACTTCCCAACTTAACATAAAGATAACCTACCCTAAGCTTAGCAAAGAAAAAAGATCTCAAAAGACCAAAACCATACATCAGTTCTCTAAACAAGCAACTGACAAGTATAGAAATCACTTTGTCAAAGTACAACATCACAAATATGACCATCCTAATAGGATTGATCTAAAAAAGTACACATAAGCTAGAGCATAATCACCATATATAATCACCAAAATAATACTTCTTAGCCTTTGATAAACATCCTAGGATTGGTCAACACTCTAGTCAACCCAAACCCAAAACATAAAACAACATATAGTTAACAGTGTAGTTTCATAGTTTTGTTTGATTTTGAAGGCACATAGTCTAAGTTAACAGTAAGGTTTAAAATTTTGTTTCAATCTAAGTTTTTGAGTAGATGAAATTTATATTTTACCTCTACCACTTAAACAATTTCTCATGTTTGCATATATTGCACAATTACCCTTATCTTATGAGATTACATGGATTATAATTAATTACCATAAGATGACTTCAAAAAAATTCTCTACATAAATTATTAAAATAATAATAATTCATCATTAATAAAATTACTACAATTTTATAAATGATCGACACTATTAAATAATAATATCAATAAATACCCTCAACCATTACTAAATAATATTTATTATTAAATAAAAGTTAACTAGACTGAATTGATTAAATTAATTTAATATTTTTTTAAAAAACTATATAAATAAATTATTATACATTAATTAATTAATGTATAATAAAGGTTAATAATAAAATATTTAATAATTAATAATTAATTTTATAAAAATAAAAATAATTTTTTAAAAAACACTAAATGGAAAGGCATTTATAGCTTGCTAGTCGGCCATTAAAGGTTGTTGCCATGCGGCAATTAAAGGTTGCCGATTGCAGTAGCCTATGGTAGTAGTGACAGTACAAAGTACTATTGTTGCAGCCATAGTACTCATTGTGGGTAGTCATAGATTAAATTGCTGCTAGGAGGGGAGGTGGGGTATGAAACCCTCCTCCCTCCCAAATTTTTTTAGTAATTAAAAAAACAAAATTATTTCAATATAAATCATTTTTAAATCAAACTCAATCCTCTGTGCCCCAATTTATATATATTTTTATAAACATTGTGAATTTAGTCTGATAGGGAAACTAGTTAAATCAGTTGAATTTTTGTTCTAAATTTTGATTTCATTTCAAAACCTTTCCTAATTAAAATAATTAACTATCTAATTTATAGAATGAAGGATTCCTAATCTTTCAATCCTCATATACAGATAGAAGTTTGATATGAATACCAATAAATTCACAATGAAAGATTGAAAGATTCATCGCAATTTTTTTTTGGAAAAATAGATTCAACAAACACAATGTAGACAGAAATTTTGAAGAACATAATTCATTGGACAAATAAAACAAAAGACTCTACCTGAATCTGATGCTAATACGCAACCACTCGAAGATTGTGAGAGAATTCTCTTTCCTCTCAAAACCTTCTCTCTAAAAATCCCTTCTCCAAAAAACTCAATCCTTGTAAAATGAACTCTCAATCTCTGATATGGAGTTCTCTCCTAAATTCGGGGCATTAATTGTGTGATCACATGAGGGAACACATTAATCACAATCTTATAATTCTTTATTTATTTTTTGAATATTCATGCACACTTTTTGCAATTTAAAATATCTTTAATAAATTAATTTCTCTTTCTCTCTTTAATTAATTTTCAAAGTGTTTTTGATAAATATATTTATTAACTTAAGTAATAATAATTTTTAGCATTTATTCAAAAATAATTTCCTAAATATATTATTATTAAATTAAATTAATATTATTACACTCTAAAATTAGAACTATAATTTTCTCTTTAAATTTCATTCTTTTTATTTAATTAATTTCCTAATTAATTAAATATAATTAAATATTAAAATTATTTTAATGATTTTTCATTAAATTAAATCATTAATTAATCTTTCAATTTGACTTAATTAATAGAAAAATCACTAAAGACCTATAAGACGAAATATGAAAACCCATCATAAAATATAACATACAAGATCAAACTCAAGGGTTATAATCATGAATTTACGTCCTATGATGAATTCATAATGGTAATCATCTTAGATACTTGTCCTAATTTCTAAGACAAATGGTTTTAAGGTTAGGATTTTGGCTCAAAAATTTATCTCCCCTCTCTTACGATTGAGATATTGCAATAAGGTATGCTCATCCTTGCAATTCAAGGAATTTGATACCCAGTACCAGTAATCTACATAAAATCCACGCATGTACAAATACATATATTCTAAATTAAGCAGGCAATGGTAGGAAGTGGTACATTGTGTAGATCCTAACTAACAGATGACTACGACTGCCTACATTAACCCCATTAGAAATGTTATACATAAAGAAAACATGCACACACACCATACACATGCATGGGGTAAGTATCCATAGAAAACATGTATAAATAATCCATCTAGCTGACATCATTAAACAACTGAAATCACTGTAAATCATCATCATCAAAGTATAATCATGCATACATGAAGTGACTAGTACCAAAGTAGTCTCATCATATAAACTCAGTATGAAAACAATATCCAATAATCTAAAAAATAATGCTACTAATCATTAAGCATAAACATAAATTGGCCTAAAAGAGTTTGGCTATAATAGCTAAATCTAATCTAGGGGTAGGCACTACACTTTGGAGAGACTATTGTTGACAATTTGGTCAACTACACTAGCTCTGATAATGGGGAGGAAGAGGAAGAAAAGAAGAAGAGAGAAGAGGATGAGGAAAATAAAATACATGAAAAGGAGGAAGAGAAAAAGAAAGAGGGGAAAAGGAAAAAAGGAGAGGAAAACATAAAGAAAGAAGAAGAGGAAAAGAACAAGAAGAAATAAGATGAGGAGAGAAAGAAGAAGGAAGAAGAAAGGAAAAGGAAAAAAGGGGAAGAAAAGAAAAGGAAGAAGATGAAGAAAATAAAAGAAAAGAAGATGAAGAAAAGAAAAGAAAAGAAAGGAAGAAGAAGAGAGGAAAAGAAAAGAAGAAGAAGAGAAGAAGAAAAAGGAGGAAGAAGAGAGGAAGACCAGTGTCCCTAGCTCATCTCTAAGAGGACACTCCTTACTCTTCCAACCCTAATAGGATTTGATGATGACGATTAGACTAAGCCGATCTCATCTTTGAGAAAAATAATTAATAAAATAGAAAGGTAAAAATATTGCAAATATCTTTAATGGACATGATAGAGAAGCTACAAAGAACCCTAGTTCTACAGATGATTGAACATGATCTAGAAGATATAGAAAAAGCTATGATCCAAGATTTTAATGTTGAGTTTACAAGTTTTTCTGATGTTGTAGCAATTCAGGCTCAAACAAAGCATGATGTGTAGATTATTGACACCATCTATCAAAACATCAGAAGTAACCTTGGAGCTCTTGATACATGCATCAAGGAGCTAAGAAGACATGAGGAAGAAGGTAAAATAGTGTATGCACCAAGTGCATAGTATCATTCAAGTTCACAAGTATATAAATGATGAGTTGAAGAGGAAGCATGATAGTTATAGGTTTTGGTAAATCAAATTCAGTAGCCAGATAAGAGCATTGAAGACATTGATGCATAGATAAGGAAGACTTATGATGAGATAAGTCTTATAGAAATGAACAGAGAAAGGACAATGAAGAGGTTCTCACTTCTGAGAGAACATTTGTCTTTGAAGATCACTACACTTGAGTAGCAAGTAGAAGGATGTCTAAAAGGGAAGACATATTTTGACAAGTTTGTTTATTCATATTTGAATGCAGTGAAAATAACATCCTATGGGTTATACGCTCTACTTATTCATGGGAGAAGAAATTTAAAAGTTTTGATGACTGTGTCACATGCCTATTAGCCTGATATAGAGGTATAATATTCAAAATTTTGAATTGTATATAGATTTTGACACCTTTTTCATTGATGTTAAAGGAGAGTAATATAAGAAAATTGTATAAAGTATAATGTAAAGAGAGTAACAGAATAATTGTATAATAGTATGATGAATGAAGAAAGAGGGACTAATAATTGTGCAAAGTATTATATTGTAATATGAGAAATAAGGAAAGATGGTTATAAAATATGACAATCCACAAATTTTGAAGTTTGGTGAATTTTGTAAAGATCAAGTTTCTATAAAGCTTTGATCAACATTTTGGGACTTAGCCAATTTTCCCATATGTTTCCATCAATGCCAAAGGGGGAGATTGTTGGTAATTTGGTTAAGTAGGCTAAGTTGTAAAAAGAGTTAGAGTTGTCATTTATGGAAACATATATCTTGTATCAAGAAGGCATTATCTACTAATGAAGATTCTACAGTTAGACTTGAAAATTGTCTAAGAAAGTTTATTTGATAGAACATAGATAGTTTTTATATGTATGGATGAAAGAAGCATTATTTCCATGTGACTAGTTAGGTATGAATAGTACAGAGTGTCAGGATGATGTATGTAAGTGTGGAAGTTAGTGTGGTTAGTATAGAAGAAGATATAACATATTTATCAGTTCTAATAGTATACAAGCATAATAGAGCATAACAGTAAATGGGTAGTTATGAGTTAAGGGGTATGTGCAGGATCATGGTGTACCAAACTATGGCCTTAAGTGGTAGTGAAAAATCAGCAAATCAGGTTTATGTCAACTTGACACATAATTTTGAAATGGTTATGGACTTTATATCAAAAATTTGTAAGAAAATAATATTTAGGAAATTGAATGTAGTTTCTAAACTACTGGGCCTTATCAGGAGAAAAAAAAAATTAATTGGTCAAAAGTTTGAATTTTAATGCAGTACTAAAAAAATTTTAGGGCAAAAATAAAAAGTAAGTGTATGTCTGACCACCTTAATCAAAATCAAATAATAATTATTTTTTAATATAATTATAGATATGAAAATTAGACTCATGTCCAGATGTGATGCATATTTTTCAGTATTTTTATTTCAAATAAATAATTAAATATGAATTTTCTACCAAAACTTTTCGAAAAAAAAAAGTCACATGTCTGACCACCCTAACTAATAGAAAATTTTACCAAATTTAAATTTATTTATTTTTTTCTTATACTAGGCGAAGTATAGAATGTGACGCAACTTTTAGATTTAAAAAATGTTATACCATTTGAAAGTTATTGCTATTTTTCAATCAGTATGTCAATCAACACTTTACAATAATCTTCATTGATAATTAACTAATAAATACTTATTGAACTCAAAATTTGACAGAAATTATACCAATGGAATCTAGAGAGCGATATTAAAAAACTCTTTTCATTTTATTCAATTTCGATCAAAATAACATTGTCAGACGGCTACCCGAAGTCTGAGTATCACTAAAACCCTCTTCAAACACGTCTTTTGGGTTGATCGGGTAGGCTTGATAAATACCAAGCCTAATTGGATATTCGATTCCAAATTGGATATCCAATATGCTGCAATTGGAAAATTTCAAATCCCAACCCATTTTGGAGGAAAAATTGGGTTTAAATGTTATAGCTTATAATTTATAAATTATTTCACTTATATTACTATGCAAAGACATATATATATATATATATATATATATATATATATATATAATAACATAATGTAAAGATATAAGATATAATATAGTAATATATAATAATATATTATGTTAATCTTATTACAATCTATAAATATAATTTATATTATTATTATTTTAACTAAATATAATAACGTAATATTTTTATTAAATATAATAATGTAATATATATATAATTATATTAATATGTATGTTATTAATATATATGTATATTATTAATATATCTGAGTCAAAGGGGGTCATAGGTCAACCATTGACCTCATTTGACACATTAAATGACGACATATGTCCCTAGGGGTCCTAGGAACCCTAAGAACATATTCAAATGGGTAATATGGGTCAAATGGGGTCATAGGGTGACCTATGACTCTCTTTGACCCATTAAACAATGAAATATGTCTCTAGGGATCCTAAAACCCTTAGGGACATATTCGAATGGGTAATATGGGTCAAAGGGGATCATAAGGTGACCTATGACCCACTTTGACCCATTAAATAATGACATATGTCCCTAGGGGTCCTAGGACCCCTAGGGACATATTCGAATGCGTCATATGGGTCAAAGGGGGTCATAGGGTGACCTATGACCCCCTTTGACCCATTAAATGAAGACATATATCTCTAGGGGTCCTAGGACCCCTAGGGACATATTTGAATCGTTCATATGGGTCAAAGGAGGTCATAGCGTGACCTATGACCCCCTTTGACCCATAAAACAATGACATATGTCTCTAGGGGTCCTAGAACACCTAGGGACATATTTGAATCATTCATATGGGTCAAAGGGGGTCATAGGGTCCCTTTGACACATTAAAAAATGACACATGTTTCTAGAGATCCTAAAACCCCTAGGGACATATTCAAATTATTCATATAGGTCAAAGGGGGTTATAGGGTGACCTATGACCCCCTTTGATGCATTAAACGATGACATATGTTCCAAGGGGTCCAAGGACCCCTAAGGACATATTCGAATCGTTCATATGGGTCAAAAGGGATCATAGGGTGACCTATGACCCTCTTCGACCATTTAAACGATGATATATGTCTTTAGGGATCCTCGGACCCCCAAGGACATATTTGAATGGGAAATATGGGTAAAAGGGGGTCATAGGGTGACCTATGACTCCCTTTGACCCATATGAACGATGACATATGTCCCTAGGGGTCCTAAGACCCCTAGGGACATATTCGAATCATTCATATGGGTCAAAAGGGGTCATAGGTCACCCTATGACTCCCTTTGACCCATTAAACGACGACATATGTCCCTTGGGGTCCTAAGACCCCTAGGGACATATTCGAATTGTTCATATGGGTCAAAGGGGGGCATAAGGTGAGTTATGACCTCCTTTGACCCATTAAACGATGAAATATGTCCTAGGACCCCTAGGGATATATTCAAATCGTTCATATGGTCAAACGGGGTCATAAGGAGATTTATGAATCCCTTTGACCCATTAAACAACGACATATGTCTCTAGTAATCATAAGACCCCTAGGGACATATTTGAATGGGTAATATGGGTCAAAGGCGGTCATAGGTCACCTTATGAACCCTTTTGACCCATATGAACAATTTGAATATGTCCCTAGAGGTCCTAGGACCCTTAGGGACATATTTGAATGGTTCATATGGATCAAAGGGGGTCATAGGGTGACCTATGACACCCTTTGACACATTAAAAGATGACATATGTCTCTAGGGGTCTTAGACCCCTAGGGACATATTTGAACAGGTAATATGGGACCCTATGACCCCATTTGACCCATTAAATGATGACATATGTCCCTACGGATCTTAGGACCCTTAGGGACATATTCAAATCATTCATATGGGTCAAAGGGGGTCATAGGGTGACTTATGACCCCACTATTAAATGACGAGATATGTCTCTAAGGGTCCTAGAACCCCTAGGGACATATTCAAATTGTTCATATGGGTCAAAAGGGGTCATAGGGTGACCTATGACCCACTTTAATCCATTAAACGATGACATATGTCTTTAGAGGTCCTAAGACCCCTAGGGACATATTTGAATGGGTAATATGGGTCAAAAGTGGTTCATAGGGTTACCTATGATCCCCTTTGATACATTAAACGATGACATATGTTTCTAGGGGTCCTAGAACCCCTACAAACATATTCAAATCATTCATATGGGTCAAAAGCGATCATAGGGTGACCTATGACCCCATTTGACCCATTAAATGACAACATATGTCCCTAAGGGTCCTAGTGACCTATGACCCTCTTTGACCTATAAAATGATGACATATGTCCCTAAGGGTCCTAGGACCCCTAGGGACATATTTGAATCGTTCATATGTATATGGGTTAAAAAATGAAAGGATATATATATACATACATATATATATATATATATATATATATATATATATATATATATATATATATACACTATTTATACTATTTATTCTATTTATACTATTTTATGATAATAATAATAATAATATAAATAAACACTAAATATTAATGTTATTATATCTATAGTAATAATAATAATACTATTATAGCTATAATATATATATATATATATATATATATATAAATACTATATTGTAGCATAATAATAATATAAATAAACACTAAATATTTACATGATTATATTTATAGTAATAATATTAATACTATTATGGGTATAATAATAATATTTATACTATAGCTATATTAATACTATTATATATTAATATTATTGATACTTTATATTAATACTATTATACTATTAATACTATTAGCTTGGTAATAAAGCGAAGTTTGTTTCCCTCCAATGATTTTCATAATATTAATATAATTATGGCAAAGGAGGGAAATTATAGCAAGTTTCCCCCCCAAAAATTCACTTTGCAAAATTAGATATCTGTTCTAGTATTGGATATCCAATTTTACTAGCACCAATTCCCAATATTTCCTTGTCCCTACAGACCCGACAACATCACTTTTCACTTCTTTTTTCATAGGTTTTGCAAAAATTCGTGTTTTGGGGCCCAACCAATCGAATTTTTTTGGAAATTATAACCTTTGGTGTTTGAATTTGTCATCTAAATGGGGAGTAGCAGTCATCAAAAGGATAAATGCTAAAGGAAGATATCCAATGAAGACATTGCAGCATATAAGGAAAGGGACAAAATGGAACACCAAAGAAAAAGACAAGGTATGATAAATATCAGTCAAGTTGACGATTAATTAATCGAAGGTGAAATCATAGAGTCAAATAATGAATATGTACAGTTGGGGAATTAAAATGTACCTATTGAAAATGATAATGCTGAAATTGAAAATTTGGAGAATGAAAATTTTGAAAAAGAAATGCCACCAAGTCACAATTCAAATTACATAATTGACCATGTCGAAGATGACAATGCACAGGAACCTAATGCACAAGAACCTTACATATCTCCTAATTATAATTGACATGAAGGTTCTAAAACACCAAAATGGATAATTGAAATTGATGAAACGATTATTACTAGTTTGGAAGGAAAAAAATTAGAAAGAACCATTTGATTATGGGCTTCAAAACTATATCAGATGTCTTTCGGCGACAAGACAGTGGTAGAGAAATGTCAGCTTTTTATGCACTTATTAAAGATGCAAAAGATGAGACCTATGCTTTCCAAATTGAAGATTTATATCAATAAAAAGTTGAAAAGAAATGTCATTATTGTAAAGAATCTTTTCAGTGCCCTCAATAGCATTGGAAAAAATAGCAAAGAGAAGGATAATAGAGCTGATCGAAGGGTTATTACAACCTCTTTGTTAAGTCATCATTTGAGAAAGGGTAAATATATGAGACAAACTTGTATTGATTTGAATCTAAATCATACTACTTTGAGAAGAACACTTAGTCGACAAGAGAAAATTTATGTTCCTCTTCAAAATGAAATGTGGGCATTTGGTGAGAAACTTTCACGTTTTGATAAGAAGCTATCTGACGATGTGAAGGAAGAAATTACACAATTTTGGCACTCTAACTCATGAGTATCACCCAATGCTAAAGACGTCTTAAAGTTGAGAATTGGCATCAGAGACTGCACGCCACATCCTAAACACCATTTGGAGGTAAGTCAAACTATGTTGTTCAAACAATTTAGAGAGAGTCATCCAAGTCTTCATATATCACAAAGGGCTTTTGAATCTTTGAAGCCATTTATTATGTGCCACTCAAAATTCAAAATACGTGTTGTTAAAAATATCATGTTGAGTTTTCTATGCACCATGAACTATTACGCTCCATCCATTCTACTTTGCATAGTAAAAAAATGTTGGAGGATTGTGGGCCTAGTGGGCTTCCAAAATCATCAAGAGACTTGCTAGATCAACTCTTATGTCATAGAGTTGATGGTTGTTTCTTTTATAGAAATGCTTTCTTAAATGAGAAGTGTTCAGAATGTGGTGGCTTATCCAAGTTTGACACATGTTTCCATGATGGGTGCGAACAAGATCTTGGAAAGACAATACTGAAAAAAAGGGTATATGAAATGGTGAAATACACATTGAAGAGTGGGAGTGAGAGCTCTAGATGTGAATTGGTTGGAAAAGATATCAGTGTGGCTAATTTTATTTCAGATTTCAAGGCAAATCTTTTTTACAAGTATGCAAGACATGGTCACAAGTCTAAGTGGTTGGATCAACAATTTAGAACATGTAAGGAGACTTTTCCCATTGGCACTATTATATTAGTTGTTGATTTTGCTGAGAAATACACATTGCAACCTCAAAATGAGACACAATCTTAGTATTACAACTCTATTCAGATTGCAATTTTTGTTCACATAACATATAGACATGCCTTTGATAGTGCGGAAGATAATCGAAAGATTATTAGAGAGTATCATTTTTTTATGAGTGATGATAGATCTCACTCTCACGAGTTTGTGCAACATTGTTTCGAGAATTTTTTTAATTTCTTACATGAGCATGCAATTGCTATGGATAGACATATCATTTGGTCAGATAATTGTACAAGTCAATTCAAGAATGCTCGCATGTTTTATTGGTTGTGTAGGACGCACGTAGAGAGAGGGGTGCCTCATATTTGAAGTTTTTTTGAGTCCGACCATGGAAAAGGAGAACATGATGGAGCAGGGGCATGTGTGAAGAGATCTCTAGTTAAGGAGCAACAAAATATTTCAACAACAAAGCTTCTTGATGCTCGTAGCATTGTTGATTGGTGTAGTTTAGCATTATCAGAAGGGGGGACTCTTGATTCAGTGGTATGCAGGTTCTTTTGGTTGGTTGAGGAAGGGTCCATAGGTGATAATTCAGATTGTGCTATAGTGAGAGACTCATAAAAAATGCATTCATTTTAGAGCTCTGACTCTAGTACATGGACCATTTGGACACAACAACTAGCTTGTTTTTGTTGTACTTGTTTTCAGTGTGATTGGGATCACTATGAGTCAATTGAGTGGCTGGACACATGGGCTCCACATTATCTTACTGCATTGTCTATCATACCCTCTATCAAAAATAATGACATGAAAATTTCACTTGAGCATAACCATCTATCAGATCTACTTCAACCAGGACATGTCTTTGCATTGGTTGCACCACAGGAGAATGATGAAAAATTCGATTATTGGTTAGCACGTTGTGTAAGAAGTAAACAAAAAATTGCACAACCAATCATAGATGATGATGGATTCACATATCCTACTAGTTCAATGGTTGTTGGTGGAACATGGCTATGGACATACATGCTTAGAAGGAACGAAATTCCTCCATTCAAAGACTATTAGAAGCACAAAGTAATTCTCATATATTCGCATCTTATTATAGCAACAAATGTAAAGTTATTGAAGCATCAAGGAAGAACAAAAGTAAAAGAACTTTTTACTATTGCTAATGATGATCATGAAGCCCTGTTGGAGACCCTAAAATAGAGAGAGGACCCTATTGGAATACTCGACTAAGTATATATACTTATGTTATTTTCTTCATAATGATTTAATGAATTGATGATTATCTTGTTTAATACAATAAGTTACTAATTTTTTATGATATTGGAATGTAGGTACATCATGAAGAGTTGGAGGGGGGTGGTATTGGGGAGAATTTCTAAAGTTTATGATGTATTATGATGTAAAATGTGCACTTTTTGTGTATACAGTTTTTGTATTTTGGTAGGTTCTTTGTAAGGAATTATAAGAGGAAGATATTGAACAAGTTCTTGAAAATTATATTTTCATGTGATACAAGGCTATAAGGACAATTTTAAGAGCATTTATAACTATATGAAAGATAATTTATTGTGGATATCTTATTAAAAATTTGGTTTTTTCCTTATTTGACACATGGAGTAGTCTTCAAACAATCAAGCAAGGCACAAAGCAACCTTTCATGATACAAGTCAAAGGGGTCAACCTTTCTTGACAACTTTTTAAAATCTAACTCCTAACGGCTACAAGTCAGTGCCATTAGCTTCAAGTGGGTGGGTGAACCCTAGTGACACCCTTGTTCCAACCATGGAGACCCTCTATAGTCTATGGCCACCCCATACCGAGGAGTCCCCAAGGTTCTCTAAGTGCATTTTGAGGTCGATCTTTTGAGGGCTATTGATAAACTATCAAATTCTACAAGACGCTGATATTGAGGCCTAAAATAACCTATCTCATTTTTGAGAGATTGCATTCTATCTGGATTCAGCACAGCAATCTCGCTCGATGCCAAAACTCGCAGTGTGCCTCAGTTCATAGGTGCACCATAGTGTAACTTTGAAACTGTTGATCTTGGCATTGAATCGTCAGTGCCATTAGCTCTGGATGGGTGGGTGAACCCTAGTCACACCCTTTTTCTGACCATGAAGACCATCCATCATTTTGGGCCACCCCATACCGAGGAGTCTCCAAGGTGCTCTAAGTGCATTTTGAGGTTGATCTTTCGAGGGTCATAACTCAGAGCTCGTGAGGGCTATCGATGAACTATCAAATTCTATAGGATGGTGATACTGAGGCCTAAAATAACCTATCTCATTTTCAAGAATCACATTCCATTTGGATTCGGCATAGTGATCTCGCTCGATGTCAAAACTCGTAGTGTGCCTCAGTTCATAGGTGCACCACAACGTAACTTTGAAACCACTGATCTTGGCATCAAATTGTCAGTGCCATTAGCTTTGGATGGGTGGGTGAACCCTAGTCACACCCTTGTTTTGGCCACAGAGACCTTCCATCATTTGTGGCCACCCTATACCAAGGAGTCTCCAAGGTGCTCTAAGTGCATTTTGAGGTCGATCTTTCAAGGGTCATAACTTAGAGCTCATAAGGGCTATCAATGAACTATCAAATGATATAGGATGGTGATACTGAGGCCTAAAATAACCTATCTCATTTTTAAGAGATCACATTCCGTTTGAATTCGACACAGCAATCTTGCTCGATGCCAAAACTCGCAGTGTGCCTCAGTTCATAGGTGCACCACAACGTAACTTTGAAACCACTGATCTTGGCATTGAATTATTAGTGCCATTAGCTCCAAATGGGTGGGTGAACCCTAGTCACACCCTTTTTGCGGCCACGGAGACCATCCATCATTTGCGGCCACCCCGTACCAAGGAGTCTCCAAAGTGCTCTAAGAGCATTTTGAGGTTGATCTTTCGAGGGTCATAACTTAGAGCTCCTGAGGGCTATCAATGAATCGTTGGAGGAGAAATTTTTTTAAGAAGTAGTGGCTTAGTGTTTTTGCTAAACTAAGTTAGTGGGAAGGCTTTATTAGAGGGTCTTGGCCAAACTAGTGGGGTGTCTGCCCACTCTCCAATTTTAGAGACAGTCAGGTTTTGGAGGGAGATTAGGGGAGCTCTACTACAACTACACTTACCCTAGCTTGGACCAAGGTTGGTATCTCAAACTTGCTTCTTTTCCATTTCTTTCTTTTAGCATGGTTAAGCAAATATGCAACTGTGGAGTTTATCAATGGAGTATGCATTGCATTGCATTGTGGAGTAGCATTCATGTGAGTGCTTGAATGGTGTTCATTCCATGTAGATTAGTGTGACACCACTGTGCATCTTGTTGTATTGTGTGGAGTATTGTGAGTATGAGGTTTGGATTTCCTCTATTTCCTTGTTGTATTATGGGTGTTGATATTGTGTTGTGAAAATGCGATGTGCTCTTGAAAATTTCTTGTTTTATTTCTACTTGGTTTTTTTTTCTTGTTTTGTGCTTGAGTGTTGTTATTGGTGTGTGACTTACACTCACCCTTGTGGGAAGGGAAGAGAAGTCCAGGGTGAAGGGCTTAAGTTGGGTTCGAAAACTGTATTGAGAACCTTGGAGTATGGGCTCCATTGTATGCCATAACCATTCATATCTTGCTAGGGGTGATAAGGAAAGTATGGTGTAGAAAGGAAGTTTGAGGAGTTACAGCTGATGGTAGTGGATTTGGAGGAGGAAATGTGGAGGCCCCGAGAGGGCATTAAATTGTTGATTTATGATAGCCTCAAGAGGGCATGAAATTTTCTGAATTATGATAGCCCTGAGAGGGCATGCAAATTGTTTATTGCAGATGTGGTTTGGTATGGCAAGTCTCCATTTTAGAACACACCTTCAACTATGTTTATGGTTCCATTTGTGAAGCCATTGTGAAATAGCCTTGGGGGGAAATTGTTCAAGTTTGAAATGTAATGTTTATGCATTGAAAGATTGTATGTGTATCCCAGTTTGAGCCTTGTTCCCTAGCGCGGGGGTGGTCTCTTTGAGGCCTTTGGTTCGGTGGAAAGCACCCATGGTCCTTGTTTTTTTTTGTGTTGCATATGCAGATTTGTGTCCAAGGGAGCAATGGAAATGGCTTGGAATGATCATCTTGTAGATTGATGTTGGATGAGAAAACTTGACATTGTGCCCTCATTTGTGAAGGAGGATTCACCAGCTTGTTCATGTTCTCAACAATCATGTTGGACAATGTTCATGCTACTCATTGTCCATATCTTTCAATGTTCATGTTCCTTATGATTTTGAAAAGTCCCTTATGTTGCCCCATTGTGATGGAAGGAGATTGTATCATTGTTACCTAATGTATGTGTAGAGGAAATAATTGATAAGGTTGTATATGCATGTTTCATTTGAAGTTTATATTGTTATGAAAGCATTGGTATGAGTCACAGATTTTCTTTGACATCGTTGTTATCATTTGAAAATGTGAAAGAAAGTTTTCTCCTTGTGGTATTGTAAATGACTAGTTGATAATAACAATCCATAGATATTATGTGATACCATTGATTGTATAAATTTAAAACTTAGTAGATTTCATACAATCTTGTTGTGCACTCAATAATTTGGAAGGAAAATTTTATTTTCATATCACATGCATGGATAACATTGATTTTAATTACCAAGCTTAATGCAATTCTAAGCAAGGAAATCATCAAATTAATTTCATGATATAACAAAATGAAGTTTGTTGTAAGAGAAGACATAATAAAATGTATGAGATACATTGTTGTAGGCATGCATTTTCCTCTCTGGAAAATGTATGGTAAAGGCCAATAAATCCCTTCCTTAATACAGAACAATAAAATATTAAAGAATATTCCCAGATTCTAGACTGTTATCCAATAAAAATAAAAATAATAATAGCATATAGAGACTAATGAATGCCCTAGACTAATATATTTCCTAAGTGAGAGAATGGTACACATTACAATCGTGTGACCTCTAAGTAACATTCAACACTCAAATAATAAATTAGTAATTAAATAAATAAAGGCATATTAGTGTGCATGTTAGATAATATGACAAATTTAAATATTTAACTCAAAAATAAAATAAAAGCCAAGATTGATCTTGACCGCCCTTCTAGAGTAGCCCCCAACATTTCCTAAGCCATCATAATGCAAAAAGTTTTCTCCACTCCCCAAGGTGTATTGTTAAATCTGACATTCATTCTGACATGTCATGTCAAAACTTTTATCCTTGAGCTTGCCTCCTTGAAAAGGGGTTTCATCCCCATTAATATACTTGGGTGCATAGGAGAAAGGGTTTATGTCACATCCTTGTCTTATGCACTAGTCGTCCCCTCCTTGTAGTAGTGCTCACGTGTTTCCAAGAATAGGTAGTCAACTTGAAATTTCTTGCAGCAGTGGTCACGTGTTCCCAAGCATAGGTATTCAACTTGAAATTAAGGGGGAGTGGGATAGCAATCCCAAGGGATTTGTACTTAGGAGAATGTCAAGTTGACATTTAATATGACTTGTTCACATTAGGATTGTTGATTGGAGGGATGGGAAAAAGATGTCCTAAGGCTTGGATTAGTCAAAATTCTGCACATGACCCATGTGGGACCTTGTGGGGACCACATGTAGGAAGAAATGTGGCCTTGGTAAGATTTAGGGAATGATGAGGATTTAAGATAGATAGGAGATTCACCCTTTAGATTTGTTTTTATTTTTATCAAATAATTATTTAATCATTTCAAGTCTTGAATAGAGGATAATGACACCTAGTGTATTTGAGCTTAGTTCAAGGGTAATGTTTATATCAAGGGGCTCATTTAGAAACATGTAACAATTAAACCATATGGTAATGGAAAAGCTCAATATAGGAAAATAAATTAAATGAAATAAATAAGTTTACGGGAATGCATATATAATTGAACATGATGTTAAGTACGAAGGGTTTAATTAAATTAGTGTTAAGACTGTAAATTAGGATAGTTGGATGTAGATATAATAGGGTTAATATGAAGTAAGTATTATCTAGTTTTATCTAGTCAATAAAGCACATTGATAGATAAGAGTTACTAGATAGAATTGAATGCATGACAAACCTATGTAGATGTTGGATTTAATTTCAAGTGAATTTTATATTTGGCTTGAGGGAATGTTAGTTAGATAATGAATGTTGTGGATTCAATTGAAGATATTAGTAGAATATAAAAGTCGATAGAATATATATACCAATTTGAAAATGTAGTGTAGGAATAAAGCATTAGTTAGCTAGTATGTAATAAGGGTCAATAGGCATGTTATTGGAGGTAGTTCGTCAGCTCATGTACCCTATGTATAATTAATGATAATATGATTCATGTACACCACATTTTACTATGTTAGTTGAATGAAATGATGAATAAATATATGTCAGAATGACAAGGTATGTTACATACAAACCTTATTTATACACTTGCACCTAATCCTTGCATAAAAAATTTGTCTAACAAATTTAAATTGACACACTCATTAAGATGGTGTAGTAGGATGCGTTTAAATATTGATCATGAATTATTATTGAGTTAAGTACTTTGAATTGGCCCTTAGACTTACTAAGAGTTCCTCATTTTATGTGCTTACTAATTCGTACTATGAAACTACTTTGAATCTTAACATGCTTTGATAATAATAATATTGATAGTGAGAAAGTGAGCTTATGGTGAATAATTAGATGTAATAATGTAAAAAGTAAATGTAATAATATAGTAATTATAGTAATTAAAATAGTAAATGTAAAAGCATGGCAATGTAGCTAGATTAGTTAGTAGTTGATGAGCTCAATAGTTAGTAATTGTCTTTTGTTAGAGTGAGTTTAATTTATGTATTGAAATAGTAATTTTTGTGTTTAGGAAACTATAGTGAGTGCTAGTTTGGTGAGGAAGCAATGCTGATAGAATGCATAAGGATGACTAAATAGAGTAAAGAGGGAGAAAATGACTCAGTATTGGTCCAATCTTTGCCAGTAAGATATGGATGCAAGGACATGATACATGTTTGGCACATAAAACAAATTGTTTATTCCATAAGTTGTGTATAGTATGTGTTGAATGATGGATACTATCAATACAAGTGGCCCCTTCTCCATCATGTAGACTTCGAAGCTACCTTTGGGGCATATCTTTTCTAATTTCCAATGGTTAGATCCGATATAGTGTGGTAGATAAGTGCACATTTTCTTATTTGACTAAGGGTGCTCATGTGATGAGTACTAAATCTAAATTCTCTAGATATGTGTGTTTAATCGATTAAGATATACTACACTTCCACACCATATAGTAATTTTCACATTAATATATATTGTAATGATTAATGAATGTGTGTACATTGGTAATGAGGATAATAAGTAATTTTGATCCCCTTCCCTTACATGCTAGAATCACAACCTAGTCCATAAGATACAACTGATAGACCCTAATAAAATATTAGTATTAGAGGCTTGTTAGGATATGAATTACCTCACTAATTTATGAGTGTTGTATCTTGAACTTGTTCTTTTGACTCGTGACGCTAACTTGAACTAGACTATCATCCAATCTATTTGAAAACCACCTGTGACCAAAATGTTACAACCGAATGACACTATCCACATGAGTCTTGAACTCCTATTCAATGATAACCTTGTTTTACAATATGTAATTTTTTAAGTGACTTCATAAGCTACAAAAAAAAAATTTAAAAATAAAAAATTGTTGTGTTTTTACTAGTAAAATTTAGGGCATGACACATAATCCACGATAAATTGAACAATACTAGATACTAAATTAATATGTATATCATTGTGCACATAAATGATAAAAAAATATATCAAAATACATGTATCCATAGAATAAATTATACACAAATATTTATCAAATATCATGTATCCATAGACAAAGTAATCAAATATATATCAAAATACATAGATCCATATACAAAATGTGGCTGATCATGCCATTAGAATGTGTATAATATCAATGTTTTTGTATACAATGTGGCATATGCCATCTCAGAATGTCTCATGATGCATCCTACAAAAACTATACTATCCTAGGGTTCTTGTGGATGATCAAAATGTAGCCTCTTCGCTACACTAGGTGGATCATATGCCTCCTACATAAACAAAAAAGGAAAACCGAAAGTTAGACTACTAAATTTATATAATTCTACGTATCTAACATTGAATTACTCAAATGCATAATGATCTTTTTTGTAATGGAGATTAATACTATCAAAATTTCATAATAAATACCTCTCTTCTCAACCTCCTGCACTGGTCAGGAGTCCTCTCATATGCCCTCGGTAATGCTGGTACCTCTCTGATTGTGGACTGTATATGTTCAAATACCTTTGTCAGATGAATCTACAATTTAAAATATAACATTATAATTCATAACATGCTAAATTTATAATATATTTAATCATGAATTCAAACTATAGCTTACTATTGTACGCTCCTCCTCAAGAGTGAGTGGCCACGTCATCAAATCTACATAACTATCCTGTCAAACCTCATGTGCACTAGGAGTCTCCTGTGAGATACAAAATAGTAGTTGTTAATATCATGAAAATTAGTTTTGAATTTATTTATGAAGATACGGATAATAAAAAATAAATGATATGTATACATACAATGGGGCTCTCAGTGCGAATGGAAATCCCTGATGGTCTACGACATGGAATCTGTACAGGCTCATCACCAGTAGCAACACCCTATATACAATAAAGAATGTAATTAAATGGGATTACCACAAACATTTTACAAGAATGCATCGATATTTAATCAAATAGAAAGCGCCTAATTACCTTTCCTTTGTCAGTGCGTGCTGGCTCACCCTCCACACTTTGTCCCTCTGGGATAGGTGCTACCTGCAAGATAAAAGAAAGTTTAGCAACCATATATGCTACAATATCAAATAGAAAAAAAAATGTGAGCACAACATAATGTACCATAGATGTCTCAAGGCCTAATGAAATGGCCGAGAGCATGGCATCATCAATCTGTCTGAGCTCCTCCGCGGTCATCAAATAAACATGAATGAAGATCACATACATATAAAAGTCAATATGGCTTAAAAATTAAAATTACTCTATTATAAAAATTAACTTTAAATCACATGTCATAAAAATATATATATATACACGTACTGACACCGAAGGAGTCCATGCCTCTGCATTCCCCTCCTCTCTCGCATCAGGGTCTATAGCCTCTGCGTGTGTGTTTGGTGTATCCTCATCTAATACAAAATGATACTCAAGAAGATCACCTATGGGACCTAGGGAAATATTCTTGCACGTAATGCAAGTGTGAGACACACAAACTGATGCATGATCCTCCTACATCCGACATCCTTTGTTAGTAGTAGCAGAGTGTACCTTCATTAGTGGTATCAAAGCGTACCTTCATCAGTGGTATTAGAGAAGGAGTTCTTGAGCATGTGAACAGATCACCGAATGTGAGGTAGTTTGCACCAGGACCTTGAGTTGGGTGAAGTTTGTCAAGAAGTTCTTGATTGTGTAGACAAATTGCTGACTGTGAGGCAGTTTGCACAAGGTTTTTTTGTTGCACTAGATTTGTCTTCTAAAGACTTGATTATGGAGAAGAGAAAGAAGAAGATGACTTTTGTGATTGGATGGATTTTGAGGATTCCTTGACTAGAGAAAATTAGGGCAAGAAATCAAGAGGCATTGATAGTTGATTTGCAGAAGCAAGTGAATGAATTATAAGTTGAGTTGCGGAAACAAAGAGCACATCACCAGAAAAGAGATGTTGATAATTATTTGGATGCAGAAAAGAAAGATGATCCAGTGGAAGAGCAAGTGGATGAAGAGGAAATTATTTGCAAACCTAAAGTTGAAGAAGATGAACTAGAAGAGGAAGAGCATGAAGATGACAATATTTATGAACCTGAAATAGATGAAGATAATTTGAAGATTGCAACAATGGAGGAAACATATAGTGCCTTAGTTGGAGATCAAGCAAGTGAAGTAGTTACATGCATTGTTGACAACATGAAAGAGGCAAGCAAAGATGACTGTGTCAAAGAGGTAAATTTCTATGAATTATATGATGCTGAAATTGAGATGAGTTTGAAAGATATTAATGATGGTTTGCATGAGGATCTTTTTCATGATGTGTGGTATGAAAAGGAAGATCGGTATGGTGTTGGTGGGTTTACTATAGGTGTGATTAATTCAACAAGATTGAATGAGGATGAGATTTATACTTGGATAGAGTTCATTGCAAAGGAGAAATTTCAGCAACCGACACTTGTTCCAGCTAGGTGTTGGAAAAGAAGAAAGAAGGAAATATATCGACACCAGATACTTGTTCCAACTATGTGTTGGAGGAAGAGAAAAAAATATATGTCAATAGTGGCTACTTCATTTTGTGAATCCATACTCACAAAATTTTTCCTACCATGGGAGTCGGATGCAGGAGCATCATGCATCAGGAAAATAAATAAATGTGGAAACCTTTAGTGAAGATGAAGATGGTTGTATATCTTTCTTTTGGCGTCAAAATGTGGGACACACTTTTCTATCTACCAGGGGAGTATAATGCAGGAGCATCTTGCATGGGAAAATTAAATTATTGAAAAAAACAAAAACAAAAAGAAGAGAAAAAAAAAATTTGTGGAGGAGAGAGAAAGTGACGAAAATAGAAAGAAAATAATAAAAAATAGAAAATTAGGAAAAAAAGGAGAAAAGAGGAATTTCTATTTTCAAGGTGCATAGGTGGCATAAATAGAAAAATAATAAAAATAGTTGTTATTCCATTAATCGAGGTGTGTAGGTGGCATCTTAGAAGTTTGTGGAAAGTTCCTTAAATCATGCATTTAATATTTGTTGTGATCCATAAAGGAAATGTAATTTTCTAATTGGGCCACATGATGGTGCTTAGTTGTATTTAGGTGGAAATTCTAGAAAGTTGTAGATATTGTAGAAGGTTGTGGATATTCTAGAATGTTGTGGATAAATCATGCATTATGTGGTAAGTGCCTATTTAAGGAAGCCTTATGTTCATTTGTAATCAAGCTCTTCAAATGTAATCTCTTGTAAGGAATTTGGAGAAGTAGAAGTTTGGGAAATAGAAGCTCGAGAAGTGGAAGCTCTTCAAGTGTAAGCTCTTGTAGTGAAGGTCTTCAGATGTAATTTCTTGTAGAAGCTCTTAGTGAGCAAATATCTCTTATATTGTAAGAATTTGGAGTCCTTTCATTTAGAGAATATTGTAATGAATGTCAAGTATTAATGGAAGTTTTATGAAGCATTTTTTTAAAAATCTCTTGTCTCCATATTGTTGTGATCTTGGTTGTGAGTTGGTACGGATGGTTTGGCCCTTCATCAGTGGTATTAGAGCATACCTTTTGTTAGTGGTAGCAGAGCGTACCTACATCACAAACATGTGATGAGCTAGCTAATGATGAACTGGCACCAGCATCATCAACACGAGGAAGCAGGATTGACCTAGCCTGAGATATCATTAGGCTACTCAGCCTATGAATGGCTCTAATAGTTTGAGAGCTAGCCTCTATCATAATATTTGGATGTTGCACTCGAGGAGGAGGGGAGATATCAAGTGGGGGGACAAAAGTGCCATCTTTCTTCCACTGGGAAGAGGGTCTATCCTGAGGAGCTCCTAGTCCTAAGCCCATGTTGGGCTTCATGCTCCAATAGTTCACTTTAAGTTTCAACACAAATTCAGCATATAATTGTCTAAGGAAATAAAATGGTATGTCTAAATTTCCATGTGGAGGGATATCAAAGACCATCCACCAATGATCCCAAAAGTTTGCACGTATGGCATCATTTGTGCACCATTTAATCGATAGTTTAGATTTTTTTGGGCCAACTGGTAAACCTGTTTTCGGGTTCGCAAAAAGGTTGGCCAAATTGTCTTTGCTTATGTTGAGGGCTGCAACCTCATCATAATCCAAACCATCATCAAACATCTTGTGCATTTGATCAGGCCAACAAAGAGCAGAATTTTGTTGGTTTGTAAGGGTTTCAATGTTATCCACTATGGTGTTTAACGTGGATAACATAGGAGCCAATGTAGGTACATTATTATATGTTCTATGCAAACCTCTCAACTCGGTGAGATTTTCATTTATCAAATCCTTAATTCGGGGAGGGTTTTGATGGGGTAGAGGATTGTTTGGTGGGGGGTTAAGAGGAATATTATTTCTTGCCTCAGTGGCATCATTCTGATCAGCCATTCCTATTGAATTGCAAAATGTAATACATATTTTTAAAAAAACATTAATTTTAACCTTTTTTTTCAAAAAAACCCTAGATTCAACTAAAACAAACAAAATCATGCTAAAATCTATCGAATTTAGATTAAAAATTAGTTTAAAAAATAAAAAAATTACCTTAATATCCAATATCCGATTTTGTATCTGATATCCGATCACGTGCTAATACTGGCCCCTAAAATGTGAGAAATAAGGGCCTGCAGGTCTGTTCCTTTTTTTAATGTATGCTACAGGGATCGGATATCCAATATTGGATTGGATATTCAATCACGCCCATATCTTATATTTTATATATAACATATATAACATATTTTATATTTTATATATAGCTTTGAAATATTATATTTTATATATATTATAATATAAAATATTATATTATAATATAAAATATTATATTATAATATAAAATATTATATTATTATAATATAATACATTATAATTGTTGGAAATATGATATATTTGTCATTAGTCACAACACTTATTCGATTTTGAATGCTTACCAAGCTTATCACCTAGTCTACAGTTCACATAGAGCATTCAACAGTTACCTTATAAATTTCGCAGGTAAACAGTTGATACCAAGCATTCCTTTGGAAATCGAGCATATGGGCAGTTCAACAGTATTTACCAAGTTCACAGTGGTTACCGTGCAGAACAATGGTTACTGAGAAGAATAGTTTTCTCCAAGCAGTTAGTGGTTACCGAGCAGAACAATGTTCCCCAAGCAGTCAGTGCTCATCGAGTCATCAGAAGAACTTTGTGTTTACCGAGTGATCAAGGTAAACAAAGAACTTAGTGTTTACCGAGTGATCAAGGTAAAAAAAGAACTTAGTGTTTACTGAGTGACCAAGGTAAACAAAGGAATTAGTGATTACCAAGTAAACAAGGTAAATGAAGGAATCAGTGTTTACCAAGTAAAGAAGGTTATCAATGGATTTAGTTTTTACCGAGTGACACAATATTCACCGAGTCACCAATGGTTACCGAGTTCCAAGCTACTTAGAATGATTAGTATGGAATGTGCCTCTACTCTTAGCGAGTACATGATGATGCAGAGTATTATAGTGGATGCCGAGTATCAGAAGGTCATCGAGTCAGTTTGTGGAACTTGAGTTTTCTACCATCTGGCCGACTCAGTAATATTTGTTCACTTGTGTTTGGCCGACCCTGCCAGTGTAAATATTGGAATGGTATATATCATTTGAAATGATGAGATGTTGAATATTGTTGGTTGTGTTATGTTGCAATAATTTGAGAAGAGGGAAAGCGAATCACTAGCAAAATAGAGGAATATAGCAAGGTCAACATTGATGCAGAAAAGATATATCCATCACATCAGGTGATCAGAGCACAAAGGATCTTATCAGCAATCAGTTGTAATGAGATCCACTGCTTCATCCTAACAGGTGAATCAATTTGCTAAATCCTTTAACAAGGTAGACTTGACAGTCTTTTGTAAATCTCCTAACAGAGTGCATACTTTATTGTATGTTTGTAAATCCTTTAACAAGGTGGATCTAGCAATCCTACTTGCTCCTAACAGGGCAGATCATCAGAAGTGATCATTGTAAGCCTTAACCGGCCAACTTTATACTACAGTATTGAAGTTTTGTGGGCATCATCCCCACCCCAGTTTTACTTTCTAATTGGAAAGTTTCTGGGTCACCAAATCTGTGTGTTCATGTGTTACAAATGTTTATCTTTTCATGCATACAGTAGATTAGATGGATGAATAGTAAAAATATTATTATGCAGAATTGAATTAAAGTTTTACAGTTACTAATTCACCCCTCCCCTCTCAGTAACCTTTTTAGTTTTGATTATTTCCAACAATTGGTATCAGAGCTTTGTGGTTCTTAGGATAAAGTTTGACAGCTTGAGCAAAGATCAAGGACAATGGAGATATTCAGACTTGACAAATCTATTGAGAATGAAAAGCTAGATCTGGAAATGGCCATGACTCAACTCAAAGAAGCAAAGGAGCATCTTTCTCAATCTCTGAAAAGAAGGAAGGAACTTGCAAGACAAATGAATGATCATCATTATATTGAAGAAAGGATTGAAGACCTTTTACCATCAAACAGTTCAAATGAAGCTAATGAAGCAATCAAGGAACTCCTAACAAAGAATGGTTCTCTGTAGGAAGAAGTAAGAAAGCTCAAAAGAGAACAAGAAATCCAATCCATCAGGCTATGTGAAGTTTTGGAACAGAGAAACAAGGCAAATGAAGACTTAGAGGTAAGAAATAATCAATCCCATCAGCATGAAGATCTTGTAGGTCAACTATCTGATGCAAATGAAGAAATTATGAATCTAAGATATGAGAATGAAAGTTTGAGAAATGATTTAATCACTGAAAGACAAATCAATGCAAGCTTACAAAGTGATTTGAGATCTGAAAGACAAATCAATGAAAGTTTGGAAAATGACTTAAATGTTGAAAAACAAGTTAATGAAAGGATGATAAAATCTCAAGCAAATATGGATCAATTGAATCTGCAAAATGAGCAGAATCTTCATAGACAAAAAGGTAAAGCAGGCCTTGGATACAATGAAGAAGGTGAATCTTCCAAATAGGGTACCCAAAAGAATCAAAAACCTACTTGCAATCACTATGGTAAGTTAGGTCATACATCTAACAGATGTTGGAGCAATGGTTAAGGAAAATTCAATGGTAAATGCTACAATTGCAATCAACATGGTCACAAAGCAAATGAATGCAAAGAAAAACCAAAGTTTGAAGGCAAATGTCACAAATGCAAGAAACAAGGTCACAAGGCATCTGAATGTAGATCCAAAGCATTCAATCCAGCAGAACAGGTTATTAAAGCAATATTTGGTTGGGACTACAATACTTGGTGCAGATGTCACTATTGTGGAGAATATGGACACATTGGAATAAATTGTGCAAGGCATCACCTAAGGAAGAAAGATACTACTATAAGATGTTATACATGTACCGAACTTGGTCATATATCCAAGAATTGCATGAATATAGAAAGAATTGAAGATGAAAAGAAAGCCAGAGCTAACAACATTCGAAAATGGATGAGACAACAGTGGATTCCAAAATCCACCGAGCCAAAAAATTCAAATAATGGCTATGTCACTCAAGAAATGGGTGACTCCACCATTTCTAAATAGACTCATCAGAAGGACCAGGGACTACATCTTCAAGCAATATCCTAAAGCAGTTCCAAAATATAGAAGTGCAAATGACAAATCAGTATTTCAGATACAAGTCATGGTTCACTGTGGTGCATCTACCCAGCAAGGTTGGTTTTAGACTTAACCGAGCTAGGTCAGTAATGTGAAAGGTTTTGTTTGTTCACTGAGTTGCAAGGTTTACTGAGTAAGTCGGTGACTATTTGAAAAACCCTAGGTCATCTCAGCTACCTTCATACCTAAGCATTAATGGCAAAATTTTCATCAAAAAGGCAGAATTTGATCTCATTTTTCACCACGAATTTAGAATATAAAGAGCAAAGAGATCTCCAAGAGCACGAAAGTGAGTTCAAGCGATTTCAAGTGATTTTCCAGCGAAGAATTTGTTTAACGAAATCATTCACTCACTGAGCAGCAATGGCATCCGCAAGCACCGGTAGCAGCAAGGCAAAGAGAGGCTCTGAAATGCTTGTGAAGGGAGTAGAATGGAAAGCACCTAGTTTCAAGCTCGTTCTCGCCATAGCTGAATCGCTCGACCCACATGGAGCCCAATAAAAAATTCCACCAAAGGTACTAGTTATAAACAACATTCGTACTCATTTCAAATGCACTGTTCAAGAAATAGGGACACTAGATATGGATAATGCCCTAGCCGAGTTGTGTGTGGATGGAACCCTCAAACTCGAGTTCAAACATCTGGAAACCAAAGGTTTGACCCATATCCCACACCTACCAAGAAACTTTCAAATGAAATGGATAAGATACATTTTAAGTCGTGTGTATAATGGTTAGTTGTGGTTAGAGCAACCCGTCCTGATAACAAAGAAGATGATTCATAAGATCACGGGTTTGCCAATGTTAAGAAAATCAAAAACCACCAAAACCCTAAGTCGGGATGAACTTCAGAAGTTAACCCTAGTCAAATGGGATGGAAGAGGATTAAAACCTAACAACGTATCTGATGCAGAGTTAGGATTCAGAATTTATTTAATTACTTATAAGATGTATAGTTCTAGCAGATTGAATAGCGTGCCCTATGAGGCTGTAGATTTAGCCTATAAGGGTGTGAAGAAAAACATGGAGTTTGACCTAGCAGATGTGCTACTAAAACAACTTAATTAAAATATGGACAGTATAAGGACCTCAAAAACCAACTCTTGTAAATTTGGTTCTTTGTTAGTTTGCTTATTTTTCTATGTACAAAAGTTTTTCCCTTCAAAAGGTACAGTTGTATGGAGAAAAGATATTCCAGTTTTGTATCAAATAAATGAGTTTGTAGCAGAGATGGGTGAAAATTTTGATAGTATTATTGATAATTATTTTGAAGACTTCAAAAAAAGGATGAATAATAGATTCAGAATCCCTCCTAAGCTTGTTGAGGGCTACAAAGATGATGTGTGCTTCATGGTTGACTGTGACAAGGTATACATTCAGGTAGTCAGACCCCAAGTAGCATGGGTAAAACCTCTTCCTTATGAGGTAAATATTGATGAAGCTAGAGATATCATAAAGGCACTTGTAAATGAGCTAGTAGACCCTAAGCAACAATTTTTTGGAACCTATGAAGAAGCTAAGCCCAGAATTGAGGTTGAAATCAAGCTACCACAGGCCATAAGTAAGGGTAAGAGGAAAATAGCCAAATTGAAAACTTCTACCTGTCCTCTTATGCTCATCGAGGGAAAAGGTGAAGATGAAGAAGATGAAGAAGAAGAAGGAGGAGAAGAAGAAGGAGAAGAAGAATTTGCAGAGGAACAGCCAAAGAAGAAAGGTAAGGTAATCATTACCAAACCTAAAATGAAGCCTACTACAGTGTTTTCTAGAAGAACTAGGAAAGGTAAGAAGAAACCTATACTAGTCAGGCCTACACCCACATTCGAGCAAAGGCTCAAACAACTGGAGGAAGGAGCTGGAATCACAAATTTTAAAACATTGAAATTTGAAACTAGAACTGATGCTGAGAAAATGCAGATTGAGGAGCTGGTACTTAGTAAGATGGGTAAATGGAAATACTCCCCAGACCAGATTGCCCTTCAAATCTCAAAAGAACTACTGGAGAGATTGCAATTGAGATGGGAGTCAGCCACCCAAAAGGTAAAAGATATTTATGAGCAATCTCTGAAGGATCTCCGACCAAGTCTCACTAGAGCAGAAATAAAAGTTGAAATGAAAAACCATGAAGGTAAAATGATGATTAGATTCCACACTTGTTTGATTTTGATTAAAGACATTGAACATGTTGTAAATGATGCTACAAACATGTGGAAAAACATCTATCATCTACATAAGCCCAGTGTAGACCCAATAGAAATCAAAGATGATGACAGCAACAGCGATGATGAGCTTGATAGCATTGCATCCATCACAGTCTCACCAGGAGAGTTGCATGCACTGATGGAAGATAAAGAGGAAGAAGACAAGGAGGAATAAGCTGAAGAGGCAGATAAGGAGGAAGATGATCCAGTCAAAATTGCAGCAGCAGTTATTGCATCCCTTCCTCACTCTCCACCTAAAATTGTGATATCATTAAGGTTGGAGTCAGCTTCAGCAGGTTTGGTCACATCTACATTAGATATATCATCTGCACCTACCACATCTCAGCTCTAGGTATCATCAATGGAAGTGTCTACCAATTCATCTACCGAGCTGCATACCTCCACTTCATCTACCAAGCTGTAGGCAACTTCTTCAGTTACTGAGTCATCCACTACAGTAGTCACCACATCAGAAGTATCTATTACTCCTGCAGTATGTACAGTAAGTTTTCTAGTTTGCTCTCCAATTTTGTCAACTTTAGCTACATTAGCACCAATTTTTGCACCAGTAAGCTCTTCAATTGTAAATATTCCGGTATGCACATCAATTCTAGAAAGTATATCAATTTTGGATACATTTAGCCCCTCTCTTAGTCTTCCTTTAGTTGGTCCCATTCCAGTTTTGACAGCCAGTCCAACCTCATCAACCATTGTCTCTGTTTTCAAAGAAAAAGATGTTAGTACAGTAGAAAAACCAAAGACTCCATTAAAACTTATGCTTATAGGCAAGACAATTGATGAGGATGTAGACTTGGATACTGAAACTATCATTCCAAAGATAGATATGGATACTGCTTCAGTTGATGAACTAAGAAAGCTCAGTCAGTGCATAGAATTGAGGGCAAATCAGAAAAAACTAAGGAATGAGAGAGATAGAGAGTTTAAAATTATTAATGAAGCAAAAAATATAATTACTGAGGCTATAGGTGTTGATGTTGATACTTCTCAAAACATTTTGCTACAATTAGAAGAGGCGGTCAATAAATTCAATGAGGATACCTCCGGTCAAGAAAAGTTGATAGAGAAGGCAGAAAAGAAGTTTGATAATAAGGTGCTTGAGCACATTGCTCAGCACATAGCAATAAAACAAGTTGAATTAACCACAGTTTTGGCCAATATTGAAAATTCTTTTAATAATGTAACATCTCTTTTTGCTAAGCTCTGTGATGTTACCGAGTATTCTAAGGAGATAAGAGAGCAATTGAATAAGATAGATGAGGATCTAAAGGCAAGCACACAAAACCTGAAGCTTGACCCCAGTTCAACCTCATCTCATCACCTTAGGATAAATTTTTTGTCAGAAAAACAAGCAAAATTGCTAAGAGAAGAGTCAAGGATCCGATCTACATTGTTAGATATTTAGAATATGATCCTTCCCATCATGGACACAATGTAGAAGCACATTGCCCATTCAAAAACATTGATCCATGACAACAATTTCTCCATTGTAGACCATGTGATTGAACTCTCTGCAGAAGTTCAAATAGCTCTATCCACATGCAAAATCCTACAAGAGAATTGGGATAAGACTCTGCAACTCACTCTTCAGGTACATTCAGAGTTTATCTCACATTTTGGTGTTTCTATGTAAATACATTTTTTTTTAATTCTTTGGCATTATTGTCAAAAAGGAGGAGAAAGAGATATTTAGAAAGAGTTATTGGTGAGATAAATGTACAAAATGGACAAAGAGAAACTGTAAATAAAAGTCATATAACTCATGTAAATACCTTGTGTATATTGTATGGGGGAGTCATATGTAAGGCAGCCATGTATATTCAACAGAATCAGTTGTCAGTGTGTCAGATATTGTATATAAGTTTTGGCTCATACGTGTTTTTGTCACTAATGCCAAAGGGGGAGATTGTTGGAATTATGATATATTTGTCATTAGTCACAACACTTATTCAATTCTGAATGCTTACCGAGCTCATCACCTAGTCTACAATTCACATCGACCATTCAACGGTTACATTATAAATTCCATAGGTAAATAGTTCATACCAAGCATTCTTTTGGAAACTGATCATATGGGCAGTTCAACAGTATTTACCAAGTTCATAGTGGTTACCATGCAGAAGAGTGGTTAACGAGTAGAACAATGTTCTCCAAGCAGTTAGTGGTTACTGAGCATAACAGTGTTCCCCAAGCAGTCAATGCTCACCGAGTCATCAAAAGAACTTAGTGTTTACCGAGTGATCAAGGTAAACAAAGAACTTAGTGGTTACCAAGTGATCAAGGTAAACAAAGAACTTAGTGTTTACCGAGTGACCAAGGTAAACAAAGAACTTAGTGTTTACCGAGTGACCAAGGTAAACAAAGGAATTAGTGATTACCGAGTAAACAAGGTAAATGAAGGAATCAGTGTTTACCAAGTAAAGAAGGTTATCAATGGATTCAGTTTTTACCGAGTGATACAATATTCATCGAGTCACCAATGGTTACCGAGTTCCAAGCTACTTATAATGATTAGTATGGACCGTGCCTCTACTCTTACCGAGTGCATGATGATGCAGAGTATTATCGTATACTGCAGTATTGAATTTTTGTGGGCATTATCCCCACCCCAATTTTACTTTCTAATTGGAAGGTTTCTGGGTCACCAAATCTGTGTGTTCATGTGTTACAAATGTTTATCTTTTCATGCATACAGTAGATTAGATGGATGAATGGTAAAAATATTATTATGTAGAATTGAATTAAAGTTTTAGAGTTACTGATTCACCCCTCCCCTCTCAGTAACCTTGTTAGTCTTGATTATTTCCAACAATAATATAATATTATTATTATATAATATTATTATTATAGTATAATATTATACAATTATAATATAATAATAATATTATTATTATATTATAGTATTATTATTATTATTATTATTATATTATATTATATATTTGATAATTATATTATAGTATAATTATTATAATAATAATAATATTATATTATAATGTATTATACTGTTATAATATAATGTTTTTATATTATTATAATATTATAATAATAATGTAATATAATTATCGGATATCTGATATTAGATCGGATATCCGATATGGCTCGGCCTTTCCTTCCAGGCTTGGTACCTGGATAGGTGAAAAAAGGTCAGAGCAAATTTTGAAGCACTTTTAGACGTGTTCAAACTCTTTTTTTTTTCACATCGCCACTTTTTGGCACATCATGATCCTACACATACCCTAAGGAAATATTTTTTTTTTATGAAATAATTACTTAACTAATTAGGGATGACATCCTAGATGTTAACCCTAAGTGAGAAAGAGTTAGTTTTTGTATTTAGCCAAGTGCATGATATCTTCAAGGCCGTCTGGACAACTTAATTTGTAAATTGTAAGGGTATAAAGGAAAGATTACAATATGTGAAGAAGTGCGGAAGTTGTAAGATATATGCAAACTTTATGTGATGTAAATTATGATGTAAGATTAGAGGATTGTGAGTTATGTGATGAGCAGTAGTGATATATCAGATATTGAAGATATAAACAAGTAGTAAGAGGTTTTTCTATCTATCTTTCTCTATCAAGGAATTGCATTGTAAGTTACATGTTTGGATAGTGAGCTCCTCTTTTACATTATTATATGTGTGTGTGTGTGTGTGTGTGTGTGTGTACCAACTCCTAATAGGGTTGAAGAAACTCCTAAGAAGGTTGAGGCTTCTAACAAGGCCTAAGTCCTCTAACAAGATTCAAGACACTATACATATGTAATAGAATCCTAATAGGGTTAATATTTTTAACCAGATACTTTTGATTAGTGGATCATTTTGTGGGTACCATCCCCAATGAGGTTTTCCCTTGCCCACGGTTTCCCTAGTTAACAAAATGTGGTGTTATGAGTTCTCTTATTGCATGGTTATGTTTACCATTTAGCATTGTTAGTTTACTTTCTTATACAAGTTATGAGGCAATTAATAATATCCACTTTTGGGCTAAAGTTTGTAGTATCCTGATTCACCCCCCACACCCTCTTAGTATTCACTATTTCTAACAAAATCAATACCCATTCCTTAAGTAACATGGTTTATACAACTAGAAATATATAGCAATAAAAAATATGTTCATTCAGATAGTTGTAAAGTGATTCTTTGGTAGTAGTTTTGGTTGTGATCTAGTGGCACATTAAATATGAACAAGTTCAATTTGATTTTAATTGAACCCAATGAAAGTTTAACTTGGTAATTATGTAACCATGTGGCAACTATGTATGGTGGGCTTGAAAAATATGCAAAGCGCATGAATTATTGTATGTTCAGCAATAAAAAATAATAATTTTTTATTTCTTTTTTTATATTTTGTAAACCCTACGCATATTGATCACCATTTTAAAGTTTGAATTTCTAATTTAGAGCATGTTATGTTGATTTTGATTATGGGTTTTTAGTATGTTGAAAATAAAACGACAAGGAATATTTTGATAGTCATTTTTTGTAGAAATCACATGATTTGAGTAGGTATTTTTCGGTTGGTTTATTTGGCTTCAAAGAAATTATGGTAAATAATGTGGTACTATCATAAAATATTTCTATGAATTAATACTAATACATTTATTGATTTTCTATGTGTTGTTGGAAACTCTTTTTTTAAGAGATTAATGAAAATACAAAAATTTGTACATCTTGGATGTGGTTGATAAAAAGAAAGGTTTGAAAAGTTTTTCCACAAGCTACAATTATGGTTCATTAAAAACCCTCATTCTAGAAAGGTTTTTATTTTGAAGAAACAAGTGTGGTTTCAACACCATGAGGTAAAGTAAAACAAGTATTACATTTTTATATAGAAATAGAAAAATTCATAGTTTTGAGACAAACAATTATGTCTAACAATATTAGTTTTTGGGTCTTTTTTATTCACTCTTGTTAATCATTCTTCAATTATACTTGAAGAAATTATTCAGTTTCATAGATAATGAAAGGAAGATTGTGGATATTTTCAATTTTCTAGGTATGATTCGATTGATTCAATTCTTTGACGACATAAATAGTTTTCAAAGTTAATGAAAACAATTTTTAAATGACATGTTTATTTTTTTAAATATAGGACAAGTCATTTGATACTCTAATAAAGGTTTTGTTAAAACAATTTAGTTGCATTTGACAGTTATAACAAGTTTGGTTGATGAATAGTTTCTTTTTCGATAGCTTTCTAGCTCCATAATTAATTTTATACATAGTACTCTAATATAAAAAGACGAAAGGCTGATGGTTTGTGACAACTACTCTCACAAGTTCAACAATTTTTGGTGATCAATTATTCTTCAATCATGCCAATTGTAAAAAATGAAGTTATATTTTTGCACTTATGTTTATACCCTAGAATAGGGTTGGAGAATCTATAGAGATGAATATTGGTCATGTTTCTTATAATATTTCACTTGTCTATTTTTCTTAATTAGAGGGTTTGTGAATATTCAGTTACAAAAATAGTTGTTACTATTGTTAAAATAGTGAAAGACATTCTTAATGTATCCCTATATAAGGGAGTATGCAAAGTAAAGTGAATAAAAATGAGCATATTCATACTTTCTTAGTTGTGGAACATGAGTATGTATTGAAAGAAAATACATACGATTATATGTTTGCATGAATACATAAGCTTGAAATGTATTTATGTACTTATGTAATCTAACATATCAAATATTGTAATGAAAAGAAAGGGGTTTAAGCTCATTGCAGTTGGAGTTGCAAAACATTGTAATGGAGTTGGTGCTCAATAAAGATAATAGGTTTGGAGTAGTTTTTCTCCCTATGAAGAAACCAAACTAGTTTTTTAGGGTTTCCCACTCTGCATAAATCATGTGTTATGTGATGTTTTTTTCTGACATGTGTATCTTCATGCTGTGATGCACTTCTGCCTATTTATATACTTTTATATCTTCAATTTTCTTTATGGTTGCATGTTCAAACACACTGTCATGGTTTGTGTCTCTCTATTTCAGCACATGTTTGGCATCATCAAAGTCATCTTCTCTTATTGTATTTCAATATGTTCACTATTCACAAACTAGTTAGTGTATAACATTCTAAAGATTGGTCATGATTTTTTGGATAATCATTTTCATTTTTCAGTCAAGTAATACATGTACTTCACTAGTCTAGTATTTCTTGTCTTGATATATAACACTATCAAAAGTTACAAAGAGTCTCATTTGAAAATAAATTTTCTCACTCTGGTTCATCCCCTAACCCCTCAGAGTGAATCCACTTGCAACATAGCCATCATAGACTTCTTCACATAGACAACTTGATCTTTGAAACAAACTAAATAAACATAAATTAAACTCCCTAAATAGTAGAGCATGCATGATCAAATTATTTGATATTGACTATTCAAGTAGTGAATTCTAGATATACTACTCATGCTTTATTAGGAATAACTAAAGTTCATGAATGGTGCAAGATTAAATAAAAAAACTACAAAAAACTAACTCTAACTACCATTATTTTAGAAATTGAGAGATTCATGGTAGAAATGTGCGGTCAGAGCATCAGTTTGCTACAAACCAATCAATGTAATACAAAATAGTTGCATTAGTTCAGATAATTATGCTAACATTTATTTATATGATTTTCAAACCATATTGTTATTTTGAAAGTAGATTCAAATTAAATTACACTCTTGTTTTTGGTACATTTCAATTTTACATATAGCCATCTTCAATATGTAAGATTGGTTTCCTCAAATTTTAGAAAAAAGGCAAAGGGAGTGTTTTTTTTTCTCACATGAAGTATTTTTGCGTGCTCTCTCTCTCTCTCTCTCTCTCTCTCTCTCTCACACACACACACACACACACACATGCGCACATGTGTGTACACACATACTGATATATCAAATACGTCATCAACCAAGTTTCATTGTGCCTACCTCAACTATGCTTAAGTGGGGTGCTAGTGTATATTTATTATCTCATGCATATGGATAGTCACACATGCATACAAGCATCTAAAAGTATGATAGTTAATGTGATTCAGTGTATACTTTATTCTATTTTGTAGTATTGTGTTTTTAAAATTTTACAAAGTATACATTTTCTTATGTCTTGTGACACAATTGATATCCATACATTTTCATTTTTCTTAAGAATAGAAGGAAAATATATCATCTTCACAATAACCTACTTCATAATTATTAGAATATGACTTCAAACTTTAAATTCTCATTAATAAAGAATGTCTAAACTTGATAATTAAGAGAGACATCGTGAAGAGTATAAACGTGGGAGATCCCTCAAACATTCTAGCAAATGAAATTTATTAACAAGTATTGCAGAGTGTCTCCGTATTGTCCAACCCTATCTCAAATGGAATAATTATTATAAACGTGGGAGATCCCTTAAACATTCTAGCAAATAAAATTTATTAACAAGTATTCCATAGTGTCTCCGTATTGTCTAACCCTATCTCGAATGGAATAATTATTTACAAAATAACTTCATCTACTTTAACTTTTTCTGATAGAAGTGGAAAGGTACCTATTTGTTGTTACTTAGTTGTCACAAATTCTACTTCCTCTATTTATCTTGGTGGATTACAAGACCTACTTTGCCTACTGGGAGGAGATAAAGTAAAACAGACGTTGACAGTGGTTGACCGAGAGGGGTTTAAACCATTTTCACTTCATCAAGATGTTTCCCAAGGGAAGAGCGTACAAATTCACCTAATTCGGATGTTTTCTAACGTTTTCACAGCGCAGTTCGAAGAGCTAAAAGATGGAGAGGACATCTTTGTTGTTAGAAAATTGAAAAAACAAGTTTTGGACAATAATATATTCAAATCTAACACAGCCTTTTATATGCAAATCTAATTTCAAAGCTATTTTTGTCTCACATGAAAGACCTGATTCTGAGAGTATCGCTGGTAAATGAATTAGTAACAACATTTAAAGAGAACAAATTTTCACAATCCATTATATTGTGCTAGTATGTTTCTGGATTCGATTGTGTTAAGATTTTTACCATCAACGTTTCGAATCACACTACGTGATCCATCATCAGGATGAAGAGCAAGAGAAGCACAAAAGTATATTCGATGATGATGGATCATCATATACTTTTGTGCTTCTCTTGCTCTTCATCCTGATGATGGATCACGTAGTGTGATTCGAAACGTTGATGGTAAAAATTTTAACACAATCGAATCCAGAAACATACTAGCACAATAGTAACAACATTTCAAGCAATATTTAGTGGTTTTTTTGGTGGAACAGAGCTGAGCCAAAATATCTAGCAGTAATCGTAAGCAAGTATCATAGAGACGTAATATCGTGTGGGCTACACGGCGTGATGTTTACTGAAGACCTGTGTAGTTCAACTCAAAGCCAAAGATGGAAAGAAACAAAAACGTCCTGGAGAAAAATCAGAACACCATTTAATGAAAATTTTCTGGCGTTTTATAGAGTTACGCACGACAAACGTTGAAATTTATGAAGAGTTCTCTGACGGCATAAGATGCCAACTCAGTGAGCGTGTAGTTTGTGGCCAGGTTCGACGCTTCAGCATTTTCTTTTAACTCTATAAATTTAACCATACAACTCCTGTATATAATCAGTTCTTTCTTCTCATGAAATTCTGAGAAAGTTTAGAGAAGTATTAATGGCGCATTATAAATTGACACTCATGTTTTTCGTTATCTTCCTAAAGTCTGTATTGGCTCACAATGATCTTCAATCTGCATGCAGCTCGACCTTGGAGCCGCAATTTTGCATGTCTACCTTGACGTCGTTTGAGGAGTCATGGGAGGGAGGATCCAGAGATCTTTCAAGAATTGCTCTCAATGTGAGCATGGATGAAACTGCAAAAGTTATAGAGTTGGTTTCTGAGTTGGTTAAAGGGGCACCCAATCAAAACCAGCTCGTTGCTCTTCAAGATTGCGAGGAGCTGTTGGATATAACATTGGATAATTTACAGAACTCAATGTCCAAGGTGACCGATTCTACCAGTGGTTCTTGGAATTGGAGGCAGTCATCGGATGTTCAGACTTGGCTTAGCGCCGCCATTGCCAACCAGGTTACCTGCTCGGAAGGTTTTCTTGAGACCAGCGGAAGTCAACAGACAGAGTTGACCAGCAGTTTGCATAATGTATCGCGCCTTCTGAGTAATTCTCTGGCTCTGGTGAAGAACATTTCTGTTGTGGGAAGACATACAAAAAGACGCTTGCTTTCTCATCTGCGAGGAAAGGGCAAAAAATTAGCTGATGGGTTTCCCTTCTGGTTGTCTTCTACGGATCGGAGAAGACTTGTAGAAGATGGTCGTTCTTTCGGTGATGAGATGGTTACCGTGGCAGGGGACGGAAGTGGGAATCACACTACGATTACGGAAGCTTTGAATGCTGCTCCGAACAATAGCTTGGGGAGATACGTTATTTATATAAGGAAGGGGGTGTACCAGGAGTATGTGGAGGTTCCCAGTTGGAAGACAAATATTATGATGGTGGGAGAGGGGATAAATGTCACCGTGATAACTGGCAGAAGAAGTGTTGTAGATGGATGGACCACGTACCACTCTGCAACAGTGGGTAAGTCGACTCATTTTAAATTTCATTTTGTTTTGGTTAAATATTTGATTTGGGTGGGGTCTGGTTCAATTGAGAAAGTTTCTGCATTTTGTATTAGGGGAGACTCTGCTTTCTCCCACCCAAGTGACATTGTAAGGAATGCTTTGCAACTCTAATCTCATTGATCCCGTTAACCTTTGAATTTTTTCAATTTTCTTTTTCTTTTATGGATTGAATATTTGATTATAAAGATCTGCGTTTAACTATTATAAGCTCTTTACAAGTGAACATATCAAAAATAATATATGCAAGATCAACATTCAATGCATAGAAAATTACTTTTATTTAGAAGCAATTTTTATGTTAGATTTATTAATAATGGAAGATAGAGAGCCATGACTTAGAATTTCACTTAAAATGTTGTATATAAGAAATTGAACTTGAGTCTAAACAATAGACTTAAAAATTCCAGCCAATCAAAGTTCAACTACTTAGACAAATATTATATCTATTTATATATTAATTTTTATAATTCAAATTACATATTAATAATATATCATACAAATACCTTAATTATATATTTATAAGTTATTATATTAAAAAAAAGTTTCGTACTTCAATAGTCTACAACACAACTGTAAGTTATGAGCTTCTAAGTCAACTTTGACTATTTAACACTTTTAGCTTAAGAATCAAGTCTTAATGTGTGTTGTTTAAGTCATCCACCACTGCCTCATCTCATCTACTTGAACTTATAGATGCAAGAGGGCCAAATAAAATATTGTATATTATATAAGAAATATTTTTTAAATTAATGTAAATTTAGAAACAATTGTAAATATTTACATAAAATTATGTATATTTTTTAAAATTTATAATTTTGGTGTTTATTGCATTAAGATTTCTACATTTATCTTGTAGTTGAACTAGATCATGAATATATTTAGTTTGTTATTGTTCACAATCAAATTCTATGGTTTATTATTGAAGAAGATAGTAAGAAAAGAAAATTGATTGTAATGTTTGACCCATAAAGTTGGTATGAAAAAATCTACAAAAATTTAGAAAAAAAAATATTGATCATTTATGAACTTCCAATATTTTATTAATTTGACTTTATAAAATGTTTTACATCAACATTTCAATCCACAGTTATAAACTAATATTTATCATCTTAACGAAGGTGATTATAGAAATCTTATACAATAAATATAGCAATAAAGATTTAGTACCTAAGTTATTGCTTTTATTTTAATTGATTTCTACAAATACACTGCTTCGATGAGTTGTACTGAAGAAAATAACATGATTTCTCGTATCAAAATTTCAATCCACACTTCCTAAATGTGAGTGCAGCCGTGGTCGGGGTAGGCTTCCTGGCTCGCGGAATAACATTCGAAAACACGGCAGGCCCAGAGAAACATCAGGCCGTTGCTCTGAGATCAACCTCCGATCTGTCAGCCTTCTACCGTTGCAGTTTCATCGGTTACCAAGACACTCTTTACGTCCACTCATTCCGTCAGTTCTACAGGGAATGTGACATCTACGGCACCATAGATTTCATATGCGGGGACGCCGCAGTGGTGTTCCAGGCATGCAACATCCTCGCCAGAAGACCCATGCAAGGCCAGGACAACATTATCGCAGCCCAAGCAAGAACCGATCCAAACGAGAACACCGGAATTTCAATCCAATACTGCACCGTTACTGCAGCGCCAGATCTGCAGGCATCAAATCAGAGGCTGTTTCCAACATATCTGGGGAGGCCGTGGAGACAATACTCTCGCACAGTTTATATCAAGTCACATTTAGATGATGTCATTTCCCCAGCTGGTTGGGCTGAATGGTCGGGAAATTTTGCTCTGAGTACGCTTTACTTTGGAGAATATCTCAACAGAGGACCCGGCGCAGGAACTTCACAACGAGTTAAATGGCCCGGTTACCACACACTGAGCTACGATGATGCACTGACTTTTACCGTCTCTAATTTGATCGCGGGGGACACATGGCTCAATAATGTACCTTTCATTCGCGGCATCATTTAGAACGCTCCTCGTCCCCACCCGTATTTTATTATTATTGATTTTATCTGCATTGTGTGGTGATGTATGAAAACTTCTTCTTAAGAATTTAGAAGTAACATATATTTGATGGAGTCCGTGGGCATGGCCCAGCTGCAAAGATAATCAGGGAATAGACTCTTCCTCTTTTAAATATCTTCTTGTATTTTAGTCTACAAATGGATATTCACGCACTCAATGAATGTTCTCTGTCTCGACTCTCTCGTCTCTACACTGTCAAAATATCTTAGCTGTAGACGACTAAAGTTACCATTTCAGTGTCAATCAATATTTGATTGAGACCTCGATTGCAATATTGCCGACACTCCATTATGGCTTGTGGTTTATACCATTGACCCTGGTTTATTAACCTACTAAAATTCAATTATTCTGAAGAAATGAAGCGAAAATAATAATTTGGAGTTTATTAATAAATAAGTCATTTATTTATATTTTTATCAATTAATTTTTTTATGATAATCTTTATTCTTTTTATAATGGCTAAGAGTTTCATTTGTTCACATTTTTATTAATTAAAATGGTTGTAGTGCATAGTTATTAGAGTATCTTTAAGTAGGTATTGGTGATATTTTGAAATGATCATTTTTATTCTTAAATACCTAATAAATTTTACAATATATATTCTTAATTGACACATGAAAAAAATAGCTATGAGCAATTAAATTACATTAGAGAAAGAGACTATATTCTACATTAGTTAATTTTTAGTACATACAAATCATATTATTTAAATATATCTATTTTTTAAATTATTTTCCTCTTATACAAAATTTTAATTCTAGTTTTTACAATTAAATTATTTGTATTTAATTTTTAAGCTTCATATCATTTATGTATTGTTTATTTTGAAAATATTATTCGAAAAGTGAATTGAAGGGTGAACTTTTGTTCTATAATTGAATCCAACAATGGAGAGTTATTAATACATAAAAGTGTTGCAAGATATGCACATTTTAGTTTCAATATTTTCCATTAAAGCATCTCATTGATAGTTATAGATTTCTCTATGCATCAAAGATAAAGTTAGAATACCATATACACTTGGAATACTCTCTTTATTACAAATAAATCATGTAGCTAATAGCAATCACACTCTATTACATAAGCTTGTACCCTATTAAATCTAAATAGGAAGATGAACAAGCAAGAGTTCCATATTCTCTTGGAATTCTGTCTATATTAGAAATACATCATGTAGTTAATAGTAATTGCACTATAGTACTTAAGAGTACACCCTATTTAACCCAAATAAGAAGATGAACAAATCCCATTTGAAATTGTATATAGACTACATGAGGTGGCCCAAGATAGCTCTTCTTGAGGATTTCACTATATGTTCAAAACATTTTTCCATTGCAGCTTCTTGTTAATTAGCACTAGGCTAAAAATGAGTATCCATTTTCCAAAGGAGAGAGATCACTTGAATATTTAAATGAGCCACACAATTCTTATAATAGTTTTTTTAGTATGAACTTCTGATGGAATCCTTTTCGAAAGCTTACACTAGACGATTTTATGTTTATAGAGCTCCATGTTTTTGTACGAGCATGTTAATGATACATATTGGTAATTTTAGGATGCTGTCTGATGTATGCAAGAGATCACCATTTCTTAGTTAAGTATTATGAGAAGTTCATATTCTTATGTTATATAATTTCCTTATTTTCGATAGGCAACATTTTCTATACTTGGTACTGAGACATCAGTAACATCTATTTGTTAACATTGCAAAATATGATAGTTCCCTTTATATAAAATAAATTTCTTATAAATTGTTATTTATAAAATATGAATTAATAAATTTATTTAAAAATTATACAATTGAATTCTGATACGAATTGTTTGACAGCGCCTATGCAGCCAACTGAATTCCCTTGAATAAATCATTTTTAACAATTTAATAATTAGTTTTAAATTTATTTGAAAAAGGTTTGTTATTTTTTATTTATTAAACATATAAATCCGTCCGCTAGTTAGCCACTGGCCAATTGTTCTGGCACTTGTTGCCATGGATAGGCATGTGCATCCATGCCCTCCATAGCATCCTCCTATCACCCGTACTCAGTCGCCAGTCACGTCAACGAGTTCCTTCTGCCTCTGCTCCTATACTGGCTGCAAAAACAAACCAAACCATCGTTCTGTCAATCGAATTTATGAATTTCAACTGTTACATTTGCAATCAACGAATGCAGCACGTAATAGGATGGTTGGTGAGAAAAATTGGAGGTAAAACTGCTGAATTCAGATTCATCATCTCTAATGGGCAAAAAAGGTTAACATATTGTGTCTAGAAACTTCAATGGCGATGTCTGCATCTAGAAGTGCAATCGACTTTCAAACAAAATAATCTGAAAGGGCGAACAATAGGGGCTTGCTGCGAGAGCACAATAGAGGCTTGAACAAACTTTGGAATAGTGATTTTGTCTGCTGAATGAATGTCTATACAGTAGAGTAAATCACCTCTTTCTTCTTTTTATTTCCACGTATTTTGATTCCTAAGCTTCTCAGTGTGTAGAAACAGCTAAGCTTTCAATCTTCTATTGCTAGCTATTGCTATGACAAAACCCATCTTTGCTGATTTTGTCTGCTGAATGAATGTATAGCTATCACATTTTAATTAGCGAATTTTGTATACTGAATGAATGTCTGCTGGTTGCTGGCCATTGCTATGGAAAAACCCACTTTTGCTGATTGCTATCACATTTTAATTAGCTCATTTTGTCTGCTAAATGAATGTCTATACAACAGAGTAAATTGTCTCTTTCTTCTTTGCATCTCCACATTTTCTGATTCGTAAGCTTCTCAGCATGGAGAAACAGCTACGCTGGGCCTTTCAATCTTCTATTGCTGGTTATTGCTATGACAAAACCCACCTTTGCAGGTCAAATATTTTAATATTTTTATTTAAGTTATTTCAAAAGTGATTATTTAGTTTTTTTATTAATATTTTATAATAAAAAATTATTATGACTTAATTTTTATGTCATACATTTTTAGTCAAATTGATTGTCAAAGTGGAGATATGCTAATTTTCGAAGTGGAGAAGTGCTACTGTCAGCCTAATTGATTTGCAGGTACCAATGTTTTTTAAATATATTTATCATGTATTTTGATTCTTATTATATATTTAATAATTTTGACATATATATTGTTTCTTTTATATAAATTTGAATATATTATGTATTTGTTCTTAAATATATTATTCATTTAAAATAAAAAATTAATAAATAAATTTTGAACTTTTAATGTAGTCAGAATTTATATCTTTCCATAGTTTTTATTTAAATATTTTGAATTTTGAAATAAAATAAGATAATAAAAAATTTCTATACATTTTCATTATCTTAAAACAATTTTGAAAATCTAATGTAAAAATTGATATTGTATTTGTTGATCTATTCCTCATTATTGAGCAAAAATTTAAACTAATTCTACTAAACTTTTTTTTTAAATTATATTAAAATCTTAATAGCATTTAAATATTAATTTAGAAAAATATATAATAATTAATAAATTAATTAATTAAAATATTTTTAAAAATTTGTTAGAATTGAAATAATGAAAAGTAAGTATTGTGGTAGAACTAAAAAGGAAGAATATAAATGGTTAGTAAAAAACTTCTTTAACTATTAAACTTAATAATATAGACACTTGTTTTTTAGATAATTGTAGTCATTTTTATTTTGCAAGTGAGATAGTATCCTTAAGGACTAAATTTTTAAGTCCTTTGAAAGTGAATTTCTCTTGAATGTGGATGGCTAGTTATATAGCATGTTTATTAAATTTTAGAAAAATAAACTATTAATTTGATTTAATTGGATGATTAAAAAGGATTGATATATAGGAATATACAAAATGTTTAAATATAATTAAATCAATATTTCATAAATCAATAATATTGTGATAGCAAAAACCACACCTTAATGTAGTTTATCATTTAATACGAGTCAAATTTTAATACATTTACATACTTATAGTTATATATAAGATAATTTATGCACTCAATCACTATTGGAGAAAATTTCTTGAGGTTATTAATTTAAGTGGTAGTAGGGGCTATATATGTTTGAGATAAATTTAAGTCCTAAATTTCAATGTTATGTTTATATTAATGATCAATGTTATTAGTTTTTATTTGCATGTTTATATTTCTAGTTTGGGTAGAACGAAGAGACATGCATGTCAAATTTTTACAAGATTACATACAAGAAAGTGTTAAAATAAATTAAACCACTAATCAATTTTATTTTCTAACATGTGTAGGTATCTTGAAGCCATTTGCAAGTCAAACGTGGTCAAAAAAAATTGTTTCTTCATATTGGACACCATAATTCAAGTAAGTAGGTTTTTCTTCAATCTTTATATTGTATTTAGTTGAATATTGATATTAATTTTATAAAAAAAATTATAATTTGATATTTAGATATTAATTTTTTTATCATGTTAAATTACAACCTCCCTACTTGAAGGAAAATGGTGACTTTATCTTTTCAACTATAGATTTTTAATTGTGTCTCTTCTTTTTATTCCACAAATATACAATGACAGTTATTCTTCTATCTACAAGCTAGGTTGACACCATTATAAACATTTATATCTTAGATTCACACCACCAACTCATAGTACTCAGTCACATAACATCTTTAGACACAAACATGTCTTAGGTTCATCATCACACCATCTTCATATGTATCCATTATACATTAGGTCTTAGGTTTCACTTAAATCTAGATAGGTTTGCATTTCCTATAGACTATAAAGACTGCTTCTACAAAACAAATGCCACATCAGCAATCTCCATAAAATGCAAAAATTTCAATGAGAGTCAAAGTCTTTTGAATATTGACGAGTCAACATAAGTTGATTAATGATAATTAACTTTAACAAAATGATACGTATACATATATCCTCATTTTAAAAAGAACCATAATTTTGTACTAGATTACCAATACTAGATACCAGATAGTCGATACCAGATTGTCTAACCATGACGACCAAGTTGAAATGAGCTCCAGAACTTGTCTAAGAACACAAGGGTGAGAATGTTGTAAGAGTGCTTTATCACCCTACCACGAAGCTATTAAGCTTCCCTAGAATCTTTCTTGACATGAAAGATACCCAGCCTAGCAACGAGGCAATCTAAACTAGTAAAACTTTGAAGAGTAATGGAATTGTGTAGTAACAAAAAGTCATATTCTAAAATTAATATACTACACAAACATTCCCAATAACCACATACTTAGATCAATATCCATCTTATCATAATTAAAAGAACTTATCCTTATTTCCAATTCACATCATACCATCATATATGCATGTGAAACATGTAAAATAAGAATCATGAGCAATCCATAATATGACATCCACAACAAGCCATGTGAAATCATTTTAACATCATAAAACAATTTTATCAAACTATCATCTTCATCATCAAACCTTGTAAAAGAATGATTTTTTTGACATTCTCTACATATAAAGGAAGGTAAACATCCACTTGGTTAACAAACATGTCAATTTCCTAATACTTCCTCTATTTATTCATATAGGTTGATAAGCCATTTGCTTCAAGAACTCTAATTATTGTAAAAATAGTGATGATAAAATACTCACTCTTCTAGGCTAATGGTAGCTTCTATATTAAATATATAGCATGTACACTATTTCAAACCATTCCTTATCCCTACTCAGGATCAATAGAGACCTCACTAAACTAAACAATTAGATTGCAAATCCAATATTGAATAAATACATATTCCAAATTATGAGGAATCTTGATCACAAGTGTCTTATAGATTAATACCCTAAAACAATAAGAATTGATTGATAGAAAGTATCTTATCCACTATTATTGTCAATTCTATAAGAGAACATTAAGGAAAAAGAATACATCACCTTATATAAAACTTCACAATTTTCCCATTTACTGATAATTTCTATTAAAAAAATACACATGTTTGAAAGTTAAGTAGCTTGAAAAGAGTAAAAAGTCTTGGGTGCACTCATAAATTCAAGAAAAACACCAACACAAGAATGCTCAAGGCAAGTCAAGGAAAATTTACTAATCATCAGCACGAATATCATTCCCTTTCACATGCAATTTTGTGTTGAAACAAAAACATGGAATCATTAGTTTGTACAAGAAAAAGGAAAGGAAATATTTGCTAAAAAAATGGTTTGGTCACACAAAACGTCCACTAAATGAATATTAAGAGCATGTATTTAGTCATGACATAATGACTACTATTTATGGTTCTATTTTATTTTGGCCCTCAGCAAGGAAGAAATGTTCCAAGGATTATCACTATAAAACATACACAGAGTAATAATGTTTCTCAAGAATTAAAGAAGAATTTTCCATTTCAGCATGAACCCGAACTCCAACACTTATGTTGGGACTAAAAATTGCATGGTCAATTTTCAATACCATTGAAAAAATCAAGCCCTTAAATGCTTTTAAAATGCATATGTACCTGGTTGTACCTGGCTGTACCATTGAAGCCCCAGAGGTGTTCAATGTTTCTAACACCTTCCATTAAGCCTGTCTACCTGTTCCATGAAGTTAAAACATCATTTCGAGCTATTTGGTGAAGTCCTATTTTGAGCTAGTGTTAAATCTGCATTTTCACCTTAGTGTCAAATAGCGACAGGAGGCTATGTTTGCAACTGAATATCTCACACCCAAAAATGTGTCATGATTAGCCACTTTGGGAATGTCTAGTATCCATACCTGAGAACCTATGTTTCAAATTTTGAGTCATTTCGAGTCCATTTGACTAGGTTCTGAATCCCTCAAAGTTGGTCAATTACTATTTTCATTCATTTGCACTTTGCACACTTTTCTGAGAGGCCCTGTTTGACGTACTATAACTTTTGACCAGTTGACCCAAGTGAGAATATTCTTTCTACATCATACTCTAGGGGTCAGAAACTTTATGCATTCCAAATTTGAGCTTATGACGAATCCGTTTGATCAATTTTCAAACGCGATTCCATTTGCAATGTTTAAAGTTTCACTGGCAGTTAGAACTGCAGATTGATCGGGAGCCCTGTTCGAGATGTCATATCTTTGTGCTTGTGATTGGTAGGATCGAATGGTTTGTTTTCCTATGTTCTACTCTAAAAATACTATAAGTGTGTCAGTTTTTAAGCTTTGACGAATCCATCTTCACACTTTACCAGGGTCATTCCATTCACAAAAAAATGATATTTCACTGATGTCCTATGTCTTGCAAATCCAGGTAGTCAACTTTGCGCCCTTGCCAAATTTGCCCCATGATTCGTCATGAGCCAAAATTGTAGAATCATACCTTACTCATGGCAAAGTACCAGTGTCCTAGTTTTCAGAACCTCAAGTGCCTATTCGTCTAGTTTTCCAGACCATTTTCAAATGCACTTTCTAGTTTTCTAACATGTTTATTTGCATGTGAATTTAAGTTGGCAACTTTGGAGGTCGATATCTTTTGACCCTGATGTCATCATGCAACAAGATCTGGTAGGCCTGTTGAACATGTTAGAGAGAACAAAGATCATAAGTTTCAGAGCTTGGTCAGTTGTTCGGGTCAATTTTTGAGACTAGTCAAATGATCTCCTAATGCAAGATTAACAGTTTGTAAAAGCTACAGAGGAGCCCCATGAGGCCAGAGATTAAAATCACTCCACACTGAGCAAGGAGGATTTTCAACGCATAAAAGGAAATGAGCTTGTGAAGGAGAAGTTTTATGTGGCTAGAAAAGGGGAGACTCTTATGCTAGAAGAAGTCCACTGAAAAGGATTTGATTTAGCATATTTGAGGATTTTTTGAAACTCAACATCAATAATCAAATGCTTTTCCCCTTTCATGTTGAAGAGCTATAATAGAATACCCTCACTCAGCTCCTGAGATTCATAGCTCTGCATTTAGCTATTGTAGATTCATGTTATTTCATGAGTTATTAGGAGAAATAAGGGTTTTTATCTGCTTTACATTAGATTCAGTGTATGTTTTGACAACTGGTACCATATAAAAAATCTATAGGTATACCCGCCTAGGTTTTGCAAAGCCTGAAGTGCAGAAGGAGTATAGCCTTATAGTTGGCCCAGGTTCTTGGTGAAGTGTGTCCATTATTGGAGATAGCTGCCCATAGATGCATTCTTGCCTTGCATACTTGGTTGTTTAAACATTGTTAAATCAGGAGCCAACAACTTATACCACAACAATTTGGGTTTAGAAAGGTATGCAACTATATAATGTATAAATACACATATGGTTAGAACACCATTTTGAGGTAACTACAACCCCCTTTTCTCTATAGTTTCTTTATCAAAAGGATTCTTTTTGGAGTTAAAAAGATTAATACTTGTTCAAGAAGGGCAATCTCAGGTTCTAACCTCATCACTATGTCCTGATAATCAAGGCTTAACCACAAGATTTCATCACCCATTCACTGAACCAAATGCAATAGTTCTATGGGTCAGTATAGCTAACACATATGCAAAATGGAAATAACGAGTCCTGGCTGAAACCTAGAGTGCTAGGAAGAAAGCTACACACCTTTCTATTAACCCTACTTTCACCTTTTCCAAGAAAAAGAAAAAGACTATAGATAATACACTATTATTTCTAATCATTGCCAATAAGGAAACAATTTCAAATCTCTTAATGTCTAATACCAACAAGCTGTTGACAGATGTCCAAATCTTAAGAATTTTTCTATCATTCATTCTTATAATTTAACGAATTCAATAAAATAAATTCCTTTTTGTGCTTTAGTTAAGATGAACAATACCAAATCATGCACCATACAAAAATATTGCAAAGCTTCCATAAAGCAAAGGAACCTGTGATTTGAAAAAACTCGATGCCCTTGCCTTCCAACTCCACTTCTTTCTTCTGAGACCCCAATCTCTAGCCGCTACTTGCTACATAATTTATCCCCATTACCACTTCTTGATTGTGCATGGTTAAGTATAATTTCGTATTTGATAATAATTCTTCCCACTATCACAATAGTTTTTTTTTAAATTTTATGATTTGAAGTCAAATTACACGTGGAAAAAGATTACCTATTTAATTGGTACAAAAGGAAATAGGTTGTGACATAGATTCATACCTACCTTGATCAAATCTTCAAAAACATTAATATTCTACATTCATATTGTTGTCATCCTTTGTTTTTCCATTTCATCATAAATATTTATCTTTTATATTGAGGACAGTATCATAATATCCAAGTTGTGATAAAACCTCTTTATAGACATCCATTTCTTAGGTTGGATAGTTACATACACCATCATAACATCCGCATACATATCCAACATCAAATATAGACTATCTTCATAAACATCTATTTTAAATTAAGTCTTCATTAACTTAACTCAAGATATTGGTTCGATCACCATCCATTTTGTTATCATCTTTTGATCTTGTCATTTTTTTCATAAGTGTTGATAGGTTTAGAAAACCATTGTAGTATATGCCATTATATTTTAAAAATCATATTAGCTTTAGAATTTTATAAATTCCATGAAGGATTAAACATGTAGTTAATTGTTTGAAGTATGTCTAACATATGTATTAACTTCACTGAGTGGGCCCATACCTAGAATGATTTATTTTTTATACATGATATGCTTAACAATGGTGTTTATATGATTTTGATAAATGCAAAAATATATTTTGTGGATATCAATATATAGATATAATGACATCTCTATAGAACTTTTTATGTATTTAAATAACATATCTAGGCCCTCTAACAATATTCATATTATTCAGGATGGGTAGAAAGAATAAATGGGAATCACTTATCAAGCTAGATGTGCAAGACATCCCTAATCAAGGAAATCATTTTTCAAGTGATGAACTTGAATGGACACCTATTGGCAATGCTAATAACCACCAAATAGACTTGTGTGCGGCTATCCCTCTTGAAAGATTCCCTCACTTTGTGAAAGGTGAAGGTTTATTAGGTGACACAAAAACAACTTTTATACGAAAAAAACATGAGGAGCATATTATGGAAGAACCTTCTAACCACACCACAAAGATGTATTCAAGGTTTGTCTAGTTTTGATAAATTAATCATGCCACCTTTTTTTTTGTAATAACAATTAATATATATTTGTGTACATGTATAGACAGTTATCATTGTGCATTTGGGCCTCAAGATGATAGAAATATAGATGAAAACAAGAATGTGAAAAAGAAAAGGGTTCGAAAGTTTGTTCAAAAAAGAGGTTGCCAAGCCCATTTTCTTGTTAGAGTTATGTACGGTAGACAAGATGTTGCTATCATTACATATAATGAGTATATCCATCAAGATGTTAGTGGTGAATTTTTTTATGGAAAGAATGACCCATCTGGTGATCCAAGGTGTACTTTTGCACCAAGGTTGTCAAATGAGTGCAAATCATACATAGAATCCCTATTACTTATGGGAGTGGGGATTAATACCATATGTGAACAACACTAATTAGATTTTGGTTTGAAAGAATTGATGAATAAGAGAGACACATGTTTGTTGAAAAAAGATGTGTTAAATGCATGGAAAAGAGTGCGTTCACAACGTTCATAGAAAAATGAAGATGATTCAAAAAGTGTATGTTTGTGGCATGTGGAGCAGAAAGACAACTTCTTCTATTATAAAACACCAAATAATGCAAAAAATATTCCATTTATTATAGGCATTCAGACACCATGGATGCGAGAAATGATGGTGAAACATTCACACAACTCAATCATTGCAATGGACTCTACATTCTCAACAAATAAGTATTGTGTAAGTAGAACAATGTTAATTTTATTTATGGACCTTAATTCAATTTTCTATCTAATTTATTCTAAAAATAACAATGTATCACTAATTTATGTATGTGTAGTATGAGTTGTATACATTGCTTGTATTTGATGAACAAGAAGTCGGCGTACCTGTTGCATGGGCTATATCCTCAAGAAACAAAATTGAGGATATATGTGAATGGCTAGTGGGGGTTTACAAAAGAGGGAAAGCATATAAAGAAGATTGGCATGTTAATGCATTCATGACAGATGATGCCACCGGTGAGATTGAAGCAATTAGGTTTATCAATCTTACTTTATATTTTCAATAGTGTAATGGTTTTCTATTTCATTTACTAAAAAAAAAAAAATCTTGCTTTTGAATAATAATTATTTTTTCATTTAACATTCACTTTTGTGAGAATACACTTGTTATTATTGGATCTTATAATGTAAATTGCAGATCAACCTTTAATTGTCGAGTACTTTTATGTATCTGGCATGTACGTAGAGCATGGTTAAAGAATGTGTATAGGTAATTCAAGATTCAATTAAAGCATAGGAAATATCATATTCTTAAACATTATATCCTAATATAATTATTGTAATCCAGGTTTGTGAGTAATAGGGATGTTGGAACAAAAATATTTGAAAGATTGGATGAAATAATGTATGGAATGAGTGACAGTGTAGACATTGTCACTCATTTGATTAACAATTTCATAGAGGAGTTTAAAGAAGAGAAGAAGTTTATTGAGTATTTTCAGAAAACTTGGTGTCAAAATCATAGACGCATTGGTAAGTCAATCAAAATATCATTATGTTTTATTTTCATTTACATCTTTTATAACTTGTTTATAGTGTAATCTCTCATTTTTTTTTGTGTAGAGGTGTGGGCAAAACATTTTCAAAGTTTCTCTCATGCAAACCAAGAAACTAATGCAGCCATAGAGTCATAACATTTTCACATTAAAGAGTCATTATTTAAGTGATATTTCCAAGAAATGTACAAGGAGAATGATTGGCTAATTCATACACTTCTCCGTAGAGTAGAACCATACTATAAAAATAAAAGATATCTTCAGTTATCTAGGTTCTTGACTAACTTCAAAAAGGAAAGATATTATACAACTGCTTTAGAGAGATCAAAAGCAATAGCTGATACAGATTGTTATGCCCATCATCTTCTTCTTAATTCATATAAGGTAAGAAGCCAAACTAATCCAACAAAATGGTACCTCATTAGGAAATTTGGATCAGATTTAAATGTTTGTGATTGTTAGTGGGCAAAACGAGGAAATATGTGCAAACATGTGTTGAAAGTTTTAAATCTCTTAAAAAGAGACAACACAGACCAACAAGATCAAGTTGGTGGTAAGTTTCATTTGTGATTTTATTTTTTTAGTTATTTGTAATGTTTTCTTTTTCCAAACTAACTAAATTTAATTTATTAAATTGCAGATGATGTTACTACATTAGTTGGTGCAAGTGATGAAGTTAGAGGAGGTGCTTGTCATGAAAATGGTATCATTGGTAATGTTAATATTCTTACAATTAAGTATTAAATATTTTTATGTTTCTAAATATTAACTAATTATTATTTCAATTGTAGATGGTTGCACACATCTAGAGGATCAAGATGTGCTTGGGGTTGTCATTGTCAAAGTTCAAAGCACTGGTAATTTTCAAAACCATCATTTTATAATGAAAGATTAGAATTTTAATAATATTTTAAAACTTGGTCATTATTATTTTTGTTATAGATTGCTGAAAATCATATAATACTTCCAATGATGACTTTCTATATTTATTTGACTAAATTAATTTAATTAAATTACAGATGATGTTACTAGATTGGTTGATGAAAGTGATGAGGTTAGAGAAAGCTCTTGTCATGAAAATAATACCATTGGTAATGTCAATATCCTTAAAAAAAATAATTTAATTATTTAATGTTTCAAAAAATTAACTAAATATTATTTCAATTATAGATGGTTGCATGCATCTAGAAGATCAAGATGTGCTTGGGAATGTCATTACCGAAGGTCAAAGTAGAGGTAAATTTCAAAACTATCACTTTATAACAAAGAAGTAGAATCTTTAAACTGATTTTTAACTTAGTCATTTTTATTTCTATTACAGATGGTTGGAAATCATCTAATACTTCCAACAATGAATTTCTAGATTCAGTTGACTACATAACTTCATTGCTTCAAAATTTACCAGTTAGAGAAGATGAACAAATAATGTCTACTCAATGTGTTGGGAGATTTAAAAAAGACATGAATGCAACTTCTTCTTCATCTTCCAAATTCAAAACAATTCCTGCCTCAAAAAAAACATTAATGAGACGAATAGTACCATGGTTTAGTCTAAGTAAAATGCGCAAATGTCATTTTACTCATCAAAAGCATAATGCCATAACTCAAAAACCAAATGAAAGAGCCAAGGAACATGAAGCTTTTCAATTCCCCTCTATAGGATCTAGAAAGAAAAAGAAAAAGAAGGTCATTAATCGATCAGGCATAACAATACAACATGAAAGAGATGTTATCATACAGAAAGGTAAGTACATTTATTCAAAAGTATTTTGGTAATTTATATAAAAAAAAATATTTTCTATATATGATAAACATGTCATTTGTAGGTTTGAACTACCAAGAAAGCATTTGCTGATATCAATTACCTTTTTCCATCGATTTGAACCAAATGATTATAGGTGAAATAAAAGTTATATATGGTAATTATCTTAAATGATTATTATATTTCTTGGAAACTAACTAAATTAATTTTAATAAATTATAGATGATGTTGCTCCATTGGTTGATGAAAATGATGAAATTAGAGCGAGTTTTTGTCATGAAAATGCAATCCAAGCTAGAAATGGTAATGACTTTAAACAAAATGACAATTTAATTAAGTTTTGATTCTTTTTCTTCTATATTGATTTTATATGATTTGATGTATTAAATATGCAATATTGTTGTAGTGCTAGATGGTGGACAAAATACTCAAGAAGATTTCTTACCCAAGACGATAACAACAATGGATGCAATACAAGTTACCACTGGTAATAAAATAATGAGATCTATTTTCACAATTTTTGTGCCTTTAATGCATACATTATGTTTTGATTCTTTAAATGTGAATGTTATTTCATTTTTAAATGATCAATACAACAACCAAGACCATGCATTACCCTTTTCTCTTGATCTTAACGAAACAATAGCAATAGAAGACACAATGCAAAGTGGAGATGGTAAGAAAATTTTGTATTCAAATTTCATTGATTCCAAGTCTTTCATTTAGAATTTAAAGTTATAACTAACTTGATTTATTTACAAGTGTTGATGATATTTGTATGGAGGATCCTGACCAACATCTCTTTGGATAATCAAATGTTGGCATGATATTTATATAGAAGATCATGGTCAACACATTTTTGGATAATATTGTAATATATTATAATTTGCATATTGACTCTTGAGTACTAAACTCTCTTTAATAGAGTGAAGACAACATAAATTTAGGATTTAGAATTCATTTGTTTTGAAAGAGGTCAACAATTACTTTTTTATTCTAAATTATGATCAACAATTTCTTTTGAATTTGATATATATATATGTGTGTGTGTGTGTGTGTGTGTGTGTGTGTGTGTGTTCAATCAAATAGAGTCACATTTCTTTGAGTTGAGAATTTTAGACAAACCATTATAAATTTTTTTAATGAGTTATTTATATATATCTTGAACTATATATATTTTTTATTCAATTTAAATTCTATTCTATTATGTCATATAATTTACCAATTTTTTTGTTAAAATTGTTTTCGTGAAAAAAATTTAGGTGTTAACAAAAAAGATGACTAGACATTTAATTGTGCTAGACTTTATTCTAATTTCATTTTGACCGTTAAAATACTTGTGTAAAAATTGAAACTTGAAATCGTCTCTGCAATTGATTATTTCTATATTTTTGTTATAATATATATAATGAATTTGTATAATGTTCAAAGTAAAAATATATATATCTAAATTTATGATTTGTTATTTTAATTATTTACCAATAAAGACATGTAATGTTTGAAACATGGAGAAAAGAGAGAGTGTTCTTCATCTATTTTTCGTTAAGTTTTTTTTTTTTTTGTCTAATATATGACTAATAAAAAATAAAGTTTGTATATCGTATGAGAAATATGATAAATATGCAAGAAATATTTTTTATTAGTTGTATTTTTATCAAATAAAATATTTTAGTTGTAAATGATGTTATTAAATAGTAACAATATAAAAGAAACAATAAGAAGTGAATTAGCTATATGTATGTATTATTTTATTATTATTACAATAAATAAGAAATATGCTCATTCATTTACATAAATTTAATTTAATAAATATTTTCTAGTACATAATAAACTTAGAATCAAAATTAAAGTTATATTTTAATATAGATTAGAAAAAAAATCTATAATGCCCATTTTAAAAATTATTCTAAGTTAAATAAAAATATTTTAAGTAAAAATCATATAAAAATATATTGTATGAATACATTAAAATATTCTGAATACATGAATAGAATAACAGTAAAACTATGACTACACAGTTTTTCTCTCCCCTGCTGCATACTCGTATGCCACACGGAAGGTTAACTTGTTTTACCCATTACAGATGAAGAATCTGAAATCAGCAGTTTTACCGCCAAATTTTCTCACCAACCATCCTGTTGCGCGTTGCATTCGTTGATTGCAAATGTAACAGTTGAAATTCATAAATTCGATTGACAGAACGGCGGTTTGGTTTGTTTCTGCGGCCAGTATGGAAGTAGAGGCAGAAGGAACTCGTTGGCGTGATTGGCGACTGAGTACGGATAACAGGAGGATGCTATGAAGGGCATGGATGCACATGCCTATCCATGGCAACGGGCACTGGCTAGCCCGTGCAAATATTCGGCTATTTAGCTAGTGCCAATTGTTCTGGCTACTTCCCATCATTTCTCCTTTTACATTTACTTGCAAGAGAGAGTTTGCACTTTCATGACAACTGCATTTCTATATTGGACTCCTATTTCCAAAAGTATCTCAGATTAGAGTCATGTCTGTTTACGGAAAATTACTCAAAAATACTAATTCTTCGACCTGAAACTTTAGAATGTAGTTTGCGAACATGATTTTCCCTCTAAAATGCAACATGCATGTTTACATTGTAAAATGTAATTATGCTCAAGTGACATGTTTTTTCTTTGGCTCCCAATTGCAAACAACGTGAATCCCGAATTGTTAGAGATAAACAAAATGTGATTGTATAGCAAACAAAGAAAAGCCTTGGTTCGAGGGGAATACATAGTCGAAAGGAATTTCTGGAAGGATGCAAAAGATTTTGGCAAATACACTGGTGGCTGTCAAGTCAGATACTGCAACTTCTACCAGACTCAAAATTCAATGCTACCGATCTATGCCAAACATTATATTTGGAAATGCTCTTGTAATATGTAGGCAAAAGTTAACCGTAGGCAAGGTAACTGAACCTAAGTGGGAAGCGCTTTTGAATAGAGTACAGAAATCCATCGAAGCATATTGGAGGGAAACCGATATCAGATATTAAAATTGGAAATGGTACGGTTGACAAGTGAAAAGGGAACATGAAGTGTTTGATAGAATTCATTGAAGAAGCGTGGTATAGACAAAGCATTTTAACTGTTTGACAGAACTCCTTAAAGTAAGTGTGGTCTCAGACAATGCATTTGAACTGTGTAACATAATTACTCAAAGAATTGTGATCTCACACAATGCATTTGAATTGTTTCACAGAATTCCTTTAAGAAATGTGATCTCAGACGATACATTTAAACCATACGAGAGAATTTTTCAAAGATGTGGGATTTCGTCAAATGCACTTGAACTGTTTGACAAAATTCCTCAAAGAAATGTAGCCTCAGATAAAGCATTTTAACTGTTTAGCAGAATGTCTATAAAAAAGGTATCTTATGGAATGAGATGTGGTAGGATGTACACGACGGATTATCAGAGGCAAAACCGGGTTATCAGAGGCAAAACCAGGTTTTGCAAAAAAACTTTGGTGTTTGGTTGGTTAAATTTATAACCTGGTTTTCAATTTCATCTTTCAATTTTGTTCAAAAATTGGAAGAAGTTTCTTCCAACAAAAAGGTGGAATTCGAAATTAAAACCAGGTTTTGAATTTTATGACAGTTTTTTTAATAATATTGTGGGGTTCACAGTATATTCATCTTCCGTGTCAACCAAACGGACCATTGGCTTTCCAAACCACAAAACCAGATTTTCGAAAACCTGGTTATAAGATACCCTGATTATGTCAAAAAATCATCTTCCCCAACCAAACGGGGCCGTAGAGAATGAAAAGATATAATTGAAGTTATGCACATCACTTTCAGTCCTACTTCCTTTTGCAAAGCTTGCAGAGCCAGCTTTTCTGATTTCACATCCATCCATATCGAATAAAAGATTGCAGCACTTGCCACACGTCTGACTAACACTAAGCAAGAAGACCTTCAATATCCAAGCCATCAAAGGCCGTCATTTTCCCACCATGAAGCTCAAGGTGATCTTTCTATACCACAGCTCTTCCATTCGAGCTTTCCAAATTGATGAACTTATGATTTTCTTTCCATGTGTCTATCTCTTGACACATGGAAAGAAAATCCGCTATCAATTATCCCTGAATTCTCACAGTGCGCATGAATGCGGCCTAAAAAGTCATTGATTTCTTAGGTTTCTACAATTTTACAAGCTCGCTTGATCCCTAGAGATATTATTAATCCTATCCGACTTGGGAGGATTCCACTGTCTAAAGTTATTTTACACTAAACATCACATTATATCAAGCAAAGTTGCAATGCATTTATGTCCACAAATTTATTTGTTCTTAACCTCTTGTTATCTATTCTCTTATAACCAAAATAATTGTGCAAGTAAAATAATTTTAAATCTAATATTTTGTGATTGTCTTTTCAAGTTTGACGTTTCAAATCTCCTCTTCTTTATGCTAACATGAGTGAAAGCTTCTACCTTTTTGAGCTCTCTAGTCTCTTTGTGTTGATATGTATTTGAACTTCTAAAGGCATTCACATCAAGATACTTAGGAATTGTCTTCGTAGTATGCTTAGTAATCTTTATGCTATGATTTTCGTCAAATCCATTGCTATTTATAATAAATGGTTAACTCCAACAATTGTTGATTGCATCCACAATCTTGATGTTGTTTTTGAACTTCAATTTCTTATTTAAATGATGATTACCTATCTCAAATCTTGTATCATTTATACAACTTCTACAAGTGATGCTTTTCACAATCCTTTCATTTGGATTTCTAACTTTTTTTCATGACATCTTGTATCATTTCTATTCTTCTATTTGAACTTTTAGATCTATAATTATCTTTTCACACTTCTATTGTTTTATTTGATTAAGGCAAAAATAAATTTTGAAGGCATCTAAAATCATTCACAATCTTTTTTCTAGGATCTAAAATTCACATAAGGACAGCTACAAAAATAAGAAATTCAAACAATAACAGCCCTAACCATCACAAACCATCAAAATTAATAAAATAAAGACAACAAGAATAAGTACCAACTATAACACCTAGAGGCCAAAACCCAAAACAACCTCACACAAGATGTTAAATGACACCCTTAACCATGAATTGGTTTTGATAGGTTCCTATAGCCTCAAACTTGGGTTTATCATGGATCCCACATCTAAAGCCAAAATTGCTTGCCAAAAAATAGCAAGGGTCCAAACAACTATATATAAAAGTCACATACAAGGCATTTTGAAAGGCTTCCCCAACCTTTAAAAAAACACTTTCTCATAAAAAGACCACCTCCAACACCACTTGATTCCACCTAGAAAATACAATCCGAAGAGTAACCACACCCTCTCGGCTATCCAAAACTCTAGCTTTACAAGAATTCCATCCACCTGAAAAGAACATGAAGCCAAGAAGGGAGAAGCCTATAGAGAAGAAGCAACCAAACATAGTGAGAGGATAAGAGAGGGAGAAAGTTCACTATTGCACAAACACTTAAAAAATCACCCCCAAACTTCAACACAAATATTGCAACCCAAAACTAGGCACCACTTAAATTAGATAGAGATGGCATGACACAATACATCTAGATTGGCGAGGGGAAGTGGAATTCAATGAGTACAATAATGAAAGATCATTGAAGAAATACAACCAAAATCAGGTTGCCAACTCATAGATTCTCCCCAGTTAAAAACTAGAACAAAACCAAAAGGGTATAATGATAAGAGAGGAAGGGTTAAAAGGGAAGATTCTTAAAATGCTTCCCCCCTAACAAAACCAAAAACATTTTTTTGGAAAGGTGTGTACTGAAAAGGAGATGAATCATTACTTGTACAAACATTTTACCAATTCAATCTTTTAACCATAAATTGAGATTTGTAATCTAATTACCCAATAACCTTCATTTACTTATTTGTTACTAAATTGTAAACATGCTTACCTATATGTTGAATATATAAATATAGTAAACAAATAATGAAAAATAAAATCATTTACCCATACACAACACCATAATTTTTTTCTCGTGGAAAATGTTGGTCATAGGAAGAAATTGCAGTGGGGATGGTACCCACAACTCTTCACTCTAGTAAAAAGTATGCCCGATTAAGAGCTACATATATCACCTTCCAAGTGACTCACCCTATTAGGCATGACTAATACATTGTTAGATGTATTTAGAAGTCATGTTAGGAACTAATGTGCTAAGAGATTTAATCTCACTTATGCAGTGTTCACCTTATCAAAGAATTTACAATTAGTTCAACTAAGGACTCCTAAGTCTAGTTGGAGTGCCTGCCCCTAGGTCGCATTTTTGTTATCATTGTCGAACTCTTTAGGGCTAGTTTATGTTGATGGTTAGCAGCATTGTTTTGAGACTATCAGATATTATGTTATGGATTCAGTTGAAATGTGATGAGATTACTTCGACTCTACATTTCATATATGCATGATGATTATTACATTATTCCAGTTGTTGATGATGATTAGTTAAATGGTTTATTATCACATGTGTTTTATTATGGATACTTACCCCATACTTGCATGTGTATGGTGTGCGTTTTTGTTCTTATGTATGGCATTTCTGATGTGGTTAAGGAAGGGAGTCGTAGTCACCTGCTAGTCGAGATCTACACAATGCACCACTTCCTGCCATTGCCTATTTGGATTAGAATATATATATATATATATATATATATATATATATATAGTATGTACATGCATGGTTTTTATGCAGGTTGTA